>CM065386.1:80000-107500 GCA_033060915.1 Euryodendron excelsum | reverse complement strand
TTGCAATATATATGTACACACATATACACCCATCTGTATGGACTTTTGAGATTCTTTTGAATTTTGGATATTTGACTTAGAAATATTTTGCGAGATAATATGAAATTTTAGAGGGGGATATTTTGGAAAGAATTTTAGGGTTTCTTTAATTTGTGGGTGTGTTATAAGAAAAAAAGGCAGGCAGAGAGAGGAGAGAGGAAGAGTTGAGGCTTAGACTAAGAGGAGAGAGATTGGGTTTTGCTAAAAAAAAAAAAAGAAAAAAAAGAAAAAGGCTTTTCTCTATGACTAGATTCTCTAGTGATAGAGAGGTAGGGTGATGGTTCATCTTTTTATACATCTATTTTTGACTTATGTATATACTAGCTACAGGGGTCCGTGCTTGGCTCTCTTTCACCACCAAAAAATCGTTTATGAAAATACTACATTATCAGGACAAATGCCAAGTTCATTCATAATAAAAATAAAATTCATTTGAGAACAAACTGCCAAAGACCCAAGGAAATTTTACAATTACAACCAAAAACACCAACAACTATTTTCTTAAAAGAAATCTACTGCTGATAGAATTAGAGAAATTTTTTAGAACTTCTAGCCAAGAGAGATGGACCTCTTCAACAGAATCTTAACAATCGTCATTTTTTCCCAATTCACACAACTTGAAACTTTGTTAACCTGTGCTTTGTAAAAAAAAAAAAAAAGATCCATTGTCAGTTCAAGATATATCAATATTTACAGCCATAATTGATAGCCTAAAACAACCTTACTTTAATTGCCTTTTTGTTGGTACATATGAGCTCCAAAGCCTTGGGGGTGGGGAAGGAGGATGGGGAGGCAAATGGCAAACCCATGAATGACCTCACAGGAAAGTCATTTCAAAAGTTAGGACAAAACTTACAAGACAAATTGAAGGAAGCTATTTGGAGAACCATATATAAATATTCAAAAAATTAAGGATAAGTTACACTCACACCTCCTGAAGTGTATGGCCAGGTCGCTCTGTGAGTCTATGTTGGGAGAGAAAAAATTGATAAACAATTAATTAGGAGAATAAGAGGTGAGGATAATGCTACAAATAAATACATGTCTAAGATATATTTTGAGCAATCACATTCTCTAAGAACTAAATAGAAAAGTTGAGAGCAGCTAAAAGGGCATAAATTCGAACACCCCAAATAAACTGAACAAGCTCAATGTCAAATCATCTTTCGGCCAGTTATTCAACTTAAATTGAGGAAGAAAAGAAACTAACTATTAAATTGGATTCAAACAATTTTTTAGATGAAACTGTATAATAGGTAGGAGCAAACACTAAATCATCATCACATAATTATCATCGTCTAAATATATGTATGAAACTAAGAACCCTTATAAGAGTATAAGTAAATTTTTGAAGCACATGTTATACATCCCAAATCATCACATGATCTCACCCCTAGATCTTCTGAAAATATATTTAGAATTTAAAGTCATCTTTTGAGAACCATGTAATCCTATTAGAAAGGTTAACTTTAAATTGAAGATCAACCTTTTATTGGAAGAAGGCTACATTGTCTAATCTCTACTAAACCACCGAAGCTAGCTTTACCATCACTTTGTTATGAATTACCTCAAGGCACATACAAAGTCTATGATTTCATATTAAGAGAGCCTAAAATCATTATGTCATATAACCAAACTTATAAGACTTGAAGTAGCTTCCTACTGTAGGTGTTTCAGTTTTACTTGTAAGAGGAAAGAGTTGAGTCCCTGTTCCTCCGCTCAATGTGATTGTAGCCGCATTTTTTTGGGTTGCTCTGTCTCAAATAAGAGTGCTTGTATGGTTTGAAATAAAAGTATAACTTAAAAAATGAGATCACATATCCAACGAACATATCACTGAGATTTTAAGTCAGATATATTAAGGAGTGAAGGCAATCATAAAACCATATAAAAATGACAAACTAAATTTTTGTTGCTGGGACATTTAGCTGTTGTAAGATTTATGACAGGAAATTTAGGCTTTGTCATTGTCATTTTGTTTGTACAATATTGAACTAAAATTTGTTGGAAAATTTAGTCTGACTAATCAAATAATGTTTGTCACAAAGAAAAGAAAAAATGAACAATACCATACTCGTGTAGTCGTGGACTAAATATATGAAGACATGAACTAGGTAGTCAACAATTTCATTAATCATATGAATTACCTTTTAAAAAGGACGAAATTAAACTTTTTGTCAAATTCAATTTCAAATGTAAAACAATATTAGGGAAGAAATTCCGTACAATAAAATTCCCTTGTTTCCACCCAACAGTTACTTGAAAAGAAAACAGTAGCAAAGAAACCTAAAGACAAAGAAACAATAGCTATGAGAGACAAACTTGCAAAAGATATAGCCTAGAGAGATGAAGAAGATCCAAAGCTTGAGTACTGACTCGAGATATATAGAAGATTAGCAAGAGATTTCAACAGCACAAAAAAAAAAAGCAGAAAAACTCACAAACTTGGAGAAGTAACAATTGACACAGAAATATAATTAGAACTACAGTTTCTGCACACAAATTTCTATATTTTCACCAACCGGCTTCTTGCAAAGAAAACAAATTTGCTCTGCAAAAAAGCTGCAAAATCAAATACCGAACCAAATAAATTCAGTAATTAAACAAGATTTCTAAACAAATCAACATTCCCACCAAAAAAAGGAAATCAAAGCTTATTTCACACATTCAACTGACATATAGAAGATTAAATAAGAAACCAACAAACAAACAAAAAAGAGATAAATAAACAAAAATTATTGAACAAGATTTACCAGACACATCAATATTTTTTTAAAAATAGACAACAAATTAAACGTACAACCTCAACAGCTGAAGAGCAAAATAAAAACTTACTGACCTGGAGAAGCACAGCTGAGTGAGAGGCCTAGATGGTTAGGGATAGCATTTCAAAACCAAACCACAACCTAAATCTCACACCCAGAAGCAGAAAAACAAACCCATAAAATTTCTGAAACTAATAGGACAATATTATGGAACAACTAAAAAATAAAAACAAAATTGTAGAGAAAGAACACACCTTGAGCTTCCAAAGAACTCCATCCAACCCTATTCCAGTTTAGATTTCACAAGCAATGAACAAAAATAAAGAGAGTCGTAAGAGAGGAACCAGAGAGAGGGGTAACTGAAGAAGGTGCAAGGAAGAGAGGCGAAGAAGAAAATATAGGTCTCTGAAGCTGAAGTGAAAGAAAGCAAAAAGTGAAGATTTGTGCACCACGCACATACACCAAGGAGCAGAGAGTTGGTGACACGAAATGTCTTTGCTCTAGAAGAGAGCACCAAGGCAATATCAAGCGGCACAATTACTTCCTGGAAAGGGGAAAACCCAAGACAAGTAAGGAGTAAAACAACTCAAATCCTATGTACATAAAAAAGCCACAAATACATACGGCAGGAGAAAACCACAAATCTTACCTTATTAAGAAGTTGACACTCTGAGCTTGAAAGAGAAACCAAATCATAGAGAGAAGATATGAACCGGAGAAAGCCACAAGAAAGAGATGAAATCGAGAGAGTCATGTGTGGTATAGCAGTGGGTGAGAAAGTCAAGTCAGAGGTCCACCAACGTAAATCATCTGATGAGGTAGCACGAAATGATTGAATTACACACGAACCAATGCAAAAAGATGATTTCATCTCTATCTATAGTACCGAATGGACAGAAAATCTAAAAAGTGAAAGGCTAAGAGAAAATAGTTCAAAAGAGGGGCAAAAGGGTCAAGGAAAAAAAGCAAGGAGAATAAGGAAAAGGTCCAAAAATCGGGATGTACTCATCATACTTATTAGATATGTAGATATATATATATATATACACGGTTCTACGATGATGAACTAATAGTGTATCCTTTTCACTTTGCTGTGTAAAAAAAAGAGTATAAAGTTGCCAGTTTATTTGTAGATAGGGAAAACTACCATGTGAAGACCCTGTCAAAAGTTAAAAAGAGAATGGGGTTCTTTTTTAAATTACAACAATGTTTGGAGACTTTTGGTTATTGTACAAAATGGGTTTAAAACAAAATATCTTCCCTCTCTCACTCTCACACCCTCACGGCAGACTCTCTCTCTCTCTCTTCTTTTTCTTCTTCTCTTCATCCTTCATTGTCTTTCCCTTAGAGTAAGATTTTAGTACCACTCTTTAAAGGTTTTGTTACTTTTGTATTCATCTTCACAAGGGCTACGTTGTGGTAGTTTCGGTACGTGGTTTTGACAAAGTCAAGTTCTTGGCCTAAGTTCAATCTTTAAGAAATAGGGGGGTTGCACGTGAATTTTGCTATTGGGTTAATATATTTGAGTTATATATGTTATTTGGGGTAGAAATCATGCATATAGGATTTTGAGGTTAATTTTTAGGTTTTACTTAAACTTGAAAGTTGATTATTATTTAATTTCTTCATTTTCTTAGTTGAATCTTATTATATTTGGCATAATATGTTAGTTAATTAATGTCTTGTGCATTCTTGAATATTTTGAGTGAAAACTTAGGATTTTACCATGTTTGCACATTTACTAAAATTGAGGGTTTTACGGTACAATAACTGATTTATGAAATTAACTTGACATTTATGTGAGTCATGTTTAGGTGTTGGTTAGCTTACATGAATTAATTGGGTAATTTTTGTTACTTGACCTAATATAAAATGGGCATAAATTGAATAATTAAAAATATTTTTTTATGCCTAGGATGTGTTTAAAATTGATGTTAAAGGCATAGAAAAAATTATATGAATTATTTAGATAAAATAAGCAAGTTGGCATATTGAGTCTTATGATTTAAATGGAATTTGAACGTGTAGATATTGTTTTGTGCTTAGAATATATCTAGAGCTAATGTTATAATAATTTGAGGTCATTTGAATGAAATGGTAATTTAAAGTGAGTGTTTACTTGCTTTGATATGATTTATGTTAGTTCCTTGTTGTTGGATGCCTAGTTTGGACTTTGAAATAATTATAATTTTGGTTTTAGACTGTGTTGGTTGTTGAGATGGTTTGGGCTTGAGTTTAAAGCTTAGGCAAGATTGGGTGTTGTCTGTCTTGACTTGATATTTGGGTGAATTACGTGTATGTAATTTATGCCTGATAATTTTGGCTACCTGAGATATTGTGAAATGGGTATAAAATGGATGGTTAAAATGCTTGTATCCCCTTGGTGTCATTATGCAGTATAAGATATATCATGTTGAGTGATTATAAAATATTATATTATGAATTGGATGATTTCACTATTTCTTGGATCTAGAACTTGTCAGAAAAAGGAGGGAAATGAAATTACTTCAATTTTTTATAAATAATTAAACAAGGAATAAATTTCTTATCTCATTTTTCCTATTCCAACAAAATAAAAAAAATTAATTTTCTCACTTCATTTTATTTATCTAAATTTTCTATTTTTTTTCTTTTTCTTTTACAAATATAAGACCTAAACACAGCATAAGACTCACCAAAATTTACGGATTCATCTTTTCTTATGTTAAATTATATTGACCACCCCTGAGGTATCTAACCAATACACTGCACACCCTTCACGATTGAGAAATTGCACTAACTATTATTGTCAGAGTTTATCTCCAAACTAGTTAATGATGCACATGAAAAGAAGCTAATGCCCTTACAATTCAAAGACATTTTTTTTATTCATGTCATCCAATTTTATTTATTTTTCTTCTAAACTTGTGAGAGTTATAACCTAGTTGAAATTTGAAGAAAGAAAGGGAAAGAAAATTGAAATATTTATTTTGTTTTGTTCCTCTGTTTGTTTCTTAGTTCGGGAGGAAGAAAAAATGTAAACGAAAGCAAGGGAAATTGGGAAAGTGATTTTCTTCTCGCTTCCTTTTATTTCCTTTCTGCTTCATTCTTAATAGTTACCTTATTATATTGTTTCCTCATTTCTTTGAATTTCAAATAAGAAAAAGTTATTTTCTTTCTATTTTTTTTTTTTACAAAATTAAATAGAACAATAATTTCTCTCTTAGTTCCTTTCCTTTTTAAAAGTTCAAACTAGCTACCGGACGCTCATTTCTTTTAGTGTAATATCCTGAACCTTTATTATCTAAATTAATGTGAATTTTTTTAAATTTTATATTATTCTAATGTGCCTTTGAGTTAAGATGACCAATTAGAATTTATGTTGTAACTTAGGCTCTAATTGTGAGATTCATGGGATTATTTCTCATGTGTATTATCTTAAGCCTACACACACTCGTAAGACACACACACACACAAAAATCTGCCGAGATGATGAAGGAGAAGAAGGAGAATGAGAGAAGAAGAGGAAGTGAAGAGAAGGAGAAAAGGAGGAAGAAGGTTGGAAGAGCTCCGTCCAAGCTAGAACCATTATTGATGAAGCTTGAGGAAGCTTGAAAGAAGGTAAGATTTCACCAACCCTTATATGAGCACGCATATATATGTGTTGTAGTTGTGTTTGGTGACTCTTTTGAGTCCCATTCTGTTAGGCTTTGAAGGCTCGTAAGCATATATTGATAGATTAGGAGTTAGGGTTGAAAACCCCCTAAATTTGTACATGATGGGTTTGAGATTTAAAATCCTAGATTCCTTTAATTTGCTTGTTTGTTTTGCCCCATTTCGAGATATTGTAGTCTTCTTAGGTTAATCTTTGAACCCTAAAAGCATTGTTAGAGTTTGGAAGAGGTTTGGTTGAGTTTGGGGTGAGAAAAACTCATTTTCTTTGTACCAGTCGCGGGCCTAGCGCGCCATGGTGCACCCTAGCACGTCTGATGGCGCATGTCACTGGCCAACTTTGACACTGTTTAGTAAAATGGGCATAACTTGCTCTAGAAAACTCGGATTGATGAACCGTTTGAAGCATTAGAAAGTAGATTCATAGACCTTTGTATCTATATAAAGTTTGTACTCTTAATTTCTTATATATTGAGAGATATTGAAATTTGAAGTTGACCCAAAATTCTATTAGTAACATTATTCTTTCAAAATTTTAGTCCATTTTCTTTGGGACATAACTTCTTCATCCGAAATGTATTTGTGACCCATGACCTATCAAATTAAAGGTCTTTAAGCCTAATTTCAAATGAAATTGACCTAGAATGTAGGATCATTATCCTAATGTAATTGGGATGCAATGAAAGAGTCGGTGTTTAGAGACTCATGTTTCAAAACTCAACTTTTATGTTCTTATTTTGCATTGGGGTCTTATGTTTGATGCCTCTATGTAGTCTATGTGTAGGACTTCATTGTTTAGCATCAATCCTCAAGAATAGAGGTGAGTAACGATATGCCATGAGTAAAACCTATGACTTTCCAAATGCTTTCAAGTTCTATTATATTTCATGCATTGCTTTCCATTTATTCAATGCATCAATGATTACGTTCAAGTATAAATATCATGCTTTAAAATACATATGAACTTTACTTATGATATGAATCAAAACCCATGGACTAGAATGTTTACATAAAGTAGATGCAAGATTCCTAACATATGACTCCAGCTTAAGGTCTTTCACGGAAAGACCCTAAACTAGCAACGATGGTCTTATGGTAGGGGACATGAAATAATCTATCGCCATGTTGGGAGACGTCCCTTGGCTTAAATAGTAACCTTTATGGTTACTATAACTGAGTCTAGCTGTTATGATAAGCATATGTGTGACCTTTGTGGTTACTATAACAGAGCCTAGCTCTTATAATTGGCTTGAGGAGCCTATGTGTGACCTTCATGGTTGCTAATAACTGAGCATAACTCTTAGTGACTAAACCTAGTTCTCATGATCGATTTTTGCTCTCATAATTGGCCAAAAGCACTTTATGTTGCTAATAAATTGAGCCATGCTCTCATGATTGGCTTAAAGCACTCCATGTGCTAATAAACTGAGCGTAGCTCTTAATGACTGAGCCTAGCTCTCATGATTGTCCTAAAAAGCGTTATGCGTGACCCTTGTCATTGCTATGATGCCCAATACCAGAAAGACCTTTTAAGTGGGGTGAAGTGAGGGATATGTTGGCCTAAAGAGCCTATGCGTGATCCTCATGGTTACTATGTTGGCCTAAAGAGCCTTATGCGCAACCCTTGTGGTTATTATGATGCCCAATACCAGAAAGACCTCTTAAATGGAGTAAAGTGAGGGATATGTTAGCCTAAAGAGCCTATGCGTGACCTTCATGGTTACTATGTTGGCCTAAAGAGCCTTATGCACAACCCTTGTGGTTACTATGATGCCCAATACTAGAAAGACCTCTTAAGTGAGGTGAAGTGAGGGATATGTTGGCCTAAAGAGCCTATGTGTGACCTTCATGGTTACTATGTTGGCCTAAAGAGCCTTATGTGTGACCCTTATTGTTATCATGATGCCCAATACTAGAAAGACCTCTTAAGTGGGATGAAGTGAGGGATATATTGGCCTAAAGAGCCATATGTGTGGCCTTTA
The DNA here is from genome assembly GCA_033060915.1 of Euryodendron excelsum. Classification (NCBI taxonomy): domain Eukaryota; kingdom Viridiplantae; phylum Streptophyta; class Magnoliopsida; order Ericales; family Pentaphylacaceae; genus Euryodendron; species Euryodendron excelsum. The sequence goes on along the minus strand of CM065386.1, from coordinate 99,063 downwards.
TGGTTACTGATACGGAGCCTAGCTCTGATATTGGCCTAAAGAGCCCTATGGTGACCTTTATGGTTACTGATATGGTAACCTTTATGGTTACTGATGCAGAGCCTAGCTTTAATGTTGGCCTAAAGAGCCTTATGGTGACCTTTATGGTTACTGATGTGGTGACATTTATGGTTACTGATGCGGAGTCTAATTCTGATGTAAAGACGTGACACTCTTATGTTCTAGAACAAGAATTATGATTTATTCAAATACTTCACGACAAGTTGTATATGTTTTCACAAGTATTAATGGCATGATATATCTCTCCATTCTACGATATTATGATATGCCTTACAGTACCATGCCATAGTATTCTTATGACAAACCACATTATACCATACACGATTATGTTACGATTTGCATCTCATTTCTATGATACTATGTTTGAAATGATATAATATTTTGATATGATACTTATGCTACCTACGTTTTCAAATCTACACTTTATACATTATCAAGAATGATAATGTTTGAGGTGTCTAATATTATACGACGAGCTAAGATGTACGCTTATAAGATCTGATATATTATGCTAATGACAATTTATGTCATACTCTACTAGTTCATGCTCTGACATGCCTGTCTCTCTTTTTCAACATTATGTCTTAGAAATGATGAAATGTTTTAATACGAAAGCCTATGCCACATGTGTTTGCAAGTTTACACTTATACGTGTCTAAGTTCATGCCATATATGCATAAATGTACCTCTATTGTCATGTACATTAAATAGAAATGTTAGTCCATGGTATTTTACACTCATGCAACATTGTTATTCATTAAGCATTAGCTTACGTTTTCTAAAAATATTTTTAGGTAACCAAATAGGGAGGCCCATTACGAGGATGTTTGGACTACGGCCGACGGGCCTTATGATATGTAATGCGTATAGGGGCTGGACCCTAATGTTTTGTAATATTATAATGTTATAATTGTGGTGGCCTTCGATAGGTCTATCTTATGACATGTTTATGTTTTGAAAATTAGGCACGACTCTGCGATGTATGACACACGTTTTGTTTTATGTTTATAAAATTTTATTTCCGTAATTATGTATCTTTTAAATGATAAATGCACAAGTGTTTAACCGGTTTATGTAATGTGGCCTTGGGTAGCCATGCTACTGGCCGATTACGCATCCTAAATCTGTATAAGCCGGGTTACGGAGCGCGACATTTAGAGAGTTGAACAACCATATTAAAGTGGCGTCCACAGAGGGATGAGACTCATGACCTCAAAGTCGAGGTAGATGACATTGAACCTCATGGCTAATAGCAATTGGCGATATTTTTGTAAGCATTAAAGTGTTATGCATAATATGTGCCCTTATATACAAGTTAAGAACGCATTAAGGGTAATGCTATACAAACAAAAAATTTTTACAAAATCTCTATACAAAAATGATGTGTCGTAATGAGAGCATTTCACTTCAAAATAAATACTCACCATAATGTTTTTTAATTACAAAACTGTCATTGCCACATCATTTTATATCCAAATTTTGTATGAATTTCTTTTGTAAGAATAGCATTTTTCATGCATTAATCATTCTTGATTATACCAAAGTGTGAGACTCACATTTTTCACACTTCTTAGAAGTCTATTCATATATGCCTAACATGTGCTTCAAATGGCACAGGTAAGCGTTTGCCAAAAATGAAAAAAGAGAGAAGTGTTAAAATTTTAATAGAACCAAACCACGCAGCAAGGAATCATCAATATTGCACAATCTAACTAAATATATATATGGTGGCAATAGTAGCTGTAGTAGTTGACAAATTTATTAGGAAGTCCAATTAAGCATCAATTTTATATGAATGCAAATCGAATTTGAAATATGAAAAATGGAAGACAAATGGATGCATGGGAAAGAACAAGGCCCGCGAAGGAGAACATGCACAGTAGCTAGGTTCAGCTTTCTAAAGATTGACAAAGTTGCAATTGAGTCGTACTTCGCCTTGGTTTTTGGCAGTCAGAACTCGGACGTTGCCGAGCTTCACCATGGACACTGCGAATTGGTTAAGGAAGAGCAATGTTTGAGATGCCAACGCGCGCTGCAGCAAGTGGTGCACTTCTCGCATCCGAGTAGAGTAACTGATCAACTGTCAACAGCTAGCAATCCCATTTTTTTTCTCAAGATTTGTATAGTAAATCTCGTCGAACGTCCTCGGACTAGTTGTAGCATCCAGATCCACATAGTTGGTCGTGTGCGTGTCCCACCTCTACACCACCTGCATTGCCTTTTGAGAGATCCAGTTCAGATATTTAAGATCGATGGAGGAGGATGGATCATCGGGCTTGCCCGTCCCATTGAAACTAGTAGAGAGCCTAGCTATGTCGTCGAATTGATCGAATAGCAACTACTCCTTCCAATGGTGTGCGATCCTGAGAGGATAAACAGGTCAAGTATATTCAGGCCCCGTACGTGCTTGGAAGAAGTCGATCAAGGCTGTGACATTTTCGTGGCCCTGGGGAACCATGTCGTCGTCGGCTAGCTTCCATGGCCAGGGAAACTCGTCCGTCTTTCCTTCCCAGAATGTACCTCCTGCCATCACTATTGCACCTCTGGCTGCAGCAGTGAGGATGTTGGCGCAAGAGACAGTCCTAGGACACCTCTTCTCCACCTCTGCCTTAATCTCATCAATCACCTCGAAACCTCTCAGCCTCTTGCTCGCCCTACCTCTCTTCTCGCTCCCTCCATGGTTTAGCAAAATTTAAGCGTCACATCCCTGCAATGCACGTACGCACGCACCTATATATAATAGCTAGGGTAGGTTTCCATTCAAGTTCACACAATATTTAGTACGTACATTTCACAAAACATGCATGCAAGAGTTTAACCATAAAAACGAATTATATACATAATAACACTATTAGCTAGTCTTATATATGGATGGATGGATGGATGGTTTGGTTGGTATTCGTTCTATATCACCAAAATCCTCAATAAATTATATTCCCAAGGTCCAGCAATTTCCCCCAATGACCTTTGGGCTACTGTTGTTCTTTTTGGGCGTAGATCGTACGTACTAATTAAAGTATAGCTTGAAACAGTAACTAAAGATAAGCGTTACAGTTCCTATGTCTTTCTTTTCTCTATCCTCATTGCTAAGGAATGAAAAAATAATCAAAGTTTTTTCAAAACAATACTTTATTGGCTTATAAGCTGAGTAATTATTTGCATTAACCAATATCTCTAATAACCAAGCACAGGGCGACTCCTCTCGAAATAAAAATAAAAAATAATAATAATAATAGTGATTCTTAATCTTATGAAGCTCAAACAGAACTATATTGGGGTAAAAAGAAAGAAATAGGTACGAATTCTAGACAGCTTAATTGCCCTAACAGCACAGTCATGAAAGTGCAAGCGGATGATGCTGGCAGCCAGGCAGTAATCCCTCCGAACCCATGCATTCACTTTCTGCTGGACGATGCCTTCAAGATTCGGGCATGAATTGAGATAGTAAGTGGGTGACAGGTAATAACTAGCTTCCGGAGGATTAATGATTTTCGGATTTGCCGCCGGCTTGTTCTTGGGAGAAGTCACGACTTTCAGAGGCGGAAGTGGAAGTGGAAGTGGAAGTGTTTCATGTCTGGCTAAGACAGCGGACGACTCCAAGTGATGATAAACAAGAAGGACAAAGACGATGAAAAAGCACCACTTCATGCCTTTTTTCTATTCTGTTTTCTTTGACAAACTTTTTATTTAGTTGCGACAGAAAGGCTCACGGAAGATATATTGTGTGCTTGTTTGTTTTTGAAACCTCCACCTTCCTGTCTTCATGTAAACATATACTAGTTAGAGGTGCCCATGCAAGACACGGTGTCACGGGGCGGCACTTGTGAGCAAGTTGAAGGTCACAATGTCCCTGTGTGGCGCCTGCCAAGCTCCCTTGACAAGCCCGCCGAGCTCAAGTCTCCACCGGTCGATTATAAGCAAAGCAATTTGATGACACAATACAAGCATTTACATTAAAAATTAATGGAAAGAAATACACAAAAAATTAACAAAAGAGTACATTTTCATTGCTAAGAAGGTATTTACAATGCTTAGAAGATGAAAAATAAGTGCTTGGTTGATTACAAGAAAAGTGGTGGGGGAGGTTGTTGACATACATACCCCCCTTATAGTAGCATTTTTAGCCATTTATAAATTGACAAGTGAAAACATAGTGTGTGCTTGAGGAGTCATAACGGACTCTCATTAATTCTACACTTGTCCAAAAATCCTAAACTCTAGGAATGGGAAAATACATCATAAACGCTATGTACATAAAAAAACCTAGCTTGATTTGCCCTCCGGAGCTAGGAGAAATGCCATGCCAAAGATGCACCAAAAAGGTGTACTATATGTACCTTTCTCAGTAACAAGAGAAACAACTGGCTTCTTGATAAGGCACTCAGCTGCTTGAAGCTCTTTAAGAAGCTCTGCCATTGAATAAAATAACTTATTCATGTTGTAGTTCAGGCAGAATTGCTTAAAGGAATTAGGCAACGACTGGAGAATGATATCAACTTGGGTTTCCTTATCGATTTCAGCTCCAAGGATCTCTAGTTCATTCAAAAGACTCATCATCTTCATAACATGATCCCTAATTGGGGTCCCTTCAACCATAGTTGTGTTCATTAGGTCTCTCATGGCAACTAGCCTAACAGCACGATTCTGATCCCCAAACATGTCTTTGAGGTTCTTTATCATGTCATAGGCCGTGGGCATAACCTGATGCTGATGTTGCAGAACATTCGACATAGATGCCAAAATGTAACACCGCGACATCTCATCAGCCTTTACTCATTTCTGGTAAGCCTGGGTTTCCTTATCGGTTGCTCCCTCACCAGATACCGGTGGACAGACCTCAGTGAGCACAAACTTGTACTCTTCAACAGTTAGCACAATATCTAAATTCCTTTTCCAGTCAATATAATTTGGTCCAATCAGTTTATTTTCTTTGAGAATGACAGCAAGTGGATTGAAAGCCATTTTAATCCTGAGAATCACATATTATAACAAAATATGATGAGCAATAATAAACTTAAAATTCAATCATTAAAATATGATTCCCTCTACCAATATTTTAAAAGAATCCGCCAGCAGCCTAGTATACCGTGAATAGCATGCCTCAATGGGAGGTCATCTACTATTCAACATTTATCTAGACAGGTGAATACCTATTAATTTTACTATCTAGGCAAGCGACTATGCCAAGTAAAATTAAATAGCTGACTTAGCTTTGGTCCTATAAATAATAGCAGTGACTCTGATGGTGAGAATACTATTATTTATAGCTAAGTGTATACCATCACTAAACTCTAGATCTATTATTTAATAATGAGTTGCTCAGATGGAGAGTTAACCCAATACTAACAACTACTAGTGTTTATACTTAGTGAGTCTGTAACTTATTCCATCCGATGGGGAGGATTGCACTAAAACCAACACATAGAATAAATTACTTCACTTATAAACTAGTGATGGAGACCATGGGATTTATTTGTAATAAATTCTCTCACCCACTTAGATATTTAATACATGAGGAATGTCATGTGTTTAATTATCCAATAAATATAATATTTCAATATTGGTGACTCATATATGTGCAACAAATAAAATTTTAAATTCTCTTATTTTAGAAAAAAATATTTAAATTAAAGCATGTGAATTAATTTTATTTTCTAGTTGAACACATATAAACCAAAATTAAAATTTTAAATTTATATAATTAAAACACAACTTTAAAGGTCATTTATCTTTTATCCATTATCCATGTTCTCCCATGCTAATAACATAACAACAAGAACATAAAAGATAATAATCATAGACAAACAAGATAAGCAAGATATAATCAAGATCCTGATTATTATGGTCAAGAAATCACTCCAAGGTGATAAAGAGTCCAACCGCGCCATGATATCACCAAGAATCCTTGTTTGCCACTTCGCTGAGTTACGGGGGTTTGGGGGTAGCACCCCGATGACGGGGATCGACCTGCCCACGTTCTTAGGACTGTTCCTCATGCCTTTAGGGTTTTTCCAGTTTTCTGCCTTAGTTTCCCTGCGCCGCTACTGTTCCTCCATCTTCTTTGATTACAACAGATCATATTCTCCATAACAATGGAGTTACAAAATACAAGGAATCAAAGTCTCCAAAAACAGTGAAGTTTCAGAATACAATAAATCAAAATCTCCAAAACAGTGGAGTTCCCATGCTTCGAAAAATAATTATTATATCTGATTCTATGCCTCCTTAAATCGGAGTTCACAATCTAAGAATCATGTAAAAACCACAATCACATAACATACATTCATGTGACTATAATAACCAGGCAGAACGCTGCAAAACAGAGGTTAGCACAAATCCAAGTTCTACTCTAAACATGCATGGAACCGATTTTCGGAGAACATGGTAGGTATTATAAGTATATAGTATCAACTAAGGCTCTGATACTAATTGTTGGGGACTGCAGAATTTTTCACGACCTGCTTATAGTGTATACGCATACTACCAAAAATTCTGATCTGATTAGCATAGCCTAATCTATGTGATTAGAATCGTACCTTCGAGATCTCTCTGGTTTGATCCCGAATAATAAGAATTAGCACTAAGCACGAAGCAACTGCTAGTGCTGATTTTTGTTATTCGAGATCAAATCAGAGAGATCTCAAAGGTACGATTCTAATCACATAGATTAAGCTATGCTAATCAGATCAGAATGTTTGGTAGTATGCATATACACTATAGCCAGGTCGTGGAAAATTCTGCAGTCCCTAACAAAGACAACATTGAACCTTTGCTGAATTTTATCACGAACTTCAAATTGATGTGCTTTCAGTAGCATTAGCTGTTTGTCTGTGTGTGAAATAACTTTAATCATTTGCATGTCAATGAGTCCATCCTATTCATAAGCAGAACAATTTGCAAAAATATTGTTAGTATGGAACATAGATCTAGTGATCTACAACATTATATAATTTTTTCTCTTAAGAAAATACCTCATTTATCTTTTCTACTAAACTAACAGCACTAAGGGAAAACAACTTTTCAGCATTTTTTTCAAAAACAGTGGCCACAATGATTCTGGATTCATCTTAAATAAACTTCAAAATGGCATATATAGTAAAGTAAATTTGAAATGAGACATATACATCATGCACTCACAATTTATAACTATTTTTTTTGTTTGTTTGTTTATAGTTAAAATAAAAAAATGATTAAAGCAGTTAATCTTCATATTGTATGAATAAATTCAGAGCATAATATGCTAACATATTCAATCATAGAATATATGACATAATTTTTGCTAAAAAAATAATACACAAAGCTAATTTAATACTAGAAAAATATAAGTATAATTATGACAAAAAATTCTTCAACAGAGAATAAGTATTGATGGGTATAACATTAGTATTGTAAAAGAATATAACACCAATCAGATAATGCAAAACAATAGAGAGCAAAAACCTGATGAGCAAACCAAATATTGGTCAGAGCAGAGAAAATACAGAATATAATACTTAGGCTCTGCTATTGCATTTTGTCGATTACAATGTATGCAACTAAAAACTCTTCCATGTTTAGCAACAATACTTTTGTGGCATTTGTTACATGCCATATACTAGAAGTTTTGATAAGATTTGCAATACTTGCAGACGCCATTACCTAAAACATCTCCTAAAATTAACAACTCCATATTAGTTGGATTTAAAGAATGAATTGATTCAACAATATTTGCAGACTTAGGAATGAAAAAACTAACATTTCCCAGCTTTGATTGAATTGCATTGATAGGTAGAACATCCTCAATTTTAGGTGGAGTGAAAGCTGATGCTGGTTGAAAAGTTATATGTTTAGATGCAACAACTTTCAATTGGTTCTCATTTTCAATAACCATATGACAATAGAAAACAAGGATGATACAACTTAAACTGTGTTGTTTTTATATTAAAAGAAGGTCATAGTTACCATGAGTGCAATGTTGCTGCCTACGAAATATCAGGATTTATCATAAATGTGCTTGATAATTTTGTTGAAAGTGACAAACCTGTTCAATGTTCAAACATCATATATTATAAACGAATCTTAATTCTTGTCTTGTATATAAATTTCTTAGTATTGTTTGGCTCACCGTTATAAGAAACAACTTTTAATCGTATTGCCACTACAACTGGCCATGTATGTAGAATAGTTGATATGTGAGCACATTCATTAGCAACAAAGTGGTCCCACATTGTCAACAACATGGGCTTTAGTCTGGCATGTTAAAATTATTAGCATCTATAATAATAGCTATTTACAAACTAAAAGCAACATAGATAGTCATGAATATTACTCTTGATTAATAACAACAAGTTCTTGGATAGTAGACCATCCGTTTCTGGTTTGGAGTTGTCTCTGTGATAGTTAATTTATCACAACAGCAATAAGATCTATATGATATAAATTTTCATTTAAAAAAATGCTATAATAGAAAAAAGCTGGAAATTATGTAAAAACTAAAATTTCTTTCCAACTTCTGGCATTTAGTCAACATATTTTGGAAGTTCAACAAAAGGAACAAAGCTGAATTTTGCTTTGATGCTTGTGTCAGTTTGATCCTGCACCTCTTCAACAAGCGTTCTACTATTGATAATCCACTAATACTCATTGCTCACAGTCTGGTATCCTCCCTGAATTGGTCTGACAATGGTGTTTGATAGATAGTACTTCTTCAAGAGAATCAGTGAATTCTCAAATACTTCTATGTCATTTCTAAAGACAATGGCATGTACTCGTGTACTTTATATATAAATTAAAATAATTTATAAATTATACATATAAGTAAAAATAAATACATAAATTAAAGTAGAGATATCTAAAAAGGGTAAGCACTTGAAAACTATTTACGAAGGAATTACCTCATAATAAAGTAATGTAAACCTTTGATATTTTTTGGGACTGGATGACAATCAAGATGGTGTTCGTTCAAATCCATTTTTCACAAGTAAAATCTTAACGGCCCATAATCTTGATTGAGGCGTGATTTCTTTAATTACTTTCAAATCTTTTGGCATGTTTGGCATGCTACTCAAAAACAAAAACAAAAAAAGTAACACGACAAAGTTATTTTTTTCGTATATCTATATATATATATATATATATATTGTTTGCGTTGAAAATTTTAAACTATGTGTAGAGAGCAACAATGAAGCTAAATAATATAAAATAGTACAAATTTCTATGCAATAATCAAACAATTAAAAAATGATAATAAAATAAGACAACTGTATATTTGTAAGGCCCATCAAATATACAAACATAAAGAAAATATTAGAATGTTAAATACTAATCAATAGAACATACAAGAAATATTAAAAGGCAAACTACAAATACAAAAGTTGCTAAATTAGAATTCTTTACTTATGCAATACTATTGATGTTACCTGGTAGTTTTTAATTAATACCTGTTGAATCTAGCAGCTCATGATAGACCACATTTTTTGTGTAGTCCTCATCAGATTATCAGTGTAGCAAGGTTTTATAAGAACTTTAACAGAGTTTGAGTTTTTTGCTCTAGATAAAGCAACATATAGTTGTCCATGAGAAAAAACTGGTTAAGGTAAATATATTCCTACATATTCCAGGGTTTGTCCTTGTGCTTTGTTAATAGTTATAGCAAAACATAGCTTTACTGAAAATTATTTTCTCTCAAATGCAATAGGATACTTATCAGTTTATGTAGGTTGCAAAGGAATTCTTGGCAAGAAAACCAGTTTTCCTCGATGATGGCCTATAGCAATTTCTGCATCAATCATATTAGATTCAAAATTTTTACAAATTAATCGTGTTCCATTACTCAGACCCCCTGCAGGCTCAATATTTCAAAGTAATATTATTGAACAGTTTGGCTTTAGTTCTAATATATGAGGTGGAAATCCATTTGGAGTAAGACTATGCAAAAAATCTTCATATTGCCCTTGTTCAATAGGATCCAATATTGTGTCGAAACTTTTGTATTTTGTTATTGTTCTTGGAAATCTCTTAATAAATAAATTATTTATATCATTAACACAATCATTTTTTGGGGTTAATATGGCTCTATTGATCATAATATCTGAATTCGTTACATATGAGTCTACAGTGGGAAAGACTATATTTTTAAAAGTATTCCAAGAATGCATATAATCGATATAAGATATTATCATATGTGAAGGTAGTTTAATTTTATCATTAGCTATAACATTTTCAATTCCATTACCAACACGCAATAAAAAATTACAAAAAGAAGTATTAAATTTAGCTCGCATATTTTATGTTAGTCTTATTTTTCTAGCATAGGCCATACGATTGATTTAACTAATCTAGCATCGATCATCTGTTCTCTATTTGTCTTTGGGACCACAGGAAGAACTTGGCAAAAATCATCACCGAATATGACTACCTTTCCTCCAAATACCAAATCAGAATCATTTATATCTTGTAATATCTTATTAAAAGCTTCAATTGCTTGTCTTCTCGCCATTGACGCTTCATCTCAAATAATACGCTTTGCAATTCTTAATAATTTACCAATTCCACTTTGTTTACTTATATTATAAGTTGTATTATCATCAATGTTAATTGGTATTTTGAATCGTGAATGTGCAATTCTATCTCTATGTAATATAGATGTAGTTACACCCGAAATTGCAGTGGTAAGAGCAACAAACCCCTTAGATTTTACTACAGCAAGAATAACACGATATAAAAATGTTTTTCCAGTGCCACCAAGTCCATCTATAATAAAAGCTCAAGGATTTTCTGAAAATACTCTATGCACTATAATATTATGAGCTTTTTTTTGCTCTCTGTTTAGCTTTGATATAGCAAGAATATCTTCTTCAATAACAGTAATGCTCAACTCATGTTCTATTTCTTTTAATGCATTCTCTTCTTCATTAATGGTGATATCATCTTCCGTAATATAATAAGCATTTATATTTTTACCCATTAATTCAATGGTTGAATTTATATTTTGAAGCACTTTGAGCCTAATTTGGTTTTTTGTGAAAGCATGCATATTTACATATTCTTCAAACATTACTGTTTTGAAATTTTCCCATAACTTTTTTGGACTAGCAGGATTACAATACACTAATATTGTGGCAACGAGATGGCTTAATGTGTAGGGCATTTGATACAATGATGCATCTTTCAAACAGAGCTCTAAACTATTATCAGATTCTAATAGACCATGCAATAAAGTAGACTCATGAAATGATAATACTCTAACACCATTGAAAATTTTCAAGTCATCAAAAGATGAAGTTCCCCTAATATGGTTTAATAATAACGCTTAACCTCTATAGGATTTGCACTTACTAGTCTACCAATAACATTGCCTCTTTTTCTTGGAGTCTACATTTCTTTCTACTGATCCCAAACAAAATGTTCAGGTAACTTTCTATATAAAATATTTACTTCTTTTATTCCTATTTTATTTTGGAAAAAATAGTCAATAAGCATTGTTTTTGCTGATAAATCATTTTTAATGACATAATTGAGATTGTCAATTTTTCTAAAAGTCACAATTTGATGATCTTCTAAGTGTAATTGTAATATAATCATAGCAGGTTGTATTTCATTTAACACAAAACTATAAATATGCCCCATAGCTTCAACAGGTCATATCCATCTAATAGATTGAAACTGTTTAATTTCATCTATATGGTTTGATATGTTGGAAATTTATACTAAAAGACATGCTTTGTGAAGTGACTTTAGTATTTATTAATAAATTAATTATTCCATTTTAATGAGAATCTGTGTGAGAAATGTTTGCATTGCGTTATTTATTTAATGATTATGCATGTGTGTCTCTTATTCTATATAGTAGATGATTTGGTGTGTAGAGTACGACTTACACACGGAAGATCAGATCATCGGTTCTTATGGAATATAAGTTAATCGTTCGCAGTCTTAGATGGAAATGGACACACCATCAGTAGGACTGTAGTACAAGGTTTTAATAGGTCTGTCTTGACTGTGGGGAATGGTATAGTTCCAACTCCTTGCACTAGTACACTTTGTGTGTATTGAACAGGACCGTGTTGGGGTAATTGTTTTTATACTAACTATATAAAACAATTAATACCTCATGATTATTATGAGTGCTTATGCTCTTAATCCTAATATAATAAATAGACACGTGCATGTAGTATTTATTGTTTTGATTCATAGAAGAGTGAGATTCTTTAAGGGTCAATAAACTCAGTGAGTTGGACAATGACATTACGTGTATGGTGAATATTTATTATTGATGGAATCTACGTCCCCGTATAGGGATTGATGATACCCCCTTGAGGATGCTTATAAGTTTTGATTATGTCAAACCCTGCAGGTAGATTATGAATCCGACATATCAAATAAGTTAAGTGGAAGGTCTCAAGGAATTAAATAAGTCCATTAAATTTAATTGTCAGTAATTTAATTTAATAGACGGGTATCTGTAATCTTAACGTGGGGAGATAAATAAGCATTTAATAATATGGAGCTCGAAATATAATTTCTAGTATAACAGGGAGTGCAATTATAATTCCTTAGTGGTATGAATTATAATTTACGTAAATAAAGACTAATCCTAATTGGATTAGGAGTCCTTATTTGCGTAGGAAGCCCTAATTATACTAATCCTATGGTCCCTGTTGTAGCCTATATATATACGCGCTCTAAGAGCTGCTAGGGTTACACACTTTACACATAATTGAGAGATACACGATTTTGTGAGGAAGAAAAACCCTAGCAGCAGCGAGCCCACTCTCTATAGAGCAAGGCGTGTACAAGGAATACAGCAGAAGTCCGAAGGTTGAGTTCGAGCTTGCTGATTCGTGCTTGGTGCTGATTCTTGTTTTCGGGATTAAACTAGAGAGATCTCGAAGGTACGATTCTAATCACGTAGATTAGTCTATGCTAATCAGATCAGAATTTTTGGTAGCATGCGTATACACTATAGCCAGGTCGTGGGAAATTCCGCAGTCCCCAACATGATATCTGTTCAGAGATTATATGAAATGTAATTTGATCATGTCCCTTATATATATATATTTGTACAAATATTTTACTGCCTTAATAGTAGAGCAGACTTCAACATTAATGTGGCAATCAAACTTTGCTAACAAATATGCATTGTATGGTATCACCCAACGGTTATCTAAATATGCACCTCGCACCTTAACTCGTCGGCCATCATCACGCCGTCTATATAATGGATGTGAGCCCTTTTCATTAGCAGTTATAGCACAAAAAGCCTTAGGATTGTGGTTTCTACAAACTCCATTATGTTTCATGCATACATTACTAGGATTTAATTTTTCACAAATGCCATGCATCATATGTTTAACAACCATTGCATATAGATGTGAATTTTCATTTTCATTTGGGAGTTTAGCACATACAATTCTATCATACAATTTAAGTGATAATAATTTAGCACTCGCTTTCAAGATGATTAAAAAGTGAGCATATATTAAACCTCTTTTTGAAACTCAATCACATATACATAAGCTGCCAAAGCTCCAAATATTTTCTTTTTGAACAACACAATCTGTAATTGTTCTAGCTTTGCTCTAAATACCCGTGCCACTAAATCTGGCCTATTTTAAGCCTCCTTACCAGGTCGCAACTCAGACTTTATTTTTGTCCATAAAGGATTACATGTCATTGTGATAAATAAATCAGGCTTTCCAAATCTTTGAACTAATGTCATGGCATCTATATCTCGTTTACGCATATCTCTAGGTCCTCCTATAAAGGATGATGGCAATGTAATTCACCGCCCAACCTTGCCACCTAAATTTTCACCCACCGCAATGCTATCCATTATTCCCTGATAAAGTTATGCTCTAATCTCATCTTGTCTAGTACGAAAGTAGTCTAATCTTGATGTTTCGAGTTTAATATACATATCAACGACAAACTGTTGTAAAAGACGACCCATGCACAAAAGAACAGACTTATTATTAGCTCTTATTTGCATCTTGTAACAATAGTACTCACAACAAGAAACTACTCCACCATTCCTTCTATCTGCTTTTAGCACTATAATTTCAAAGTGACAAAATTAATCATATTAATTACACTAAAATATTGGTGGTCAATATAACATAGATAAATCTAATACCTCTACTTTCTTTTTGAATTAAATTATTAATAGAGACCATTTGGTGTGCATCAACTATCAATTGGCTATCACAGAACATTCGATTTTTCTCTTTATTTTTTGTGTTCCTTGATGCCAACCACTATCACCAAAAGAAAATAACAAAGGGTACTGCAAGGGGTCATAACAACCAAAATAATATTGCACCTTATGACTATAACCAGAATGAGCATAAACAATAATATCTCCCTTTTTACGTTTTGCAGTATTACTATTTTCTAACCATATTCCAGCCACTTTAGATGCTAAAGGAGTATTATAAATTCTCTGATCCAACCCAAGAATATCTGATCTATGCACAATTTCATAATTTTGTAAATTAGCAATATTAGCAAGGTTTCGAAAGAAAGTCACATATGGATTGATCTTTAAAATGTCAACAATTTTGCGCAAAATTTCAGCATTCAATTTATCTGATAAATTCATTCGATTATCTACTTCATGCTCACTATCATAAAAATACAACTGTAAATAAGAAGGATGCCCCTCTGCTGGTAATAATTCATTAACAAAATGGTACACCTGTCCTTGAACTCTAAATGTGTAAATGCCTTTGGTGTTTTTGCATAAACTCTTATCATAGTTAACTCCAAATGATGTGAATGCAAAAGTATTATTATAAGTGCGGATGTATTTTCGAAATTCGGCTAAATCTTGTGAAGATGAACAAAATAGATTGTAAAGATCATCAGGAGCATCATTAGTCATCAATGTCACCTCACCATCACAACAACAGAAACCATTTGGTTCAAGATAAAATCTTTTTGCTCAACAATACTTGCATGATTCAGCTACAGGCAATATATCTGGTTCAAACATTATATCTTCTAAAATAGTTGCTTTATATCTCTTCTGACCTACAAAGCATACAATTTATATTTTCATCAGATAATTTTACAATTTTCTCAATTTCTATGTTATTTTCCTAGTCATTTGCAACAAGCTTAATACCTTAAGCAGATCCTTTTTCCCTTCTATTCCTATTAGTCATGTCTGCAATACATAATCATTGTGTACCGAGGGAAAATATCAGAGTATATAAAGTAGCTGCATTCACTACTCAGTGATAAATTCAAACTATGAACTTACCACCATGGTAATCATTAGTTTCTCCAGTAAGAATAGAACCAGGTTCAATAAAAAGCACTAATGTAATATGTTCTTCTCTTCGACTTGGGAAAGATTCTAAATTTACATATTATAGTCAATTAATAAAGACACATCTAATATAAAATAATTTAAAGTCTACCAGTAAAAGAAAAAGAAATATTGGGAATAAACTTTAGAATAATGAAATAGTAAACACTCTAACCAATAAGATGCTAAACATAGCTTTTAGGAGGAATACCAGGAGAAGAGCATTTCGAGGTTAATCCTATCAGGAAGTCTTTATATTAGACTTCTTTTTATTATAACATTATAAAATAAATTTGACTATCATTGCAGAACAATGTATTAGTAACATGTTGCTTACCCAATTCAAATGAACTATAAAAGCCCACTGTAACCTTACCCTTATCATTCAGCCCTAATGATGGCAAACATCAACATCGATTTATTAAAATAATCAAGCAGGAATGCACAATGATTACCTTTTTCTAAAAGAATTAAACTCTTATTAAGAGTCAATACTATGACCATAAGCTATACCTGACACTTTTTTATTAGATAGATCTCTTATAAAGACACCTTGGTCGTGAAAGACAACACCATCAAAATTGTCTAGATTATGCTGCAACACACTCCTGTCTGTGCACAAAACATTACCCATTTAGCACAATTACAGCCTTGTTTGCTTTTATATCCTCATTTTCAAGCATAGTCCTAATTTTATACATCTATAACTGGTACACATCACTACAAAATAAATAATATACCTATTTGTTCAAGTTTCTTCTTTTGAACATATGCTTCCCTTTTTCTCTTTCGTATTTCTGACCTTTTATCCTCAGACAGTTTAGCATAGCGTTTCTGTGCACTTTCATTTTTTGCTAATCTTGTACTCTCAATATCTATAAACACAAATCTCCATCTATTATCAACCACATAAGATAAGCACAATTTAAGCAATCATATTCTAAACTGCTCATTAGTCAATTCTCACAATAGCCAAAGAAAAATATACCATTCTGCATAACCTCTTTCTCCTGCATATGTTTTTTTTTTTTTTTTGCTCTCTTTTGCAGTATTTCTTTTTCTTCCTCTATCAGAATAGCAACCCCTTCCTTATTACTGCTTTTTTCTATCCTTTTTCTTCTCATGTCTACAAACATAAACAAACTTATAATGGAAAATCATCATGTCACGTAGTAAAATCACCCTTCTTTAATCCAACCAACTTGTCAATATAATTGTTTTATGGCAGCTAGCAATTTCTAATCCTACCTTATACAAACCTTTTATCAAACAGCTGCTAAGTATAGGATATCACTATATTTCAAAAACATTCATTCAGGCATTCTACCCAATAGCAAACAAAAACATTACTTGAAAGTATAACATCACGAAAAATAACACACATATATACATATGCACATTAACACAACAGAATGACATTTATATGAAAAGTAGTTACAAATGTAAATTTAAGCAAGTTTTAAATATTTCTTTACAACATAAAATAAAATATTATACCTGATCTTAGCTTCCACAGATCCTTCAAAGAAAAAAAACACCTCAACACTACCTAGAAGATAGACACCAGCTTCAACCTGCTACCAATTTCCATACTACAAAGTAAATAACTTGCTGAAAAATAATAGAACCATAAAATAAAATAAAAAAACGTCACACTTCATCTTTGCTTGTACAGTTCACCTACCAACCCAACGAAGAAACAAACACTCAAGATAAGATACAACATGATGCATATTACACTTAAAAAAATAAAATAAAATAAATCCAAAACGACGACTCAAAATACCAAAAAGTAGATTTGAAGGGGAATTGCTAATTTACTCTTTCTTAGAACTATACAAAGGAAACAAATTAGCTTCAAAGAAAAAGTTTACAAACAAAGAACAAATGGATACCGTAAATTTAACAAATATAAAACAAAAACAAAAAAATAAGAAAATAATAAAAAACACTAACGATACAGACAAACAAGAAATAAGAATCAAATACCAAAAAAATTAAGTACATAAACAAAATTTGTAGATAAGTCAACATTCCCACAACAAAAGCAAAATAAAACTCGTTTCTAAGATTCAACTACAAAGATTAAAGGAAAAAAAAACAAAAAAAAATCAAAAACAAATAAACAAAAATTATTTAATAAGATTTACAAGAAAAATCAATATATTTCAAAGGAAAAGCAAAACTGAAACTTAATACTCATATTTAGGTACAGATCTATGCACCATTCGAGCAAAGAAAGAGACCTAAAAGGTTATAGCTAACATTTCAGAACCAGAAACAAAACTGCAGAAACTCTCTCAAATCAACAAGACAGTATGTATGAAACAATATATAAAATATTAATAGGAAAATTGTAGAAAGAGATTACACCTTGAGCTTCCAAACACGAGACAGAGAGATGGAAGGCTCGAGAAAAACAAAACCTTAATATTGCAAAAAATAAAAAAATAGAGCAGTAAAAAACCGACCTTGAGTTGTTGAGCTTTGAACAATGATAGAGCAAAAAAGAGGAGAAGAAAGAAATGGCGATGAGAAGCGAACCAGAGAGATATAGTCTTAGATTGAGAAAAGGTTTACACAACAACTTTCCTTCAAGCATACAAAACCCACCTACCGCTAATACGTGACCACCCCCCCTCCACACACAAAAATCTACAAAAGCATTGAAAATACTGATAGTGTTGACAAAACTGGGACAAGAACCAATTATCCCTCAAAAGAAATCAGGGCAAAATCTTAATAAGTCTATCAATGTAAAAGTAAAGCAGCATGTCACTAAATGATTGGATAGCACGAATGCCGAAGGAAGAACCCAGCTGTGTAAGTCTAAGTTCCATCCACCGATGCATGGCACAAGAAGCAATTATCTTACACACTGAAGGGCAAAAACGTATAAACACTGTTCCAATTCAACGAATCAGTGGAAAAATGGCCCCAAAAGCGGATAAAAACAAAGGCAAAATCATTCAAAAATGGGCAAAAAGCTCGACGAAAAAAACACAATAGATAGCATTCAATAGACTTATTATATAGTAAGATATACTAGATGGGTAGTGCGCACTATATGCATGTGCTACACTACACCCAATTATTTTTCTATTTACTTGTAGTTATTTAGTAACTATATAAGTGGTGGTAACGTGATACACCCAATTATTTCTTTAGGTTATCTAGTTGCGTAACCATGTAAAATGTCAAAACGTGGGTTACGTAGTAATTTTTTAAACATTTTAAGACAGTTTGAAAATGTAAAATAGCGTGACAGATCCTGACCAAAGTCCTAATGTTGGCTTTTTATAATAGTATAGATATATAGCTCTAATATACTGAGCCGTACGATTACGTGGGTTCCACAAGGAGAAATACGTGAGTAGCACTCTCTTAGGTAATTATTCAAGGTGACATGCCAAGAGCATATTTGTGTGGGGCCTTGGAATTTTTTATTTTTTTGTCAACTCAAAACGTTTGCATTATTTTATTTATGGAATTAACTAAAGTTTATTATAAGACTAGCACCTCTAATTCTCTAAATATATCCCAACAGTGTTTTTTTAGTGCACGTACCCTTGTTTTTCTTTTTTCTTTCTTCAAACAACTTTTTTTAACCCTGCTCTTCCTAGAACATGTTTACCCTTCAAAACTAATAGAGAATATCAAAAACATAATCCATGTCGGAAAATTTTCAAAATAGAATTTTTATTACATTGTTTT
>CM065386.1:10000-75000 GCA_033060915.1 Euryodendron excelsum | reverse complement strand
TGAACAATTTTATCAAGTAAAGGTCTGATCCTACTAACTAGGATCTTGGTGAGGATTTTGTATGGAACATTATAGAGACTGATAGGCCTGAACTGTTTAATATTTTCTGGGTTATCTATTTTAGGTATTAGAGTGACGGGTGTCCTATTTATGACCTCAGGAAACCTTTTATTTTGAAAGCAGTCTCTTATGAAATTGCAAATAGAGGGCCCAATGACATTCCAATATTTGTGAAAAAAGATGGCTTGAAACCCATCCCTTCCTGGGGCTTTAAAAGCTTTGATGTTCTGCACAGCCTTCCAAATCTCTTGGTTTAAAAGGGATCTATTCAATTCGAGGTTGTCTTCTTCACTGAACATGGGACCATCGATATCTTCTAAGTTTTCAGGAGTAAGGGTAGGCTCATTTTGAAAGAGACTTTGAAAATAGTTTTGAATGATGACCTTTAGACTCTGGCTCAGAAATCCAATCTCCCTGGTCATTCTTCAAAATCTCAATTTTGTTCCTTTTCCTTCGAATAATAGTGGTTAAGTGAAAATTTTTGTATTTCTTTCACCTTGGGTGATCCATTTGGAAATGGAAAATAACATCTTAAGAAAGCATGCATTGTTCGTCATAAAAAAAAAGACAACATCTCACGAAAAGATGTTAAGAAAGTATCCACCTACCAACTCGCCGCCGCCACTGCCCACCACCAACCATCACGGCCAACCACCATCACTCATTGATATTAAATGAATATTTTTTAATTTTGAATTAATAAATGTTAAGTAACAATATTAGAACTACCAAATATGTTTTTTTTTTTTATACAGAACATATAAAATTAAAAAAAACAAACAACAAAATTGCAGGCCACTAGCATATGTATAGACTTCGCATAGGTTTAAGTATTGCAGGTCACCAAAATTTAGGAAGGTCATGGCCCGCCATAACTCCCCATGGTTCCACCACTGTCAACAATCCATCCAAGGGAGCCAGTAAGTTTAAACAGGATGAAAGCAAGCGTTTATATTCACTATTATAAAGTTAACACCTGAGTTTGGTGAAGCTGGTAAAACACCAAATTCAACAGTAAAATTCTTATCACTTCAAAGATAAATGGGAATAGCAAACCTTCTATTCACAAGCAACCCACCTCCTCACTTTTTATTTACACAACCCACTAACCACCCAATCATTTATTTATTTTAACTTTAAAAAAGTGGTAAAGAAAATAATAGGGTGTAGTGTAATACACACAATGAGTCCACCCGTCTAGCTGAAACAAAACTGTGCATTATTTAGAAGGTGGCAACCCGGCAACCCATCCGAGACAGCCCATAAGTTGAAATTGGATGTGACCGTTGGCATGAAAAAGTGAAACTACTCAAAAAGTCGCAACCAAGGAACCCATCCAATGCATTCGGGACATACAAATGCAAATTCTTGAGGATTCAAGGCTTCCTACAAAACAATTCCCTCAGTTACTTCTTTTTTTTAATTTGTTTGGCAATCTTCTGGGCACTGGAACTGCTGGGATGATCGTGTTTGGCTATGTCTATGTTTTTAGTCGGATTGTTTATGTTTTTTAGTTAGGTCTATGTTCTGGGTTGGTTGTTTGTTTGTGTATGTATATGCTCCTGTATGCGTGGTTGTTTTGCTTCTGGGATGGTCGTTTACTTGTCTTATGGTTGGTTTGTTGGCTTTTCTGGTTGCTTCTGGGATGGTTTTATGTACTGAAGTTCTCTTTAATTATCAGCCAAAACTAGAAGAGTGGGGGAATCATTTTTTTGCCCAAAACAGTGTTAATAAAAATGGAATTTTTGTACAAAATTCCCTCACAAAATGGTGTTCCATTTTCCTTGTGTGGTTAAAGAAGCTTTCCTAAGAAGAGTGTCCCATCGTTCCATATTCGCCCATAATCTCAAGCACCGCTCACGGCATATGCTGGAAGTCGTTGCAATAGGAGGAAATTTGACATTTAATTAGCCCATTTCCCTCCTTGTATCACCCCGACCTTTCCCATTTTATGTTCCGAATTCTGAGGCTTGGTCAAGACACAGCATGTATTTTGTTTAATGCCAACACCCTCTTTTAAGTTCCAATCAATAATATTTGCAAATAAGCAAGAAGTGGCTCTCTTGATGCAACTTATTTTTACCGGCTTTTGGCTGTCTTATGTTTTTTTTTTTTAATATGAACTTTTAGGCAATCATTCGCTTTGGCATGACACCATCACTCTCCTTGACACATTCCTAGCTCATGTTATAATTCTAATTTCAATTAATCTTAATGGTATAGGAAAAGTGAAATTAATCTTAATGCTATAGGACAAGAGACGGCTCACATAAATCCGCCAAAATAGGCAAACAAGCAATTACATTGTACACCAGTGAAACCAAGAATGTTAGAACTTGTCTCTCATTCATTGTTTACCGCGTGTCCTGAGAACGTGCAAGTGTATGAATTCGTCCTATTGGAACATTCAATATGCACACCATGGCCAGGAAAGAGAACGTAATGTTCTACGCAGACCATCTTCCACATGAATCAGTTACAGTAAACATTGCAGTCTACAGGTAGACTCAGGATACAGGTGAGTGTTCATTCAACTAATCCTGTGCGTCAACTTCCCAAAGCTTAGCTGTGTCCACCAGAGGACTGTCCACGCCCACCACGCCCACGAGCTGCTCTTCCACGACCTCTTCCCAATGAAGAAGAAATCACTCCCGCCTGCCTTAGTAGAGACCGTTGCTTTGCCCTTTCTTGCAAATTAATAGTGGTTGAGCTCTTACCTACAGGGGATACCTGTTTTCCTTCTTGTGTTTCTGCTGTGACACTAGGGCTATCTTGTTTTGATACATCAACTTCTGCAGCAGTACCTGTTGAAGTTCTCTCACCAGTATCTAAGATAGCTTCAGGGTTCTTATCTGCTTCCATTGCAACCTGGTTGTTACCATCATTTGAATTGTCTGCACCCTCAATATTCACTTCTGTCATATCACCTTCATCATTCAGAACTAGGGGAGAACTAGCTTCCCCAAAGTCCACTGCAGCAGCAACTAGAGCATCCTCAACCAATGGTGAACTCACAGGAGGTGCTGCTGGCTCAGGCTGATTTTCCCCAATTTCTTGGCTCTCCACTATGCTAGACATAATACCACCACTTTCAACATACGCAACATCGGGGACCAGCTCTCCCTCTTCCCACTCACTTCCAGATTCCACTGCTGACTGCTGGTTGTCCTGCTCAGCAAGTACCTTTGGCACATCATCAAAGACCCCATCTGATTCATTTTGCTTGCATACTATCTCCTCCAAAACATCATTGCTCTCATTCTGCAACTCAACTTGATTTGTAACACCTACCTTTGGCTCCTCATCCTGCTCCCCACTAGTCTCTACATCATCCTTCTCAGCATCAATGGCTTCCTCATTGGAACCCTGGGGTAAATCACCAATAGCATCTGAAGCTTCTTCCATAGCAGGTAGAGTTTCCAAATTTTCCAAAACAGCAGCAGTTTGTCCTTCAGCAGCCTCTTGTGGAAAATCTGAGCCTTTAGATTTCTTCAGCACAGGTGCTGCCGCATCAGAGCTGGTGCTGCGTTCGACAAGTGATTCTTCTTGTAACCCAGAGGAGGTCGAAGAAGCAAGGCGCTTGCGAACAGTCATATGGGTCAGTAGCGTGAGGGTGCCTGGAGTTTCTAAGTTATGAGAAGATGCAGGCTTTCCATCATTGTTGGATCCCTCAATGTCTAGCAACTCTGTATCTCCCTGGGGCTCTTCAGGTTTTATAATACGAGGTCGGACTAACTTCCTCCCTGTTTTACGGGCTTCAACATTTGTTTTTGGTAAAGTAAATCTCCTCTCTCTTTCTTCCGTTGGTTTAGCTGACGGAATACTTGATATGGAGCCCACTGCAGGTAAGATACTTAGGGCCTGAAAAGGAACTGCCTGACCTGCAGAGGAATCAAGAGTACTCAAATTGACACTACTGGGAAAAAGGAAAAAGAAAATGGAGAGAGAAAAGAATGGATCCAGTCATCTACATGGCATTTTCAAATAATAAAACAGTAAAGCAAACAGAAGAAAGAGACCTATAGTAACTCCTGAAGATGAAGCATCCACAACTGGAGAAATGTCTGCCAGAGGAGCTCCAAGTTCACTGGAAACTAAATGAGCAACACGTTCAAAATTTTCTACAGCCAGAAGATAGGCACCAGAAAGGTCATCCAAGAGAGTCTCAGAAAGGATCTGAACCACTGATGTACCCTGAAAATAATCAATGTGACAACTGTCAAACCAAGATGCAGTTACCAGAATGAATGTTTACATAAATGAAGGTGACAGCAAAATGGTAATCTGGTTGTATAGGCATCAAAGCGTGTTCTTTAAGAGGATTGCACTCAGAATACCACAAAAGCAATAAAGACTATAGAGCAACATTAATATCCACCTACTTACATCACAAAAAGCCATTCTAAACGATTTCAGGAATGAAACGGACATGAATAGAATTTCAATTCTCTACTTTTTTTTGTCATTTCCTCAGAGTACCAGGAGCAGCCATGTCATAAAAATAAAAAAAACTAAAATAAAATAAAATTTTGGGTTGGTGGGGGGGTTTAAAAAACAAAAATTACATAAATTAATCACAGAAAAACAGCAGCATCAGAGACTGCAGACCCAAAGGTGCTAATACAAGAGATGAATATGGCAAGAGAAAAATCAAACAGCAACTAGTGTAAGAAGCCACAATGCCCAGCTGCTCACTAGTTAAAATTCTAACCGAAGTAATCACAGAAAGGCATGCAAGTGGTTTGCAGTAGGACAACAGCATTACCTCTGGAAGGCTGCTTTTGGCATGTTTAAGTTTCTCAACTTCATTTGACATCCTCTTTAGGGCCAGCTTATGCTTCTCGAGCCCATCAACCAGCTTGTTCTTTTCCTGAATTCACACACGGATACAATGAGCAAGACAATTCACTGAATTTTTCGGTTAGGCTTGGTCTTTGTGATCTTATATATTTGAGGAAATAACATATTGGTAGAAAACAGAGCAAGCACAATCTTGACCTAGAGAGCATCTTTTTGGTGTTGGCGTGGGGTGTTTTTTTTGGGGTGGGGGTGGTGTTTGTGGCACACTGGCTATGGATGCTAAAGCCAGTATCAAGAAAATGCAGGTCAAATACCTATATATTAGCAAAAAATAGTCCTTTGATACCATATTTACAGAGAAAAAAAAAAAGGTGATAGAATTTGTTGAAATTGGGACTTTCCAAAGAACCTATCTCTTCAAAGTAGCATAGAACCCAAATTTGATTTTAATTCATATTTACAGATGAGTCTATAAACAAAAAAATTTAACAATGATAACTAACATCATTTTTGCCAGTATAAAATCAGCAGCTCAAGTGAAACTAAAATAGGAACTTGATCAAGGACAAGGGCAGTCACCTGATTGACAGACTTGATAGAATCCATTATTGTCTTCTCTGTCTTGAGACGCTTTGCTTTCTCTGTCTTATGGTCATCCTTATCCTTCTTCAACTCCTCTCTCTGCCTCTAGAATCTTGATATGCATAAGTAATGCAAGGGTGAGCAGAATGGGAAACAGGGAAAATCAGGGGATTAAAAATAAAATAAAAAACTTGGAAGAAAGAAATCTACGAATAGATTATTGTCGTGCAAACCTGTATCCTAGTGTCTTTCTCCTTCTCTTTGTCCTTCATCACATGTTCAGCTACAGTATCCCCTACACCCCTCCTCCCTACTATTTGTAACTAAAGAATGAAACCAAGAATTTGCTAGCAAAGATGATGCCATGCATTTTATAGCTGAAAAGAAAATGATTACCTTGCCTATAGTCCTCTAACTGTTTGGAAAGAGCTTGATTCTCCTTGCTCAGTTCCTCCTTCTCCTTTGACAAGTTTTCAAGCTTCTTCTGCAGAATGTAGAATATTTAATAAACACAAGAAAACGAAAAACCAAGTTCGAAAAGCAAATGGCTAGAGTTTACACATTAACTAGAAATTTGTGTAATCAGGACAATCAAAAGAATATATTCAAAAGTATTACATAATAATTTTGAATTCAGAAGAACAACATAGGTATCTCAACAACCTTTAATTGAGCTACCACCTTCTTTTGCTTCTCAACCTCAGATTTTAGAGAAACCTGAAAGACAACCACAATGTGAGACATTCGATTTTTACGGGCTGCAAGAATTATGACCATATACAAGTGGCAACAACTTGTCTACTGCAGGAACGATTGGGCCTGAGAACCTCAACTTGCAAACTTTCGTTTACCCTGCCCTCCCTCTCATTTAGTTCCATTCTACTCTTCGTGAGGTCCTGCTCCAGTTCTGATATTACAACCTGTTTCTTGGAAAGAAGTTTCTTGATTTCATCCAACTGTGAATCCTTCTCACTCAGATTTTCCTGGATAAAGCAAAATAAAATAACAAAATATGAAATCAAGCACCAAATGCCAGAGATATACCAAATCAATTTAAAGAAGCTCAGCATATATTCATTATTTCTCAGGTTCCTACTTTTTCCCCAAGAGCTACCTCATAAAGCACAATGATATGACTCTATACTAGCACTAAGGTCACTGGAGCAAGGGTGACCCAAATTTTAGAGGCTGCTTTGCAGTTCCAGTCAGAAATACATCTGTTTGGTGCCCTAGGAATGTAAGATGATTACACCACAGAACTAAACCTATGTTTACAACTAATAATTGCCATGAGGAACCACAACATGAAAGGTAGTTTGCAGAGAAGGAAGGAGGTAGTCGCCTGTTACATACTCCTCCCATAACAGCCCACCATTTCATTTTTCTGATGTCCAAGGTCAAATATTCAAACACTAGTTCTCATTCAACTTGTATTATATTCTTCATTCAAAAATTAATTATAACTTTTTCACCTTTTTTAGTAGATTATAAAGGGAAATGCCCATACTTTGTCCACCATGGGAAACTTACTTACATAGGAGAAAAGCATTTAATGCATCCATGTTCAAATAAAAGAGTATTTTCTATTCCACACTATTAGACACATTCACACTCATCCAAAAAGGATTATGGGGGTGTTTGGATTGCAGCTTAAAAAAGCCATAAACCAAAAGCTTAAGCTAGTTCTAAAAGTGGCTTTTTTAAGCGGCGAGCCAAACACAATTTAAAAAAGTCATAAGCTGCTAAAAAAGGCACATCCAAACACCTCCTGTATTGTAAAATCAGAGGTTTACTTTCGAAAATGGACAACCATTTTGAGACAATCCAAAACAGAAAGGTGAACAAAAATATATGGAAAGAAGGCAGAATATGAAATATCAGTGGGAGTGCATTAAAAGGCATTTCTGACTGCATTTTCAAAGTGGACTATTATTTGCAGACGGGGAATAGTTGACAATGCAGGAGACCTCAGTTACATCGAATGATGTCCGAAAGACAGAACAGAATCAAGGAAAATCAGTGTTTATACTCTAGCAAATGGCAATGAAACTACCTCCTCCATCTAAGACAAATGACAGGAATGATATAATTAGGCAACAATTAATTCACTGACTGTGAACTACCACAGAAATTTTTGTGCCAAAGCAGGATTTAAATTCTGCTACACAGATGAGGAAAAATATCGAGGTGTTTTAGGGACAATTCAAATAACACACCGTCAAATGGGATGCATGCTCCTTGTCAAACAAATTGTGGGCAGTGCAATGCCCAATGAGGAATCTCAGGGACAAATCAAGTGAGATAGGTTTTTCAAATGTTGTTTAAATGGCAAGCCAGGAATGTTTAAATTCTACTTAAACACTAAATATTTGTCCTTAAATTATCATTATCTTGATAAGAAATAAAAGCCTAGCATTGAAAGCATCAAGAGGATGCATCCCATGTCCAAAAGGACCACAACAAAACTAAAGGTCCATGCCTCCATCTATGCACTCCTTAACCCATATTCTCTACAAAATCCAGACATTAGCTTCCCTGAGGGCCAACTATACAAAATAGGAAAAAAAAAAAAAAAAAAACTACTTTTCTGCTTAATACAACGTGCTCAACCCCTGAAAAGATCTTCTATTACATTCTCTCCAAATCAGCCAACTCAAGCAAAATGGAATGAGGGGCCAGGCCTTCCTCGTCCTCTTCTCTATCTGAGTTCACTACCAGCTTTGCAAATCCGCCTTCAACTCCAATGGGGAAACCCACAGCATCCCAAAGATCATCAGAATAAGCGCCCTTCTTGCATAACAAGCACCAATTCACCATCACTTTATGCCTCTAAATCAAATTATCAATATTAAGGGTATTGTCAAGCGCCACACACCACACAAAAAATGAGACCTTAGTAGGAGCATCGCACGATCAAATCTTCTTTGAAGGAAACCCCACCTCTAACACCCCGCCCCCCCCCCCCCCCCCCCCCCCCCCCCCCCCCCCCCCCCCCCCCCCAAAAAAAAAAAAGGAAAAAAAACCAAATAATAATAATAATAATAATAAAAAATAAACAATGGCCTCATAGAACGTCTTCACTCTGAACTTCCCATTCAAGTTGACTTCCCACTAAATCTCATCTTGCCACTCCCTCACACCTGTAGCAGATTGTTTGTGTATATCCCAACATACTTGATTAGTTGCCACACGAACATAAGCTACAATCAATGCCTAAAGACCTCCTCTAAGTTGAGATCCCCACACTACTCATACCACCAAAACTTTACTCACTCCCCAGTTTCAACTGCATAAGAAATCTTCCAGCAAACTCAGCCCAGATAAGCCAGGTTCCTTTCCACACCCCTCTACCATGAAGCAAAGAAACCTCCAAAGGTATCCAATCTCCCTGGAGGATCCATACTCATCCACAACCACCCTCTTCCAAAACCTACCCCTCCCACCCAAATCTCCACAGCCAATTCCCCCAAAAATGCATTATTGAATATATGACGTCTTCTAATCCCCAGCCCCCTTCCTTCATAGGCAAGCACAATGTCTTCCCAAGCGCACTCCACAAAAGTCTCGTTGCAGCTTCTCAAGCCTTCTTCTAAGCCACATTTCTTATGAGATGTCCTAAAGATATTGTCCATGTATAAAAGTCAATAATCACTTGATTTCTAACCATACCCTTTTGTTATAAAATAATGACAACTTCACTAAAAATAATAAGAAACCACTTCAGGTCAAAAGTGAAATCCCACATCATTATGCACATTCCTAGAACATAGTGTCTCTTAGAAGTGGACAACTTAAGCCATACTACATCCAATAAGTGCATAAGCTGGCTGCTGGGCCCATGACACTAGAATGATATAATCTGAGTCAGCATGTAAAGAATGGTAAGATACAAATTGATGAGCTAGATGAATTTCCAAGTATACAGAACATTATTTCTTAGTTTAAGTATATAGAGAACAAAAAAACATATATCACCTGCATCTGTTTAATGTCCTCTCTCATGCGATGATAATCTTCCACATCGAAATTCTTGCACCTCTCAAGCAACTTCAAACAGTAAAAGAAACTAGAATTATAGAAAGAGAAAATAAATATACATAAAGAAGGTTATGCACGCAACACCTCATCAACCTTCTTTTGCAAGTGCTCTTTCTCCATTTTATGCATTTCAATTTCTTTCTTGCAAGCTTCCACCTCAGTTTGTCTCTGTCTAAGTAAAGTCTCAAGCTGCTCGGTTTCCATCCTTGCTTTATGGGAAACTTCACGTAATCTCTAGGAGCAAGTTCAAGCTTTTCTGGTTAGTAACTGGCACCATTTATGTTCACCAACAAACCAAAAATCAAATGTATAACCCTGAAAATGATGAATAATCTCATTCCAAACCTGGCATTCCTCAAAATTGTGCTTGCTTTCCTCTCTGAGTTGCATGTTACTTTCACGAAGCAAGTTCACTTCTCTGACCTGAAAGGATATTTAAAGCCAAACGCATGAATATATGTATATATATAGTGGGATTTAGTAATAATATTTCCTATACCCACAAGAAAAGGCCAGAAACTACTCTGTTAATCCCAATTGTTTGTCATCTTGAAACCATTTCCACTCACCAATTACCAAAATGTGCTTCTAATAACTGGATTTAGGCATTCTTTTTGTATAAACAGTTCAACCAATCCGACCATATTTTAAATATAAGCCTGTCATCCTCTGCCAATATCATAGAAGAGGGAACAAGCTTGATACAAAAGGAGAGGATAGTTAGTGACATGGACAGCTAGTGCTGCCATGGACAGCTAGTGATACAAAAGGCCGATTAGTTTCATGCTACTGTACCAGCTTCTGACATCTAATATGCTGGTATGTCCCACTCTATGCCTCCTAATTCACCACTTAAGAAATTTGGAGTAATGGGACTCCGGACTTCTAAGTTCACACAAACTAATACAACTAGGAAGCTTCTAGGAGAAGTCAAACTCAGTTAGGATAGATCAGACCTTTTTTCTCTCCCTTACATTTAGAATTTGGAGACCCAACTGAAATTCCCGTGTCGAAGTGGCGTTTGGAACTTGAGGCATGTGCAACTCACATGAAACTTGTAGCCACTTTTGGCAGATTATTATTAATTTAACCACTTATATATTGCTATTTAATTGGTTACCAATGGATGCCAAAGTCTAGCTATATCTGCAGCTTTGTCGTTTACCTAGTTAACATTATTTGCAAGGAAGATTGTGTGCTTGAGTTACAATGCAAATATTTTTAGACCAGCAAAGTATCACCCAAAACTAGTCAACCTATGTGGGCCTCTTGAGGACAAGAAATGGACCTTTCCCTGCACAGATTTTTTCTTTCATTTTTTTTTCTTTGTTGAATGAGCAAGACAAATTTATTAGGAAAACACTACTGATCTGTCGGAAAGCCTTGTGCATCTGCAATCCATTTGAAATCAAGGAATCAATTAAGTAAATTTTCATAAGTTTGTGTAGCTCTATTGGTATTGTGTAATGTAATTACAGACTTCAGTTGGATGCCTGAGAGAATCAAAGTGCATTGAATAGCTTCTTCTTCAACTCTCTTCTGCTGGTTTTTTTTTCATTGATTACCTGCATGCATAATTTTCAATTTTAATAATCAGCCCATAGTTTCCATCAATTCTTCCACCTGAAGGCCCACTTCTGTAACCCTAGCCCCTGCCCCATGATGTAAGTATACTGTATAACACCAAAATCACTAATATGCATGCTCCTGAAAAAAAATTACAGCGACCTTTTAACTGAAATTATTGCAACAAACCACTATCAGAAAAAACAAGACCAACCATATCTATCTTGAACCACTCAACCCTACAAGCCAAAAGAAATATGAACCCAGAGCAACTATTCAGGGCTATAAATAAAAGCACCAAACTGACGCACCATTTTATCATTCCTTCCTTAATTGAAAGCCCAAGCCCTTTCACCCTTCTTACACCGTGTTCAACCTTGCAACTCCCTATATTAAATATTAGTCACAAATGAATTGATTACAAACCTCTAAAAGACCCCTTTCAATGCTCCCTTACATCAAGATTTGGTACCAGAGTTTGTTGGATAACTTTCTGCACTTGTTTTACATTAGTTTGGTATTATAGCGGAAGATCCCAACCCTTACAAAAACTTAAAACATTCTTGGATAAGGAAAAGTAGGATGAGGAAAAGATAATGCAACATTATGATGAGGTTGATGAGATTTATAGCATCCTATCCCTTGCGTTCCATCATATGCATTTAAATGTGTTTTGTGTACTTAATTATACTTGAGTTGTGAATTGAGTACATCTTGATTACTTGAGTTGGAGAAAAGTTATATAATGCCTATATTTGATTAGGGATTTTTCATATTTGGCGAGAATTGGATCTCTTATGCTATAGATATGTTTAAATACTCCAATCAAGGTGCTTAATTATGTTTATTTAATGTTAATTGTATTTTGGAATACTTTTGTGAAAAGTGATTTTGATTAGTTAAACTTAATTGTGATTAATTAGGGTTAAGCATGATTAGTCTAAAGTAAGGATTAATTAGTTTAAAGCTTGATCAATTAGTTCTTAATCATGATTAGTTTGTTAGACTACGTATTAGTGGGAGAGTGTCACCTCACCTGGAAGGACACCCTCATCTCTTCTTTAAGCGAAATGTGTCCCTCTTATCCTTATTGTCTTGCAAATTGCAAGACGTGTGTGCATGTGTGTGTGTGGGGCATGTCATGCTGCTAACATGTGAAGAGAGAGACGAGGGAGAAGTAGAGAGGAGAAGGAAATTCTGCATAAAAAGAAAACAAAGAAGAGAAGAATGTTTGGTTAGAAAGAAAGTGAAGGAAAAAGCTTGGGAAAAATCTAGGAAAATTGATACGGCTTGAGATAAGGTAAGGAATCCCAATATCATGATTGTTTTCACGTATTGAATTGATTGATGTATTTAGATAGACCCTTTTCATGCTCTTGAAATTGTGAAATTGGACTCTAGAATTAGAGACTTCAAGTTAGAGACTTAGAATCCTTTGTAATATTCATGTTTTGATGTTTGAAGTCTTGTTTGAAACTTTAGAACCACATTCAAGATCCTAGGAGACTTAGGAATGTGTTGAATTTGTTAGGAGTTGCTCAAAACCCTATTTTTGGATGCTTTATTCTCAGATCAGTGTAGCGTACCAGTGCGGGGTGGAATGTGCCTACTGGCAGAGCTCACTGAAATGAGCATGCCATTGTGGGGTAAGTGCGCCTATTAGCGGAGCTCACTGGAATGTGTGCTAGTGCAAGGTGAGTGCGCTTACTGGCGGGACTCACTGGAATTCTTTTTATTTGTATTAGAATTACCCTCCAACCTTGAATGATAGCTACATTTGGAGACTTTATTTTGTATGTAACATTAATTCATGCTTCAATTATGTAGGATAATTAGCTTAAAGAGGATTCAAGCCTTTTTAAAGAACTAAGGTGAGTGGTGTGCATGCTTAGAGATATTCCTTTCAACTTGATTTATCTTCAAATATTATTATATTACATTCAATGGCAAATGTATGCTTTTGACTTAAATGCTATATATTTGACAAAGATATTTGAATTCCATGAACATTACATTTGTGAAATGCTTTGGAAATGTGTAAAAATGTTTAAATGTATTGTGTGCCACACTCGGGGGTCCTAACACAGGAGACTTAAAACAAACCGTTATATGAATTAAGGGAGACGTCCCCTAAGTACCACAAGGTTCCTTGTGAGTTCTATACGTGTAAGAATCAATTATGAGCTTCGACTCATTGTGCCCAAAGAGAGTGAATACATACTAAGAAATGGAGTTTATTTTGAAGTATTAGTATTGCCCCATAATGGAAATGTGAATGATCCTCCACTATTTCAATGCGAAGCTATTACTTTTATGCTATACTTTTGAATGATAATGTTTTATGAATTGTCCATGGGATTAACTGGAATATATTCTTTGTATCTATATCATTCACTGGGTTTTGCTCATACTTTTGATTAACATTTCAGAAAATGTGGAATAGAACCATGCCTGAAGATGTTTGTGAAAGTTTGATTGAAAATGTGTTTTGGGAGAAAAATGCTTTTGTTTTTGTGAAGAAGAGAGCATTTCACTTTTCAAGCTACTAACCCTATGTGGATAGTTGGAAGACGTTGGCTTGTATATATTTGTTTTTGTATGGCCTTGGAATAGGCCTAAAGATTTGTAATAATCCTATGTATATGGCTTTGACTTCAAATGTGTTGAAAACGTAGGAACTTGCTTTGAAGCTCGGTTTTGAATGCACAACATATATCATGCTTCTACTATAATCTATATTATGTTAATGCACTAGTGATCAACCTATTTCATGTGTTAGGCCTTTGGTTGCTACGCTATTGGCCGGTTATGGCCCTTAATCCACAGAGGATGGAGTTTGGGTCGTGACAATATTTCTTTCAACCATGGAGCCATTGATTACGAAGGTCTCAAGGAGAAGGATACTTCCCTTCTTTCCATGACAAAATGTATCCTAGGAGCTCGTAAAGTTGAGGAAGATTAGTCATGCACTCATGCTCTCCAACGGTTGGTGGTGCATTTTGGAGATCAGGTTCAAAAGCTTATCGATGATGGTTAGTTGTTCTATCAAAGTCCAAGGTGATCGCCTCTATCTTCCAACCAAACCTCATCCTTTACAAGCTAGCTTTGGATAAGTGTTACTTCAATCCATGTATCCCATCATTCTTATAATTCTCACAGGCATTTGATGAATTTTGTACTTATCCTTCCTGGTCCCATTGGGCACGGAGATCATTTTGGGGGAGAAAATACATTACTTCCTCCTTAGCAAGAAGTTTCCACCCCTAGTGAACATTTATTATCAAGGATGGAGCTTTAAAAAAAAAAAAAAAAACTACTTGACAAGCCTGAAAACACCACAGCAGGTTACACATGTCACATA
Organism: Euryodendron excelsum; assembly: GCA_033060915.1. Classification (NCBI taxonomy): domain Eukaryota; kingdom Viridiplantae; phylum Streptophyta; class Magnoliopsida; order Ericales; family Pentaphylacaceae; genus Euryodendron; species Euryodendron excelsum. The sequence continues at coordinate 60,593 of CM065386.1, read as the reverse complement.
AGAAGATGCGAAAGTTTAAATCACAAAATCACATACTTGTCGCCCTCTACTAAACCACTTGATAGGATTAGTTGCTGGTCCTAAATCCCACAAGCCATTAGAAGTGACATTTTTGCTAGATGATTTCTTTTATATATTACCAAAAGAGAGGTCTAAGAGCTCAACTTGCATAGTGTCCAACAGAAATTAGATTTTGTACTGAGGTTGCTTCTTGATCATCTGATATATAAATGAATCCAAGTGGGCATGTCAAGTTAACTACATAGCAAAATAAAGTGACCTTCAAAATGAGAAATTTATAATAATAAGAGCCCCTTTAACGCCACCTCAAACAATTGTAGAAGTGTTATTGTCACCCATACTACATCAATGTATCCCTAATATTTCATGAAAACGATAGCACCCTAGTTTTTAGTTTGGGCCACCAATCATACAAGTGCCAGCACAACACAGTTTTCTCGCCCAAACAGTGTCTCTAGAAACCAAATACGTATTTCTTTACATTAATGACTTATAAGAACTATTCAGGTCATCCACAATCACATATTAACTATATTTAACTCACATCATTTGTCAGAAAATAACAAGGAGTCGTCACAACGGAGCTTTTAAGATGTGAACCACATTACATTCGCATAACTTGCACTTCTGTGCATCTCAGACCTTTACATAAATTTGGTCTGCCGGGATCCTCAACAAATTTTAACTATCCAATTTATTCTTGCATAACCAATTCCCTAGAGGCTCTGGCAGTCATAGAACACGGACATCCACCTACTAGACAATCCAGTACAAAGAAAGAGATTATGCCAAGAAGAGTAAAAGCAAACAGAAAAGACATACTCCATAAGTTTTGAGGCTAATATGCTGATTAGTAGTAAAATTAACCTGAAGTTGTAGAGATTTAAATTCTTCCTCCGTGAATAACATTGCTCTTGAATTTGCTCGCTCATCATGAAGTGATGCTTGCGAAGTCTCCGCTGCCTTCAGAGCACGCTCAAGCTACAAGAAACCAAAGAATTCAGTCCCCAAAAAAAGAGAGGTTTGCCACCACAAGCAATAGATCATCCACAACCAAATGCCAGATAATAGAGCATATCAACATGTACTAATAAATATGACACCACAAATATCACACCACACAAAAAGCATCAAGAGAGTTTATAGATAGTTTCGAACATCAATTTTCTATGCAGTCCAATCCAATGTATAAGAAATTTTATCAATTGCACAAAGACAATATCTAAACAAACAGGCAAAATAAATCTAGGAGCACACAGAACAATACCATCGAAAATGCAAAATTCAATTCTCAATACTCTTACGGTTAATGATAAATTATGTGCATAAGTGAGAGATTATCATAGTTCACAACTATTTTAGGACCAGTCACATAACATTGACCTGGTCTGCTCTTAAAACTTATCTAAATCGAAACATTATATCAAATATATCATCTACGGCATTGGTAGCGGAGTGTAACTGAGTGTGGAAAACATCTCAATGATCTCATGGTCCACGTTCATCGCAGGTGGTCGCCTTTGCAAATAAATTTATAAAACAAGAACAGGTCCTGATTTCACAGTATGCACCAAATTCTTTCTTGGACTTTCTCCAAATTAAATAACCTCAAATCTGAAATCACCAGCACATATTAAACATTAGCATTACAAAATAATGAAGTATGTCAAGTGAATGACCGACCAAAAGCTGAAGTCTGTCAATTGACATTTTAACAAGAAAGTTGCAAATAGTGTCGGTCCCAATAAATAAATCACAAAAGACAAGCATTACAAACAGATGCATGGAAATGTCTGGCAATGCAAGAAAACCAATGTTGCAATTAACAACTGGCATCTTATGTGAAAATGAAAATATGTGACATTAAATGATTTGCAATAACAATTACATTGGAAAACCCACTTTCATAAAGATAGAAAAGAACAATAAAAAGAAGTAACATCAACTACACTATGTTTTCAGAGAGTAATGTCAATAGAATAAACAATACAAATTCCCTCATAAGGTTGTTTGTAATCTAACGTTAATCAGAAGAGGCACCCCCACAAAATAGCAGCTCATACATCTTAATCTTTTCAGAAACCTTTGTTCTCTTTTTTTGACCAGACATTTTTTTTTTTTGGTCTAGAAAGCAAGGGGGAGTGCACTTGCACGTGTGTGAGAGAGAGTTATCGCCAAGTTATATGCAAAAAGTTACATTCGAGACTTGTGTTAAAATTAGCCACCTGTAACTGCAATCGAAGCTTTTCTTGTTTTAACAAAGAAATCTCTGTTTCTGCCTGTAAAAGTTGTAGTTAAATTAAAACATTGTAGTAGTGAAAACTGAAATATATATTTACATATATATAAAAGAATAAACTCGAGGGTGAGATACACGTACAATTTCCTTTGATCGCCGCAGATAATTTACAACATTTTGTAAGCCAGTGTCATGTAGCGGACCCTGACTAGTGCTTCCAGAGGATACCCCAGCTGAATCACGATCCTTCTCAGCTAATTTAATGTGCAAAGCCTCAAGTCTACTGTGCAGTATCTTGTTCTGAGGAAAGTTGGAGCCTAGATTAGGGAACAGCCATAACAAATACCAACAAAGATGCATTACTATGATTTGATGGAAACACCATCAAGAGTCCACCCATATTATGGGTCCATGCATAATATAGAATGACACAATTTTTACAGTAGAATTTTGGTCCTTCAGAAAGTGGTATAGTTCAAGAAATGTCACAAATACAAGCAAACAAAGAGAATATTTGATAACCTGTTAAATCAAGCAAATGTTAGTAACATAAAACAGAAAGATTAACTTATTTATGTACACAGCTCATTAGTTGTGGTCTTATTTTTGCTTCAGTTTTGCTGTCATTTTTTTTACTGAATAGTTGATTTAATCCATACCATCAAGGAAAACACCTTCTTGGAGATCCTTTTTCTTTCAAGCTTCTATCAGCCCCCCACACCCTAAAAAAAGAAAAACCCACCCGCCCCTTCACTAAGAAAATAATATAGAAACACAAACGAAAACAGAAAAAAAAGCAAAAATGTTTGGTCTATGAACCCAAAATCTTACATTCCCTAAAAAAGAGTAAATATAAACAGCTCCCACTCTGCAAGAAAGACAGTTATCATAGTATTCATATCTTATATGAATACTATGATCTGCATATTTTCTTGTGGCAATCACCAGCATATTCATTAAGCAAATCAACCAATGACCTGTTCATTAATCTCATTGTTCTTCTTTTCAGCTTCATTCTTTGATTCTTCTAGCACCAACTTCTCTACCTCCCACCTGGCCTTTAGTTCATTCTGTGAAAATGCATGAAGATATAGCAAATCAGAACATAACATTGATGAAATGTGAAAATTAGTTTATCACTTAAGAACAACATGATTCCTTTTCATGACTGTGCCACCACAGATTGCATTTTGAGAGAAACCCTTAAAGAAAATAAAACACAAGTATATGCTTCGGGCCAAAACAGAAAACAAAGAAACAGAAGAAACTAAAGCAAGTGCAGGAATGAAAACAACAACAACATGCCATGGAAATTAATACAAATTAAATTGAAGGGGTATCTATCGCATTGTCTAGATAATCAACAGAAATGCGTGGATAGTCACGGTAGTACACAAGCAATTATTAATACGCTTTTGCTTGTCCTAACGAACGAGCCAATCATGGGAAAAAATATCATATCATTCAATGTAAACAAACTCCAAGCAAAGAACTGAGAAAAAATAAGGCAGATGGTGTTAATGGTTCCAACAATATATCCCCATACGGACCAAAAAGGATACGGCTATTGCTGGCACCACAACTAATATGGCTTGTTAGCAGACATAAAATTTATTCTTTGATAATTTTTTTTTCCCTTTTATTTTCACTGTGAATATGTTTATCCCTTAAACATTTAATTCTATAAATTCCATTATAAGAATTTAAGGTACTTCAAAATGGAGAGCAATTTTTCTTAATAATTAGACATTCAAAAGATATAGTTTATTATTATTCTTTAAATTAATCATGTAAAAATAAAACTCTAGGAGTATCATGGATCCTTTCTTTTCACATTTTATTCTTCCAAAACTCCACTCTCTCTAGATTTTACTTTATTATATACCTCCTAATGGAAACTCGTAAGGATATACATAAGGAAAAAACTTTGAATCACCTTTTTTGGAACAGAAGTGTACCATGTTTAGAAATGTGCATTCCAAAATGTAATTGCTAGTTTATTAGTGTTTCCTAGTAAGATTGTTACATTCTTTTTGGGTGTGACTTGTGAATTCACGGATCAAAAGAAATGGATGTTAGTATGAGCATCTAATGTATTAGCTGTTAGTATTGTTGTATTATTTATATCATCATTGTACCAACTAAAAAATACCAACATATATTGACTTTTGTTTGCTTTATTCTTATGAATTATCTATTCTAGTAACATTTCTAATTATACTAGATGGTGAAATATAAATTCTCTCACTAAATGAAATTCTCTAATTTTTTGAATTAAAAATCAACATAAATTCAATATCATTTATAAAACATGTTTTTAGGTGCTATAATGTTGATTAAAAACCATTATAAATAACTGCATAACATGCTTATCAATAAGTTACTAAGTGTTTGCTAGTGTTTGAAAAACTTCACGAGTTCAGTTTCCAATACACATTGGTCGATATTCCTGATACCGTTATACTGCAACCACAACAGTTACGCTAGCTAATACCACGAGTTAAAACCAGTACCAAGACCTTCATGCCCAGGCCTTTGATCAAATAAAGCTACCTGCCTAGAGCTCACCCTATGACCCACAACTAAAAGTGAGCCTTGCAACAATACATGATCATTACCCACAGTGTAGTGTGGTTCCATCCACCTGTACCCGAGTTGGATTAGGGGATCCAAACACAAGACAAAATTTTCAAGATCTCAAACTCATTCTTGAAACTGCTTTTAGTGGTGAAGCCATCCAAGCAACCATAGGTAACTAGGTGTGTAAAAGAGATGAACCAAGCCAAGGTCAAAGGTGACTGAGCTCAGCTTGGTCAACCTCAGATTATGCTCAAGCTATGCTTGGGTCAGCAAAATCTCAATAGCTATTGACTGCCCTCGGCTCAACAATGTAAGCAAGCTGCTCACCTCAAATCACAGTGGTAGTTGGCTAGAGAAAACCAGACCCAACTACACTACTGTAACAGAACTGACAGTTGAAAGAGAGATAATCTTTTTGACAAGTAGATGTAAAATTATACTAGAAGAGCATTAAGGGATGCTACCCATGTACAAAAGGACCAAAAAAACGAAAGTCCCCTAAGGGCTATATGCTTTTTACACCTCCATTGTATCTAGAATCCAAAAATTGGCCTGAATCTTAACCCAATACAAAACAGCCAAAAAAATTATTTTGAATCTACAAAAGGGCTGCTCTATCCCCTCAAAATATTTCCTATTTCTCTTTCCCCCAAATCAACCACATCAAGAAAAATGGAGCAAGGATCCAAGCCTTCCTCCTCCTACCCACCCTTCCGGCCCACCAACTTTGTAAAGTCTCTGCCACTCTTCCGGAAAGACCCAACACATCCCAAAGATGGTAAGAATGACCGACCATAATTCCTTTACAACTGCTCCCTCTTGTATAGGCAACACCAATTTATAACAATTTGGCTCCTCTTAATCAGATTATCCTGTACCGCACACCAAACAAAAAGCACAACCTTCAAAAGAGCACCATAAGACTAGATCTTATTCCAAAACTGATCAAACCTTATTTGACCCAAATGGAGATGTAGGACTTCACACTGAAATTACCCTCCCTAGAAGCAACCACCACCTAACATCCTGCCCTGTCCCAATGCTATGCACAGAATAAATCATCTCAAGCAGCCCTCATATTCACCAACCTCCCAGTCCTAGAGGTATCTCCTCATTGGCAAGTCCCAAGAAATTTGACCATTCATACACCGAAAATAATCAGCCACAGAAACCTCTTGATCCACAGCTAAAGAGAACATAGCTGGAAAAGCCTCCTCTAACCTTCTTTCACCACACCACCTATACCTCCAAAACTTAACTCTCATCCCACTGCCCACTCACATGCCAACCTGATTCACAAAGACCTCCCAAACCACCTGGATACCCTTCCACAAGCCTCTACCATGAGAACTGGACACCTTAGGGGTCGACCAGTCACCCCAAGACTTCCCATATTTGACTTCAACCATTCTCCTCCAATACCACTCTCTTTCAAATGCAAATCTCCACAGCCATACCCCTAGCAGAGCCGTGTTAAAGATCTTGATTCTTTTGATGCCCAAGTCACCCTACCTTACTGGAGTACACACAGTGTCCCAATCAACCAAGTCATACTTGAACTCCTCTCCTACACCACCCCATACAGCTTCTCAAGTCTCTTAGATATAGACTAAAGAATCATGAATAGAGACAAAGTGGGTTGGCGAATACAGTTTTTATACAACACGGATCTGCCCTGTGACAGGAGTTGTGGCATTTTTGTCATTTTTTGCAAAATTTAAAGTCCCAAAGGGCACTAAAGTAACGATAATTACAAATCTACCCTTCTCCCTTCCCTAATTATAAATGCAAAAGTAGTACTACAACGCTAGAAGCTCTCCATCCAAGCCTTGGCAAGTTTTGGGTTAATTGAGCTTCTCAACATAATGAATGAGCTTCGAAATAACCTCAAACAAACCTGAACAAATATGTAACAAGGTGAACTTAAGCCAAGATTGAGCAGCTCTCATTTCAGCCCTACAGCTTCTTATATGAAGCATAGTACAAGTCAAGGTCAAGTTCATCTAACATGGAATATTGAGTTAGCAGGAGCTCCTGACTTCCCCATATTCAGTGAAGCGTAATGTCGACAAGCATAAACACACTTCTTATTTATTGCCAATCACCATCAATCCTTATGAAATTCAAAGTTAGGAGAAGAAAGAAAAAATCAATTACAAGAAAGAAACTAGGAGAACTACAAGAGAACTAGAAAAGAACAGAGAGATAATTCATCCATAATAAGGGCAAAAGGACAAACTAACTAACTTTAAACCCAAATTGAAAACATGAATCCCCATGAAAAAACTAGCTGTGTAACAAGACAAAATGAGAAAACAAAGGAAAACTATTCAGTGCAAATCAGGAATTACATTTTCAGTTTTGAGTGCATCAGCCAATTTACGTAACTCAGATGCCTCCTCCTGTAACAAAGCCAAAGCTTGCGATGTTTTTGTCAACTCTTGAATTGTCTCCGACTGTAATATAACCTGTATAAATTAAAACGAAAAACTGAAAAATCACTAATACATGTCACCGATATGTTTGTGCACAGTCGATATGAAAATTATCATATTGGGGATGAAAGAAAAAAACTTATTTTCCTGTAATTTCCTCAAGCCTTCGAAGAACAGAGTTAAATTCACACCAAACTATTGTCACATGTATTTGATATGCGACTCCTCTAACAATAGTTCAATAGTGGGAATCTGAAAGACTTGACCTTAACCATTGCACAGCCAATAGAGCCTTCCACATCAAATGGGCACCTAATCTGGCCTATTCTATCACCTTAAGTTTTCTATAAACATGTCCAAATCTTCTAATGGATATTAATAGCACATTGAAAGCATGTAACAGCCATTAAGTGTGCAAACTAGTACAGCAATTGAAATAATTGAGAGAGAGAGAGAGAGAGAGAGAGAGAGAGAGCAATGAAGGCTTTCAACGAGACCTGGCAAAAAGAAATTAATAGAGTCCCCATGCTGAGGGAGCAAAAAGAAAATTCTAGAGAAATCTCATTGATTGATATTTTCACTTGTCTTTACAAGACTTGCTTGCACAGAAGCGCAACGCACTCAAAAGCAAAAATCTTTAAATCTAGAAACACACACAGCAATCAAATACTTACTAAACATCTAATCACTCAAGAAACTAGCCATAAAATCCCCCCCAAAAAAAATCCACTTGAACTGCTTTTCATTGCTTTTACAAATGCCAAAAAACACAATTTGTATTTAAAAAGACCTTGTCAAGTTAAGCAAACCAACTCATGGTGGCAGATCTGACAACCTGAGCACTACCACAGAAAATACTATCACACATTCATACTCCAAATGAAGTCAGAGTATCGTTACAATGCATCAAATGATATTCTGTTCCCTAAGTTCGTTGTCAGGGCAACAAGAACGTGATCATTCATGTTTTCTTCCAATATACAAAATGTAACGCCAGATTACTTTTTTTCTTTTCCCCCAAAGAACTACAAATTATCATTTAAGAAACATTTGACAACTGCCAGATGTACTTCTCTGACTGCAGAGAGATATTCTCTTTCCATTTTTTATATTAGACGACCGCATGTGAGCAGCATCTCTCTCATGCAAATTCCCTTAACAAAATAGAGAGAGAATATAATGTTTCTAACAATTCCCATTTGTCAACAGTTTAGATTTTAGAACTTAGATCGCAGGAAATCTCTTAAGAACTGAGATGACAACAAATTGTAACTATATAAATAGTAGGTTAATTTATACCAAAAAACAGAATGATTACAAATCTCACGATAATACTAATATAAATACAACTCATCATCTGTTCAGGTATAAACAAACATGTATATAAGTATTATGCATTTACAAAACATGATTAGTAAATGCTTAATAAGAAACCTGTCTTTCATAATTGGTTTGAGCATCACGCCATCTCTGATGCTCCTTCTCCAAATCTTCCTTCAAAGCAGAAATTTGGATTTCCATTGTGGTAATTTGGGACCTACATGTTAAAAAAGAATATAACAACCAATAGAAGATTTACAATAAGATGACAAATAGCAAAAGAACAGTAAATCTCACATCTTAACAGAGCTTTCTTGCTTTAGTCGGTCCATTTCTGACAAAGCAGAAGCAAGAGCTACTTCTCTCTCTGCAGCCGAAGATGCTGCTTCTTTGGACTTCAAACTACATACGTTTTCAAGTTCATTAACCCACTCTCTGACTGATAAAAGTTCAGCTTCAAGAGACATCCTCACTTTATCTGCCTAATAAATATTTAACATGAAGCAAACCTTAATCAGGTTATTATATAACATATCATCATATAAATAGTCCAATGAATAAAGTCGCATCAGAAATACCTCAATTTTGAAGTTTTCATGAGCAAATTCCATCTGTTTCAATGCAGCCTCATTCACCTGTGCTATGCTTTTATACTGCACAACAAAATACATTTCAGCACATAAACTTTGTAAGACATAACATAACAAAAACAATTATCATACAAGGTACATACCTGCAGCATGTGGTCCTTATTAACTTGCGCTTCATCTCTCAATTTTGCAATCTCTTCTCTTGCAAAACCCAAGTCGGCAATAGCCTAAAGAAAGTTTTGACAAAAATGATCAACATTTTTATGAAAAAGAATGAAAGACGTGATTGATTAATCTCGCTATGTCTCAACTCCTACTTCCTTCAGAAAGGGTAGCATGACTACTTAGCCTCAAAGGGAAAAATGACCTTGGACAATAGGTTGAAAGTAAAATCACGGCAGAGAATGTTGGGCACATTCAAACAGAAAGATGTTTCACAGAGAAATATTGGCACAGTATAGAACATGATAGAGCTGTTACAATAGCAAGAAGCAAGGGAAGAGACAAGTACAACTCATACTACAGGGTGTTCACACTAGGTCAGCATTAAGCCCATTCATTTATTGTCAACTAGATAAATTGACTATACAAATAAAAGTACAAATCTCGAGATGTTCTTTTAGATGACACTAGTTGGCCCTCCACCTGCTACGCACGTGCACATTCTTGTTATCTAACACAATGAATGCAAGTATTCAATAAGTCACTTTATCTCCAACTACAACACTTCTTACAATATTTGTGCCTATTCTAAATTTAGGTGAATAATTCACTATCACTGAATGCATAATATTATGGTAAATAAATATAGATACCATAGCACTAGAATACATGGGCGCTGCAATAAATTTTAAGTATTCCTTCATTTTTTTTTAGGGGTACCACAGTCGAAGCCCTTAAGTTTTCATTTTAAAATAAATTACCAGAAATTTGCTCTGCTTCCTAGGTATTAGAAATCAGATTTTTTATAATAATTAATAAGATTTAGGTATCAAAAAAAAAAGAATCAATGGGATGCCATCCATGTACATAAAGAACCTAAACAAGGGGACACCCAAAAAGCTATATACTCCTTACACCTCCTGGCCACTAATGACGAATTGTGAAGACAGACAAAAAACATATGTTGGCAAGCTAACAAAGTGCTGTTAATCAAAGTAAGTATAGCCCCTGTGGATAAGAACTATCTTTTCCACCCGGCCAACCTCTTCTAAAACCTCTCTACTACCCTTAGAAGCATGGATACGGACACGAGTACGAATACGGACACGAGACACGGCATTTCACGAAAATAAGGACACAGACACGACGGGAATACGGCAAAGAAAATATTTTTATATATTTTTATTTGCTATGCATAGGAATGTAACATCTATAAATCACCAAAAATAAGATGGAAACAACTAAATAAGTTCACAATTATAATATAACAACTAACAACTTAAGGATTTGAAGATTTGGATGTGAATGTTATATGTTTTGGGGTTTAATGTTTTGAAATTTATAAATTTGATTCCATCTAATACTCGTAATAATAACATTTCAACCCCACCGTGTCCCAAAAAGTGTCCAAGTAAGGGGCACGTGTGTCCTCGATGTGTCTGAGACGTGTCCACTAAAACAAATATTAATAAAAATATTAACCACGCTAATCAAGGGGACATGTTATTGTCACTTGATGTTACATGTGCCAACAAGATAGGGAGTGTGTCTCTATACTTCTCAATCATTGTAGTGTGGTGAAGTTAGGGACCTTCCAACTGGTCATGCTTCGGGTGTATGAGCCGTTCCTTAGAAAAGTTGCAAACATTTTGCATCGTTTTTCAGGAGGTAGGGTGGAAAGGAGGACAAAGGGACAACTTTTTGCTCCCCTATCATGCCTCATGTGGATTATTTGGGGAGAGTGGAACAGGTGGACATTTAGATATGTGGAGCCACCTTTGCCTAGGTTGAAGTGTTCCCTCTGGGCTATTTTGTATAGTTGGATCTTAGAGGGGGATAAACCCTAACCTAGAGCATTTCTTGGATAATTGGATTTTGTTGAGTCATTTAAGATGTGAGGAGTGTACAGGCTAATTTGGGCTTCTGTTGAATCTAAATCACATTAAGTTTTTGTTCAATGAACTTGGGCAGCATCCCCTATTAATGCTTTTCTCACTAAATTCACATTTAGTGAAAAAAAATGTACTAGTTGTTATGTGTTAATCATTTAAATGTCAAATAAAATAAAAAGGAATCTGGACCCTACTAACTGTAGCGTCTAAAATGCCAAATTTTTACATTAATTGTACTTTTTTTTTTACAAGTGAGATAAATTGCATAAAGAAGCATCAAGGAGGTGCAACCCACATACAAAAGCAAAGAGCGAACGAACAAAATGTAACAGCACCTATACACTCCTTACACCTCCATTGTGCCTATAAAATCAAGAAATTGAACCAGGTCAGAATTAACCCTTCCAAAACTTAGGATGTGATTTACATATATTTGGGTGTATATAACAGAGACAAGATGCAAAACACTATAGAACAAGTATTCATATAGATCTTCCTTGTGTGTGTGTGTACATAACTGATACAAGATGCAAGACACTAGAGCACAGGCATTCATATAGATCTTATTCAAGAAAGAAATTAACCGATACCCAAACCATACTCACATTATTGGTTGAGGAAGAGAAAATTCCGCATTCACCATCATTCCCAGCAATCTGCATAAGCCTTATATAACTCAATAAACACCCTAGTGTAATGAAAAACAACACATTATGAGAAAAAACAAATTTCTCAAATGAGAACCAGAGCTTTCACAGGCTTTAAGGCAGGCTACATCAAGGCACACAATATCTTTAGACAATGATAGAGACATGTTGAGCAAGCATTTTTGACAAACCTAATACAGAGAATGATTAACCAATGATGACAAAATGTACTTCGGAGTAGAATTCTACGAAAAATCACTACTAGAAAGTTAATTCAAATTATAAGAAGTACCTTAGTTTCTGGAGATTTGATCTTCTTCTCCGTGTCAGAATATCGCGCCTGAGATATAATTATCGTATTAGAAGGCACCATCAAACTTCATTTTATGGTCAGACAACGACTAACATGAGCATCAATGAAAACTAGATAAATTTCTTTTTTCTTGGAACATTTGTGGGTTGAAGGAGTTATAAAGTTTGTAAGTAGAGACCTCAGCAACAACTGCCCTAGCCTCAGCTGCAGATACAGCACTCAAGGCTTTGGCTAGTTGAGGCTTTGGCTAGTTCTTTCCCCATTTCCTCAACTGGTCTCATAGCATTCTTCATAGTCTCTTCCCGGTCAAGCGTGAGACGACAAACATTATCACGCTCTTCTTGAAGCTCTTTCTTTGCCTCGGCCCATTCCTTCTGCAAGCATTGGCCTCAAATATTATTGCCCCAACACAAAATATGATAAAGTAAAAGGAAAGAAAGACTAGCAACCCAAAAATAGCTTTAAAAGGGAAAGAGGGCCTTCAGTATGATATCCAACTGCACCTCAATTCGCTTGACATGCTCCTCCTGTTTTCTCCTCTCCGCCCTTCTGGCCTCCTATAGTTCCATAAAGAAGTGACATGGTAAGATTGTACAATTACAAAAAGAAATACACTATTAATATAGCGCAATTAGCTAGCTACCTCACGAACTTCGTCTGCACTCTGGATAGTGTCCAAACTAGCCTGCTTACAAGTATAAAAACATATGCAAAGGAAAAAGAGAAGTTAACATATATCTCATATGCAACCTGCAACCAACTTGGGAGAAAAAGTTTAAGAAAAAGACCTGCAAATGATAGACCCTCTCAGACAAACTACGAACTTCATCGCAAGCTCTCTTTTCTGAGTTTAACAACATCTCTTTTTCATGCTTCAAGACAGAGACCTGTGGAGCAATACGAAATTTGATGAATAAATTCAACATGATTCTTTGGCAACCATTCTATCAATTTATAGTATTCACCTCCATGGTTAACTTTCGTGAGAGCTCCTCAGCAACATGCAAAGTCTCAGAACCTTCACATAGCTTTCGTTGGTAGTCAATTATTAACTGCGAGAACTCAACATTTCTGGATATAACAGAATTGGTCTCATCTCTCTGACAAGTTATCCACCATAGACAAGTAAGAAAAAAAGGTACAAGCATCAATACTCAAGTCTACCATAACAATAAATACATAAAATAATAAATTGTGCATAGAGACACAAAGAAAGAGAGGGAAGAAGGGGGTGGGACGTAGTGGAGAAGATGCTCAAATTCACCTGATGCTTAAATTCTTTCATATATCTGTCAAGTTCATCACGTGCAAAATTCGCTTCTAGAGCCAACTTGTCACGCTCAGATCGTAATGATATCGTGTCACTCCTGGAGCCAAAAAAAAAGTTAGGTGTTCCATGTACGTAATACAATTCTATGTGTAGTTGACAGCAAGTACAATAAAGAAAAATGTCATCAAACAGATGAAGATGATAAATTACATGTGCCATTACCCCAAACTAAAGCAACTGAAACAAATCAAGGTGAAGAACTTGCCTACTGAGAGAGAAGAAAATATTATCTAAATTGGGGTCAATATTATTGTTATTGTTTATTCCTCTAGGATGTGAAATTCCTTGATCGTGATTAGTTGTTACCTAGGATGTGGGGGCTGTCCACATCATGTCTTGGAATAGAAAAAAGATCATCATAGGTTGAAGGCAATATAAATTGGACGTTGATGATAATAGATATTAGAAGTTGTACCCTCTCTATAAATTACTGTTTTTTGGAGTTGTACTTTCACTTAAATATTGTAGTTTAGAGGGTACACTCAAGTGTCTAGAGCTTGAAATCTTGTACCCTTTCTCCATAGAAAAACCAAAATTCAATCATTAGGGAGGGGCTATTTTTTTTGTATGTTTGAAGAAGTCGCAGAGCTGCCACCCTCTTCTCCTCTTCCCTACTATCTGGTTCTTCCCTTCTTTCCTTATTTAAATCATATTGAGGACACATCTTTAAATCATATTGAGGACACATATCACAACACCTGCAAATTTTGTGTGCAACATGTGTGCTGTATATATTGTTCAAGAGGCTTGAAGAACTGGGTGTGCCCTCCCTTTTGCTGAGCATTTTTTTTTTTTTGGCAAGTCTCCTTTTTCCAGAGTTTTACTACCTCTCCCTTTCATCCTTTGCTAATGTCCTTCTAATCCATACCTAATCATTGTTTTCCATTTATTCTTTTGCTTCCAAACTCATTTATTCCCAACTCATGCTCTGGTTTCCTCTTGATTGGACTGTTCAATGTTAAACCTTAGGTATAACCATATGTTGGAAGCCCTTTCAACCTTAACTTTTATATGGCCTCTAATTATGGTTTATTATTTTATTTTATGTTCTGGATATTAATTGTGGACTTTTATGCCATTTAGTTAAATTTACAATAGAAGAAAAGAAAAGAAGGAATAAGAAGAAGAAGATGAGAGCAAAAGAAGAGGAAAACTGGGAACGGCTAACAAGAGAACAAACAGAATTAAGGTTCTCTCCTGCTAATGTAGCACAAAATGTAAAAAAAAAAAAAAAATCCTCATAATATAAGAGAAATAACACAACACATTTTAAAATTGTTCTATAAACTTCTTGAACCATTTAGTAAGATTTATTGCCTGTCTAAAAAAATAGCATGTTGGCTTTGCTTCAATGACGAATATTGAATATCACTTGTTTGTGATGATTGATTATTGAATTAATTCCTACAGATTAGGACTCTATAAAACCCAAGGTTGCATCAAAATGCAAAATGCAGAAACACAACAGTAATGATTGAATAAAGAAACCATAAAGAATACAAGCGCTCCAATAAATAAGCAATACTGTAATCACAACCAAATTCTACTTAATAGAAAGTCATGAATAACAGCTAAATGTGTCAAAAGCAAATAAAAAATAAACCACAAATAAAATAGCAAAACGTCTTTCAGGCAGGGCTTTTGTTGAAGATTGATTCATTCCCATCACTCAGTCTAAATATGCTTCAAAAAGAATTGGAGATACTTGCATGTCCTTCATAAAAAACCTATCTTTTGTGTGTAAGTGTTCCATTGATCCATTTTCAGATACATAAAAGTGGCTCCAATGTAGACATACCCGTGCAGTCCTACCAACACGATATACATTGAAACCACTTTAAGACACTTTCCAGGATCAGAATCTCAAGAACAGTCCCAATGAACTCCTGGAAAAATCAGTACCAGAGTCTCACCTCAGCCTCACAGGAGATGTAATAATACAATACAAATAGATCACATAGATTAATTATAAAAAATAAAAAAAAATAGAGAAGAAGAAGAAGAGAGAAACGGGAGCTGTAGATGGTGTATGGTGTACCATCCACAAATACATCATGAAATGAGGTATAACACCATCCCAGAGACAAGGCAAAAAGAAGACTAAGATGCACCATCCAAGTTAAAATTCACAAGATAGACATCACCAAATTCTTTCACCAGTGTGATCATTTTTGCAAGGTCTGTTTGAAACCTATCAAATTTACCTCAACTTTCCCAAATCTTCTTCCAGACATCTCACACGCTCAGAAGCCTCTTCTTGGGCCTTTTTTGTAGATTCCTGCAATGTAATAATTACATAAACGTTAAAGACACCAAAGTAAAATACCTGTAGAGATGCCTTTCATACCATAAAGTCTGTTTTCAAACATACCTGAGAACCTTCAAGCAGAAGCATAAGGTCTTTCCTTCCATCATCTGCAAGAACCAAGGAATAAATCGCACTGGCAGACGCAAGGAGACAAACAATAACAAAACAATTATTTAACCCTAACAACTATATCCATCCCAAATCATCAGAAACTTCCAACAAGGGACAGTTATGAAAAAAATTAAAATAATGCCTTCAGAAATGCAATCTAACAACAAAATTTTTCAAAGAGGTGCCATAAAACCTAAAGCTGAAAATCTTTGTTTCTGGACAAGGTAACTCTAAAGAGAAACGCATCTGGATTGGAGAAATATCAGCACCATTATCTTTGGTTTAGAAGAAATCTCTACAGATGGCCATCTCCAAGTTTATGGTGCCACTAGAAGTTCAGCAATCACTAGACTTCAAAGATTCCTTCGTACTTAACTCGCTAGAAACCCTATAATGAGAACTCCATAACAGCCAACGACACGACAGTCAATTGCTTGAGGGAAATTTTTTCTAGCTCCCATAAGCACATTTATAGCCTAGGAAGCACAGACACGCCAAATAGGGTGCCGTTTGCGTGTCCGACAAACCGCGGACACGAATACTCTGCGGACACGCCAAAATACGTGTCGGACGCGTCAAGTAGTGTGTCCGACTTTTTTATTATTTTTTTAAGCTGTGAAAAAGTTAGGGACACAGTTGGGACACGTTTAGGACACGGCGGGGGTATATTTTGTAATTTTTGTAACTTTAATATAAAATACATAAAAGAGTCCAAATCAAAAACATTTCATCGTTGGAGCTTGTACAAGCCCTAACTGCTGCTCAGTTGGAGAAAGAGGCGAAATGCGAAGAAGAAAAAATAGCAGCAACACACCTAACTCTTTTTCTTCTTGTCTGCCGAAATTTCAATTCTTCTTCTTCTTCTTTTCTTCTTCTTCTTCTTCTACTGCTGCTCTTCTTCTCCTTTGCCCAAAATTTTTATTCTTTCTTCTGCTTCTTCTTCTTCTTCTTCTTCTTCTCCTTCTCTGCCCAAATTTGTTGTTACTATAATTCTTATTTTTTCCTTCTCCTTCTCTACCCAGATTTGCTGCTACTGTAATTCTTATTTTTTTGTTCTTCTTTTTTTTATTCACTGCTGCTTTTCTTTTTATGTTCAATGTCATATTACTTGTTCATGCTTAAGACACTAATGAATATAATGATGTATTGGATGATGATCTTCTTTAACTTGTCTCTTTATTTATGCTTGATGTATGATGAATTGATAACCTGTTGTCTATTCTATTGAGTATTGACTACTGAATTTTTAGATATTTTTGGTGGTATGTGCATGTCATATTTATATATGTGAAAAATAAAATATATAAAAAATAAAAAAAATTTGTCGTGTCCCTGCCGTATCTGTGTCTCCTATTTTTTAGAATTACCGTGTCCCGTATCCGTATCTCTGTCCGTATCCGTGTCCGTGTCCGTATCGGTTCTTCTTAGTTTATAGCCATTGGAGCAGACTTTGGCTGCTCTTGGATGAGGAGATATGCCCATTTCTTCACATTTTATGTAATTTTGCTCAATTTAATTTCAAAGAGACAATTTCTGGTATTGCTGTCATAGTTTCCACATTGAAACATTAAACATTTCAGAACTTCCATCCTTGTCTTTATTTTTCCCTTGCCATTCTACTCTATTTAAATTTCAAGTAGATAAATACTCCAGACAATGTTATTATCTCTTCTTATTGAAGCAATTAACATTATTTGAGGGCCTTAAATCATGCAGAAAGCAGTCCACTTTCTTCTTTTTCAGATAATATCTTTATGGATAAGTACGAGAGTGTTTACAATTAGAGAGTCTAGAACCTCGAACGATATCTTCACTTGAAACCGTTTGATCGTTCCACTTTTATAACGACTTCCTACTACCATTTCTTCAGTTCACCATTCAAAAAGTGCACATCTTCCGAAGGCACATCTTACTTCACTCCTCCATTTACCACAACTTCAGCATGCATAGAGGGAGAAATCTTCATAAGGTAGCTACACTGGCTACCAGCTCCTTCGTGAAATTGTTATGTTGGTTTCCATAAGACTTTAAGAGAAAAAAAAACAAAAACAAAACAAGTCTGGAATATAAATTCAAGGGCTGAATGTTTTCAAAGGATTATAATCACTATTTTTCTCTCCCCTCCTTCCAAAAGCCTAGTCCTACACTCTTTTCTATTGAACTGAAGCTGAGAATACATACATTTCTTCATAGGAAGTCCAACAAAACAAGGTAACTGAGGCTTTGGGAAAAAGAGATTTTCAAATACAATTACTCCTCTCTAGACCAGCAACTAATGGTGTCACATGTTTGGTGGACATACCTACAATTGCTAAAGCCTTGAGGAAGACTATTGTACTATAATTCTCTGTTATGGTCATGGAGTGGAATAAGATCCTAGTATTGGCGTGGAGAAAGGGAGGAGAAAAAAATTGAAATCTAACAAGGAAGCTAGCCTTCTATCCAGCAAGGGTATTAACAGCTTGGACATTCATAACATCGTCTTTTCCAGCATGTTGCCGCTCTTAATACTCTCTTCCAGTGACAAATAAGAAGAAAAAAAACAGATTGGGGATTTCATAATTCATTTGAAGCATGGTTGCAGCCTTCTGACTAGGGCTTCTTGTATTTTAATGTTTATTTATGTTTATACTAAGTTTGTATTCTGACATCACTTAATACTGTTACCTTATGTCAATTAGATTTTAAAATATATTACAGCAATTTTAAAATCTATTAGACATGGGTTGTAGTAATGGTCCATGTGGCTTATTAGGGTTCACTTATGTTATCAGTTTTGTATGTGCTCTTTAAAAAATCTAGTATTTCTCAGTAGTCAAAGTGCATGCTTTTTTAATCTACAAGTAGGAAAAGCATAGCAGCCTTTGATTTTAGTGTAATCATTAGAATTGAGAGTCTGAGCTGAAACGCAAACCTAACTTTACAAGGTGAGTCATCGGCAGTAGCAGAGCCAAAACTTCAAGTGAGGGGGGCAATCAAGGATCACAAAATTATCAGTTATTCCTCTTAACAGCAATTATAAGAAATTAGAGAAAAAAATATTAATCAAGCATACTAATACTGTGGGAAAACACATGAATGTATGCGTATTACAAGCTTATAAGAAAAATATCGGAAGGAAGAGTAAATTTTATACTTTCTCTTAGTAAGAGAAGCTTATTCACTTATCCCAAGCAAATTTTCATATTATCATGGGAAAAATAATTTGAAATATCCTACCAATAATCATAAGTTAATCATAGAAAGTAATTGTAACTATATATGCATAAACCAATTGAATTAGAAATAACATGTAATCTTACACTATGAATCAAATTGATGAACAGTTTCTACCCTTGCCAAATCCCTTGTCCTTAAAATTTTAGCTTTCACTCCCTTACAATTTTTTTCTATGATTTTTATTTTCAAAATTTCCCTCTCTTTCTGTTCAATCAAAAAGAGTCCAAACATTATGTATGTAGCATTTTTTTATTACTTTTGTTCATTTATTTCCAATTTTATTTCAATTTTTATTGAACTCTAATTTCTTTGGATGCAAATAACAAGTAGTTATAGCAAGTAGGGAACACTACAGTTTAATTACATATTACAGCTATTACCCATTTTTATTGGCAAAGAACATCCTTTTCCACAATTTTATTGGCTACATGAAACATATATACTAGCCACTAGCCATACATATAATGAAATTGCTCGACCCCCCTCCCTCCACAAGTGGTCATCAGAATTCGAGCTGAGATTCCCAGATTCTTCTTCCAGTTCTCATGCTCTTCTTCTCCTCTCTCTATTAAAAAATAAAAAATAAAAAAAAAAACAGGTGAATTCAATATTTTTAGGCACTGTCACACATATAAGGAAATTTTTTAAAATTTCGGGGGGGCAATTGCCCCCTCTTGAAACCCCACCCCCCCCCCCCCCCCCCCCCTTTCCCCTCCATCGTCATCAGAATTCGAGCTGAGATTCTCAGATTCTTCTTCCTGTCCTCATTCTCTTCTTCTTCTCCTTTATATCTATCAAAAAAACAGGTGCATTCAATATATTATAGGTACTGTAGACAACCCCTATTTATCCCTGAAACCCTAATCTACCAATTTCTAATCAATCCCTACCTCTCCTGCCTTTGACCTTTAATTTAGGACCTAAAACCTCAAAATACCTACCGTCCAGAAAAGCAACCAACAAGATTTCTAAAATTCCTACAACCAATCAATAAAAGCAAGCAAAGAAACAAAATTCAACCCCTTTTCCTCCACAAACCCTACACCCTTTTCTTCCCCCCTTCTAAATCCTAGAGGTACAACATTTCCACAACCTTTGCCCCATAAACATAGTCGTAGGTAGCATCATTCTTACTTTTGCCTTCAGTCTCCATCATGCATCCTTCCTTTCATTGATATTTCTCCAATCTTCTTTTCTTGACCGAGACACTGTTCTGTTGCGCTACCTCTCCACTGATAATTTCATTCATCATTGTTTACAAAAGATCCAATACTTTTAAAGCACTCGTCAACTCATTCTGACCACGATGAACCACAAACACTGCTTTCCTACTCTCCGAAATTCTCATAACAGTTGCACCTCAAATCTCATATTCTCATTTTCACCATTCCCTCATTGCAGCCACTAACTCCATTAAAATAACATCATAAATCCAGTGAAACACTTATCCTAGAACCAACACAGTTTTTGAAAGTGACATCAGCTGAGAAAGGCAACAAGCAAAAGAATAGCTTTTAGATAACTTAGTCCAACAATTTGCTTGGTCTAGACAACTTACAGGCAAGAACTTTTCTCTAGACACTTAAATCTTTCTATGTTCTCCATCTTTCTTTCCAATAGTAGTCAAATCTTTTCTGTTTAAGTTGATGGCATCGTTTTCACAAAAACCAACCGCCCACCCCCCACTCCCAAAACAAAAAAAGGAGAAACACTGAAAAAATAAATAGAAAAAGAGCAGACAAATGAGTTGGTTAAAAAAAAAATCAGACATTAAGAGTAGCCTCAGCATCCAAGCCAAGTTCTTGGCAGCAGCAGTTGAAAACTAATTTGTTTGCAAAAATATCTTGTGCAGTTTTAATACAGAAATCAAGCATTCTTATAAATTCCAAGATTAAACCCACTGTAATGTGAATCCATGGCATAAAATACCATAACGATTGATCCCTAACTAAGGCAATGGATACAAATAGATAGAGCAGAGAATACTGATCACTTATTAGAGTCAAATAAGGCTTCATAAACTTAAGTTGGTGATCCTACTGAAACATTAAAAGTGGGCTACATTACCCCAATGGAGGAGAGGGCTATCTGCATTTGCAAAATGTTTACTTTTCTATGTCCCGCTGTACTTATGGCAAAGAATCTCAGGGAGCAAAAAACAGATATATGAAATGGCAACCTCCTTCAGTATGAGCAAAATGTGAATAGATATTTATTTATCTTCTATGTTAGGGGTAGTTTAGTCTGTTTGCCATCTAGGACAACACACTTTTATGTTAGGGGCAGTTTAGTCTGTTTGCCATCTAGGGCAACACACTTCTATGTTAGGGGCAGTTTAGTCTGTTTGCCATCTAGGGCAACACGCTTCTTTTGCCTATTTAACTCTTGTATTTGTCTTGCATAGTATTATTCAGAAATATAGATACACAGTACTTTATATTCTATCATGATATCAGAGCAGGTTTAGCCTCTAATCAGTATCAGTTAATTCCGACGAGAATCTCAGACCACCGGCAACTTCTTCCACCGTTCGGCACATGCAAATCAGAAACTCAGAACTGAGTCAAATTAGAAACTCAACCTAGAACTGAGTCAAATCAGTTCACCCAGTCTCAATCGGCGATCCAATCACTCCGGCAGTGAGTCTCGACCACCGACGACCCTCGTCGGACCTGTCCCGACCACCGACGAACCTCGTCGGCAAGTTCCTGACCACCGGCGACTCTTGAGTTCGCTTCAACACCCAGACCTGAAACCCTAACAACCCAGATCTGCAAACCCCTACCATCAGAGACCACCAGCGACGTCCCTTGAGCCTCGTCGGACACCGACGACCCTCGCCGGACCTGTCCCTCACTCCGACTACCCTGGTTTGTTGCCTCTTCTCAGATTCCTACCAGGGAGTCCTCTGTTCTCTCTCTGTTATCTCTGTTATCCTTATTTTCTGTAAAACCAGTGTACTTTTTCTCCTTTATATCATGATGATCGATGATAAACTAAATGCTATCAGTATCTGGTTATCCGGTGATAACTACGCCTATTGGGCGAGTGTTATGGAGAATTTTATTGTTAGGAAAGAACTGTGGAGACATGTTGATGGTTCAATAGGTCAACCCTCTGACCCTAAAGTTGAGGGATATATTGTGGCCTTGGCTAAGTGGAGAAAGGAGAATGCTCAGATTCTTACATGGTTTCACAATTCAGTTCAGCCTAGCATTGGTATGAACTTCTCTAAGTATCGAACTGCTAAAGATGTTTGGGGTTATTTGAAGGGTATGTACCTGGAGTCCAATTTTGCAAAGCAATATGAGCTAGAGATGTCCATTCGTAGTGCTACTCAAAAAGATAAGTCAATTCAAGAATTTTACAATGAGATGACATACCTGTGGGATCAGCTAGCTCTTATGGAACCAGCTATTTTCCAGACAGATGACAGTTGTATCCAGTTTCGGGAGAAACAGCGACTTGTGCAGTTTCTCATGGCACTCCATGATCAGTTTGAACCTCTTAGGGAAGCTATTCTTCATCGCTCACCTTTGCCTACAGTGGATGGGGCTGTTCGGGAACTTATTGCAGAGGAGACTCGACTCAAAGTGAGTAGTATTGCTCCCCCTGGTCATTTGTATTTGCTACACCATTTGTTCTACCCAGCCAGTCTACTCCAGCTCCTCATCTGATCCAGATTACAAGGAAACCGAGGCCTCCAATTGCTAAGAATGAGTGTAGTTATTGTCATGAGAAGGGGCATTGGAAGTTTGCATGCCCTAACCGTGGCAAGTCTAAGGATCGGACTGTGTCTCAATCATCTTCCTCTCGAGCCTCACATCAGCAGTCTCGCCCCTCTACAGCCCTTACAGCATCTACACCCGGTGATATTTTACCTAATCCCCTGTTTGAGCAATTTCAGGAGTATCGTGCATTTGTGACATCTATTCAGGAAGATCAGTCTCAAGCTTCTACTCTAACCACCACTCAATCAGGTTTGCCTGGAACTCAGCTCACAAGTATCTCACCCACTACCTGGATCTTTGATTCCGGTTCCTCCCATCATATGACTCCTAATATTTCTCTTCTCAGAAACGGTATTTCTCCTACATCTCCTATTCGTATTGCAACTGCTAACGGATCTTCTATGAATGTTGTATCGATTGGTTCAGTTACAACTTCTCCTTCCTTGTCTCTCCCTCATGTTTTTTATGTTCCCCAATTGTCCTTAAGTCTTCTTTCTGTAAGTCAATTATCTGACTCTGGTTTTGATGTCCTGTTTTCCTTCTCTGGTTACATTGTGCAGAATCGGGATTCAAGGAAGCAGATTGGGACCGGCCGTAGAGTTGGTGATCTTTATGTTTTGTAGAGTCTGCATGTTCCGACAGAGTCTACTTCCACTGCCGCGTCCTCTTTTCGTTTAGATGAGAAGTCTTCTCCTTTCTATCTTTGGCATTCTAGGTTAGGTCATTTGTCGAGTGAGCGTCTTAAGGTTTTAATCAACTCTGGTCATTTAGGAAATATTTCTGTTAGTAATCTCTTCGAATGCAATGGTTGTAAACTTGCAAAAATGTCGGTTTTGCCCTTTAATAAAAGTACCTCTATTTCTACTTCTCCTTTTCAACTTGTTCATACTGATTTGTAGGGTCCTTCCTCGGTTGCCAAGAAAGGTGGTTCTGTTTATTATGTCTCTTTTGTGGATGATTACAGTCGTTATACATGGGTTTACTTAATGGCACGCAAATCTGATTTTTTTCACATTTATCGTACTTTTCATGCCCTGGTTCAGACTCAGTTTTCTACCTCTATCAAAGTTCTTCGGTCGGATTTAGGTGGGGAATACACTCTTTCTGAGTTTGTTAATACCTTAGATGCTTTTGGCACTATTCATCAGTCCTCGTGTTCTGACACTCCTGCTCAAAATGGTAGGGCTAAAAGAAAGTATCGCCATCTTCTTGATACTGCTCGGTCACTTCTGCTGTCATCTTCCGTTCCCTCTGTTTTCTGGGAAGAGGTTGTGCATACTACAGCCTATCTTCTGAATCGGATGCCCACTCCTCTTCTTTCCGGTAGTTCTCCTTATGAACGGCTTCATGGTGCGGTTCCGAACTACTCCCTGTTACGTGTGTTTGGTTCCAGTTGCTTTGTTCTTCTTCCTAAGAAGGACCGGAACAAACTTAGCGCTCGTAGTGTTCTGTGCGTATTCTTGGGGTATGGTATTCACCAAAAGGGCTATCGGTGTTATGATCCTGTGTCCAGAAAGTTATTTGTGTCTAGACATGTCTTTTTTTTTAGCGTCTTCCGTATTTCTCTCTTCCTCCCAAAGCGTTGCCTGTAACCAAAGAGGTTTTAACTCAGATTGACCCCTGTCCCCTGGATGTACCAGCTACTGAATACACCACTACATTCGAGATTTTTGATATTTCGATTGCTTCATCTGGTTCGTCTCCTGTCTCTTCATATCCTCTTGTCTATTCTCGTCGTACTGCTGCTCTTCCACCTTCTCCCACCTCTACTGCCACTCCGTCTGCTTCTGAAGACTCTAATTCGCCTACTCGCCGGTATCCTGCTCGTGACACTCGTCATCCTCCAGTAAGATATGACTTCACTAATACTTGTTTTTCTTCTTCCTATCGTTCTTTTCTGTCCCGTATCCATACTTACTTTGAGCCCAAGTCCTATAAAGAAGCTTGTAATGACCCGAACTGGGTGACTGCCATGACTGATGAGCTTGCTGCTCTAGCCAAAACTCAGACCTGGGAGTTAGTTCCACTGCCGGAGGGCAAGAATCTTGCTGGCTGCAAATGAGTTTACAAGGTTAAAACTCACTCTGATGGTTCTTTGGAACGGTGTAAAGCCCGTCTGGCAACTCAAGGCTTTTCTCAGGAATATGGAATTGATTATGAAGAGACGTTTGCTCCTGTGGCCAAGATGACTACTGTTCGCACTCTGATCTCTGTTGCTACTGTACGTCAGTGGCCTCTTTTTCAGTTGGATGCTTTTCTTAATGGATATCTCTCTGAGGAAGTCTATATGCGTTCTCCTCCTGGCTTGTCTTGTCCCTCAGGCCTTGTTTGCCGCATGCGTCGCGCCCTTTATGGTTTAAAACAATCTCCGCGTGCTTGATATGAGCGCTTTCAGGATGTTCTTCTTCGGATTGGCTTTCAACCTAGTATGCATAATTCTGCTCTCTTTGTTCGTAGCACCTCACACGGCCTTATTCTTTTATTGCTGTATGTTGATGATATGATCATTACCGGTTCTGATTCTGATGCTATCGGTGAAGTCAAACTCCATCTTTTTCGTGAGTTTGAGATAAAGGATCTCGGTCCCATTCGATACTTTCTTGGTATTGAGGTTGCCTCCTCTTCTAAAGGCTATCTCCTGTCCCAGACCAAATATGTTACTGATATTCTTCATCGTGCCCGGCTTACTAATGATAAGACTGTTGATACTCCTCTTGAGTTGCATGCCAAACTTTCTACTTCTGATCGTGTTCCTCTTGACGATCCAACGGAATATCGCGAGTTGGTTGGTTGTCTTGTTTATCTGACTGTGACTCGGCCTGATATTGCCTATTCCGTTCATATTGTCAGTCAGTTCGTTTATGCACCTCGCACCATGCATTGGGCTGCTGTGTTACGCATTTTGCGTTATCTTCGTGGTACTCTCCATCAGTGTTTGGTGCTTTCTTCTACATCGAGCTTAACTCTTCGGGCTTATGCTGAGGGAGATTGGGCTGGGGATGTCTCTGATCGTAAGTCTACCTCTGACTTCTGTATTTTTCTGGAAGAGCCTCTTATTTCCTGAAAAAGCAAAAAGCAAACTGTTGTTGCTCGCTCTACCGCTGAGGCAGAATACCGTGCTATGGCTAATGCGACAGCTGAAATTGTCTGGCTCCGTTAGTTGTTATCTGACATGGGAGTTTCTTTGCTTGCCTCCACTCCTCTTTATTATGATAATAAGAGTACGATCTAGATTGCTCACAACTCTATTTTTCATGAGCGTACTAAGCACATTGAGATTGACTGTCACTTTGTACGCCAGCATCTTCAGTCAAGCTCTATTGATTTGCCATTTGTTTCCTCTTCGCTGCAATTGGCTGACTTCTTCACGAAGACTCACACTGCAGCTCGCTTTCGGTTTCTCCTTAACAAACTCTTGATACTCTCTGTTTTCGCATCCTGAGTTTGAGAGGGGGTGTAAATAGATATTTATTTATCTTCTATGTTAGGGGTAGTTTAGTCTGTTTGTCATCTAGGGCAACACGCTTCTTTTGCCTATTTAACTCTTGTATTTGTCTTACATAGTATTATTCAGAAATATAGATACACAGTATTTTATATTCTATCACAAAATAGACATAAGCAAACATTTCTATCAATGACAACCTTCCTTATTATCAAACGCATATTTATTCACTGAAGCACTTACTCAACAAAAAGAAACATGAGCGGTTAATATCTTAATTGAAAAGGAGTATTAGTAAGACAACCAATATATAATATTAACAGCACCATGAAGTACCTAGTTAAAAACAGGTATAATTCAAATCTATTAGACAAGACAAAAAAAGAAAAAGAAAATGGTACAGAGAGAACCTGGAGCAGCTTCTGCAGTACGGGGATAAGGTGAATGAAGTTTATGTTCCTCCTCATATAACCTTTTGTACATTGCGACCTATCCAGAGCAGAAGGAGAAAAAAATAAGAAGAAATCACATGACACTAGAAATAATATAAGCCCAAGCAGTGTTTGTGTGCATGTATAAGCCTTGAGCAATGCTTACAGAGGTGTGAAGTGATTCAATCATGCACCCTTGTTCTTCTGCTCTTGCTAGTACTGCATTAACTTTGGCAGCAGCCTCGTCAATGTGTTTCTGGAGTTCTATTTCAAACTTCTCCTGAAATTACAGCAGAAACGGTAGGTATCAAACGAGTCTAGACACAACTGCAATACCATCGGTGCAGGATAAACAATGAATGAACAATGTATTGACGAACATAAAAGTGTGTTTTAAAACCTTTAGCTCCATTTCTCTATTTTCAATCTGGTCAGAAAGGCTTCGCACAAGGCTTCGAAGCTGAACATTCTGCTCAACTAATCCATTTATATCCTTAAAGGTCAACTGTCACAAATTTTATATCCAAAGAGGAATCAACCCTTTGTCGCTAAGTAATGAATAGCAGGAAAGGCCAAGTTCAAACTAAGGAAGAAAATGCAACACTGTTTACCAGTCCTTCAGAAATAACTTTTTTGGCGTCATAATCATGGCCCACAGATCCACAACGAAGTTGTACATCTCGGCATTCCTTTAGAAGAATCGCCACCTGAGATTTTATTGACTTATTAATGAGACAAGTGCAGACTGGCATTAATATGAAAATATATATATAATGAATAAGCAAGCCCATGTGGTTCATTTATATAGCCAACTAAATGACAAACTTTAGTCCTCTTGTATTTATTGGACACTGGAATTTTCAACTCTCCATGCAATAATAGTTATTTCTCTGAAAGCAAAGCATTCTTACACACAAAGATACACTTGAAAGGATGAAGAATAAACTCTTACAATTAAATATAGATGGACAAAATAACTACACTAAATGATAGTCGCCTTTCATGATGTTCTCCCCATTACCTGTTTCTGGAGATCAACAATTTCCTTCTGTCCAAAAGAGTAGTCTAGTTCATGCTTCCTCAAATCAGCCTGAAAAACAAATACATCATCACCAATGCAAGAAAGAAAGAACAAACCCTTGACCAAGGTCACGACGTCACAAACCTTCAATTCCTGGATGGTCCTCTCTAAGTTATTCTGTTCAGATAGAGAATGCTGCAACTTTTGGTTTACAACAGAGTATGCTTCAACCAATGTCTCATGTTCCGCTGCATAAGCAACACCAATGCAATTGAGCCATCACATACAGACATGACAAGAAACAAATCAAAAGACTTGCATAAGAATTTTTTTAATCATATTGTTTTTAGCTAAATGAGTAACCATGTTGCTTCTGCTTCACTAACTATTTCATCTATAACATAGCCAACTACATATGCAGTTTAACTATGATTTCCCAGATGAACCTCCACAAGTTATGTCACTTTGTCATATGCGAAAAGTAGGACAATGCAAAGAACATTAAGCTAGATGACTTCTGTTTCTAGTCAAAAGATGGTTCTCTCTGAACTCCTTTAAAATTTTCATATTATGTGATGGTCCCGATGGAGCATGAGGAAGAGTCAATGCAACATCAACTGATCAACTCAATGTTAATGATATTGTTTTTGTATATTACTTATCGAAAAAAGATGATATTACTTTTGCATACAGAGCCCTCCATGTTTAAGATTTAGACTATAAGAGGAAAATGTTTCCCTTCTTCCTAATATGAGGCATATACAAATATCCCCTCAAGTTGAGAATGGAGATCAATAGCCTGCGAGGCATTCCCCAAGAGCATAGCCTACAGGGCATAACGGATGTGCATCCCAAACCTGTGTAGCACTGTGCAGCACTACACTCTTGCCTTGATGGCAGCGTCCATGGTCTCCCAATCCCCAATGGAGAATCTAAACCTACGAAGCACGAACACGGATACGAGTGTCGGACACATTGACATGGCAATTTAAAAAAATACAGAACACAACACGACAGAAACACGGCAAAAAATATATATTTTTACACATCATATATAAATTTTTACAAAAAAAAGTGAAAAATTATACAAGATAACACCAATTAAAATAATAAAAAAATAACACATTGCCCTACTTAATTGGCAACAAATCATTCACAATTAATTGATTACATCCATAAAAAATTATAAAAGTAAACAAACACATTAACAACAAAAAAAATTGTTCCATCAATACATAATACTATGAAGTCATAAACTACCGAAAATATCAAAACGTCTTTAAACTTCATTTACTATCTATCATCATCTAATACAAAATCCATAAAGAACACACAAAACAAATTAACCACCAATATTAGTAGTATACTTGTTCTTCTTCTTTTTTTCTTCTTCTGCTTCAATCCAAAAATCAGTTTTAAAATTTATAATTGAACTCCCGCCGTATCCCTAAAGTGTCCAAAATGGGACACACGTGTTCCAGCCGTGTTCGTAGAATGTCCGATGTAAAAATAAATAAATAAAAAATCGGACACGTAAAATGGAGTGTCCGACACGTGTCCGCAAGTGTCCCACGCGTGTCGGTGTCCTACACATGTCCGACACGGGTACGGCTCCTCTCACGAAATGTCCGTGCTTCTTAACTCTAAACCATAGTTATCATAACCGAACCTAGACATCCAACCAGTTGTTTCATGGTTCATTGGTTCTACCGGTGGTTCAACCCCTTCGACCATTATTATAACATGATATATATTGCATTCACTTATAAAGTTAAATATATTATGTATTGTGAGGCAAAAGTAGACTCAACAAATGATTTGGAGTAGTGATTGCATGACATTAATCTCACTTCAAAGATCTAAGTTCGAGCCTAATTAAATATCTTATATATTATATGCAGTAAAAGTAGAGACAACAAATGATTTGGATTAGTGGTTGGGTGTCATTAATCTCACTTCAAATATCCAAGTTCAAGCCTCCTTAGGCTCAATTCTTAAAATTTTGAAATGAGTTATCTTCATTGGAGTTGGGACTATAGTGGGAACCACAGCTCTTTAATATTTAAAAGCTTAGGTTACCTGAAGGAGGCAGTTACCATTAGTGAAACTTTGACCGACTTATGTTACCGCCGTTAGTGGGAGCTTGACTGAGTTACGGTAGTGGGAACCCATTTTATTAGTTAAACACGTTAGTGAGAGTTCGATTTATTAGGTAGGCGATGCAAGTCATTTCATCGAATTGATAACCATCTAGTACACGGTTCAACCAATTGGTCGAGTTTGGTTAACAATGCTCCAAACATCCCTTGTGGATACCTAGAGCCCACTCACAAGTCTCCTCCTGGTTACCCACTTAGTACCAGATAGTGGCACCAGGGTGGTAGAAAGCACGCCTTGACCAACTCCCCCCCCCCCCCCCCCCCCCCCCCCCAAAAAAAACAGAAGAAAAGAAAACTAATAAGAGGAAACATCCCTCGTGATCGAGGAGTCATAATGGTGTCTAGAAAATTCCACAGATCTCCATAATTCAATCCGTCAGTTGCTATGGGCTCCTTGTGACCTCCAGAAAATTATCATAATCTTCAAAAAAATGCCCACACCCCTCCAAGGTTGAGTTCTCCCCATTTATAAAAATGCCATTACCAAATTTACGAACACAAAAATTGGAGGAAGGTTCCAGCTGAAAGATAGCTTGCTTTAGCTACAGTCGCAGCATGGCACACCATAGCACATCAGTCCACTTTCACCCTAATTAAAGTCCTAAAAGCCTAAAACTCCAATCCTAAAACCCTAGATCTATTTATCCTACCAATTCAGCCCTAAAATACATAGATTTTTCCCTTCTGTCTAGATAATCCAGCAAGCTGTTGCATTTGATTTTCCACCAAAAACAGCCTTAAATCTCAACCAATTCAAACCCAAATCCATCCCGAATCCAAATCGTAACTTTTCAACCTTGAAACACTAATAATTCCTGGCCCACCATTATTTCATATATTTTTTTTGGATAGGTACAAGTGTATATTAGAAGGCACCAAAAGGGGCGCAATCTTTACAAAGACTATACAAGATCAAAAAGGTTCAACACACATTGAACTCATCTATAAACTCCACCATTCTTTCAATAGTATAGTAAGTACTAGACCATAGGGCAGTTCTTACCAATAAATGGTATAACTTCAAAAGGGGCTATAGAAAACTGAAAACATGAGGTTTTAATGAGTGCACACCAGGCCAGAAAAATTTTCTGCATGCTCAGGCATTTGGTCGAGCAGATAATCTATTATATAACTGAATAAAGGATATGAAGCCACAGATAATCTAATTATATAACTGAATGAAGAATATGAAGCCAGAAAAGGCATCTATATTGTAATTGTGCATTGTGGTTTTTTCCATACAGGCAAATTATTGACTAGCTTTTTTCATCCATTCTAGCTTTTTTAATCCAAAATTCAATTTTATTTTTTTTATATGGGCTTTTAGAGAGTGTTTTTAACCTTTTTACCAAAAACACCAAAAGAAAGGGAATAAAGAAGCCAAGAGCTACTTAAATAAAATAAAATTCAATTTTGGTTGAAAAAAGCTAGACAAGACAAAACAAAAATCTAATTAATAAGTTGCTTATTAAGCATCCAAACGGGCAATTCACATCAACACAAGTTATAAGAAAATTAAGTTTTTACACCAGAAACAAAAAAAAGTAGATTTCCCATCAATCAATTCATAATTAGCATATACCTCGCTCACCCAAAATGACGCCAGCTTTCTCCTCTATTTCATACAGGACCTATAAAGAAATATAAGAAAGGCATAAGACTATCTTAATAAACAAAAATTTTACAAAAATATACATACATTATGTTACAATTTATATGCAATAATAAATAAACTAACATTCATTATGTCACAATTTCATTATATGCAATAATAGATTAAATTGTAAAAATCAGTGGCAGTTACAATATTTGAAAAATCAAAATTAGTTTACAGGGATGGAAAAAACCGCTAGAACTTTATCAAGGGAAGCTCGATTAAATTCTCAAGATATGAGAAAATAAAAAAGCATAATATTCTATCTCAAGCATGAAGCAACAACAGGAAGGCAAGGCAATAAGCTTAAGGATGATAATATTCTATCTCAACTAACAACAATGGGAAGGCAGTAATAAGCTTAACTTGGCAGATACACTACATGACATTTTAGTACTGTCATTTTATGATGCTTAAAATTTTTTACATTTCAGCTTAAATTTTTCTCCTATAACTAAGCAAAATGTCAAAAGGATATGTTTAATACATATTCAAGGCCATTACGACAAACATGCACACCAGCAAACAAATGTTTGAAAGAAACTGCTAGTGCATTGTATTTTGAAGACCTTCCCCAAAACTTTAGTATCCACGTCAATCAGACATCACATATGCCTAGATTCTAGAAGATACTACTTCTAGTCCTATAATGCCCCAACTGCAGGCCACCATTTCCTTCTTTAAGCAAAGCACCTTCATTTCTCAACAAAAAAAATTTAAATTATCATGCAGACAGCATGACAAAATCAAATGAACAAAGTTATTTATAATGGTTCCTGATCTTAAGGCAACAATTGGCAGGTATGAAGAAAAAAGCTAATAGAATCCTTAAGCAATTAATGTAGTGTGTTCAGGATGCAACTTTTTGACCTGCAACTCAAAGCAAAGCAAAATACCGATACATGATAGATGAGATCTAGACACAGACCAATTTTTCAGAATCCATGTATTTTCCGGTGCCCATTCCTAGTGATATCAGTTCTTAGTGTGTGGCGACATGGTATCCGTCTCTCCAAACCCAATGAATATCCCCGGGAAAAATTTAAGATTTAATCCTTTTCCTTTTATCTTTCTTTCAACTTGGACCAGCCCGCCTTCTCCACTTCTTGCATTTATGCAAGTCTACCACAATAATACATTTGTCCTTTACCATTATGCAAAGAAATCCAAGTAAGAAATGTTCTTCCTTGGGTATAAGGAAGAAAAATCATCAACTTTCATTTGGTATCTTGCCATAAATTCCTTGACTCCTTAATATCCACCCAAATCCTCTTTTTTGACAAGCAAATGCACTTATATAGTCGCATCTTTTGTATCTGATAAGCATGAATATCTGAGCAGGACATAGTTCTTTCCCTCATTCTCAAATCAGTTGGATTGGGAAAGGATGAAGCTATTTCTTTATTTCTTTTGCCAATAAAATTATAAAGCAGAATTCACAAGGAGAATGGCAGGATATATGAGATTAGAATGACCACAGCACATGATTCGATTTAGTTGAACAACTTCAGAATCCTATATTCTCTTTTGTATCTATCACTATGTGGTTTATAAAAATATCTTCCATTGCCAAAAAGTGATAATCCTTCATTCGATCTAGGTCCTTGTGGAGTAACGAGGGCCATCCCTCTTCTTTATATCTATAAATGACATGTTTTTATTGTGAGATAAACAGTACTATCTGTAAATTCAGCTGCATCATACAGATCTACTCCAGCACATTACACTATCTAGGCCTGAACAAATGTTTTCGATGAGGTCCAAAATTTAACAAAGATGTTCCAACATGAATCTCAGCAATCACTTGCTCTGATCCTACCTATTGATCATTTATAGTTAAAAGAAAACTTTTTTTGGAGAAATATGTTCATTATGTACAGTAGGTTCACTCTCAACTAGGCCTTTTTCTAAGGGTCAAGACTCGATCAAGCTTGAGCTGGAGTTCAATAGAGTTCAATTAGAAGTTTGATTATATGGGTTTGTCTCAACTTTGACTCAAAGAAAGCTAGAGAGACGAGGAGAAAAAGGAGGGAAAAACAGAGACTTAAGTTACTCGAAAAGAGGGCTGATGGATCAGCATTTAAATATGCTCAGAATTTCTTCTTTTAACTGAATAACGCCACTATTTTGACGTTTTGTAACAAAAGTTACAAAAGTTCATCTTATTTATGCTATCGCCTTTTGTTTCAAGAATTTGAAATTAAAAAATTTACTCTACTGTATCGGAGAAGTATCCCATACATATCCAGTCCTTAAAATTAATTTATAATTTTCTCATTCGTACTTCAAGTATCTGATTCATATCAAGCCGTATCCAGCGCATTTCTGTATCAGATACGTATCCAATACAAACACGACAGCCATATGGGAGTATCCATGCTTCATCAGCTTTTCCCATAGAGAATATTAACAGAAGGCTCAAATTTTTCAAGAAATAGAGAGCTTCTACAAAGAAATCATCAAATGGTTTGCAACCCAAGAGGACACTTAAATGTTCAAAATAAAAAAATTATAAAAACAGAAACTAGAAGAAAACAGAGAAAGTTCAGAACTAAGAAATAATTAACAAATAAAACATTCTGCACCCTCAAACAAAACTCCACAGAGACATAACATGAATAAGACTTAAAAATCACATAACCAACTATCAACCGAGATACTGGACAGGATGAAACTTTTGAAAACATGTCTCCAAATTGTATTTCAATCTTTCAAAGACCTGAGTTATTGAGAACTCAAAACAAATATTTCAAATACTCCTGAAACTGACTGTATTCAGGAATTTTTCCAAACCCAGTTTTCAAAAAACTTCCATCAAATGCATTCCATTTGTCGTTTTCATTTTTCCTGTTTTTAAGAACAGAAAGCAATTACCAAAAGCTTCTTGAACTCTCTCTCGAACCAAAAAAGCATCTCGATTGGAGGGAGGCTGACAAGCCCTTCTTTTAATTTTTTTATTTAGCCTCCAACGAGAATCACACTTCTGTCTGACTAGGAACCCATCATGCTGTAATTTTCTGCTTTTCCCATGCACTTCTTGCGGACAGTTCTCGAAATTTAGTAACGTGGTTTTATTAATTTACAAAGAAAGAAGGTGATACTATAATCCTAGCTAAGCAACGGCACAATTATATTCATATCATGGTTTTATTAATTTCCAAAGAAAAAAGGGGATACTATAGTCCTAGCTAAGCAATGACACCATTATATTCATACTTCAAACCATTCATGTCCTCTCATCAAAACCATTAAGTTTTCCATTCATGTCCTTGCATCAAAACCATTAAGTTCCATAAAAATTATACAGATGTCATGCCAACGAAAGTTTGTCATTAGGAGGTTCAAATTCTTCTTTTGATAACGAAGTATAAGTAACTCCACCAAAAGGAGCCAGGCCATGTGACACACGCCGGCCAGCGGAATAGGCAAACGGCCGTGTGTGGCACTTGCCAACGCTTGACAAGCTCCGCCAAAGCACACCCGACGTGTTTGTATGCAAAGACAAACACAAAAAATAGAAATCCGTGGGCAACAGGTAGGCAACGCTAGCAACAATGTAGGCAACGAGCAACAACTTTATAATAACAAAAAGAGACATTTTATTGACAATTGCAAGCTATTACTAGCATCAAAGTATGCTATTACAATAGGCAAACAATATCTAAGAAGTAGGGCATAAAAGCTAGCAAAGTGGTCTGGAGCTTACCGTGCTCTCCCCCTTATATATGCTTTTTTAGCCATTTACA
Source organism: Euryodendron excelsum (assembly GCA_033060915.1). Lineage (NCBI taxonomy): Eukaryota > Viridiplantae > Streptophyta > Magnoliopsida > Ericales > Pentaphylacaceae > Euryodendron > Euryodendron excelsum. The sequence continues at coordinate 25,239 of CM065386.1, read as the reverse complement.
ACTTTGCACAAGGAAACATAGTGTATGTGCGAGGAGTCATAATTGACCCTCATTTATTCTACAAGGCAAAATAAAGGAAAAGCTTTCGTGCATTTCAAAGTTTACATTGAAAGCTTTCCAACAAAAAAAAGCTTGCTCAAAAAGCCCTCCGGACGACAAAGTTATGCGAATGCCAAAATTGCGCAAAAGGTGTCACTGTGTGAAAATCTGGCACACATTGGCAGGGCCGAAGTGAGGTTAACCCGCACCAATCTGGGCGCAGCGCGCGCGCGCGTGGGCTTGGCTGGGCTGGGCGGCTGTGACACACGCGAAGTGAGGTTAGGCCGCCCCTCTTTCTCAGTGCTAGTGAGGTTAACGTGTGCACGCGGCAAGGCAACTGGGCACGCACATGGGTGCACGGTTTGGGCACGCGGGGCTGCCAAAGTGAGGTTATCCTGCCCCTCATTCTCAGCCAAAGTGAAGTTAACCCGGGCCAACCTGGTTGCTTGGCTAAGTACTTGGCTAGGCACTTGGGCATCCGTGGGGCACTCTTGGGCAACCCTTGGGGCTTCGCTTGGCACTTGTCCCAAACATATTTGTACACCCTTAGGCATCTTGAAAGCACACTTTGCATCCCGTATAGCTTTAAGAGAAGCTATGTACAATGAGACAAGGAGTTGACGAGAAGTGCAACCCTTGACACTATGCCATGTACACATGAGCTATTCAAATATATACAGCCCTATATAGGTACAAAATAATATAAATCCTCTACTGAAATCTTGTCAGAAAATGGCATATTGTTGCAAGAATCATGCATGGTAGGTGATCCATCTGCCCTAGACTCATTAGAGACAGAACATGGAACTAGGCTTAAAGTTTTCTCATTAATGAAAATTGTATGATCTATAAAAAGAGGTATTGAAGACTCAAACAACCAGGAAAGTCCAAGAGAGAGACAGAGAGGGAGAAGGAAGACGAGGAGATATGTCACTACAATCTAAAAAGGCAAGCTGCAAACTTGTCTGACAGCAAAGAATCGTGTTAGATTCTAGATACCTCTCTAATAAGCATGACAAAGCACTAGCTCATTTCTTAAGTTTGCTCATACTTTTTTCCTTTTTGCAGAATTTCTCCCCTTCTGCTGTTTTAGGGCGAGTCAAGATGAAGACTATGAATTTTAAGTTAGAATCACTAGAGCTCATGCATTCCAGGTTACAAATACAAGCCACATGAATCATCTTCCCATTAAACCTCAAAACCTTATCCTTTTAAAGAGGTGATTAACAGATCTCAAGCTGACATGGTATTTTTTTTTCTTGGTCCAAAACTAATAATTTGAAATGACTGGTTCTCCTCCTCTGAGCTTTGGAGTCCAAGCAATCAAACCAACTGAAATTTAGTTCCCCTACTGCTCGACTCCTTTCCAAGTTGGTAACAGAAGCAATTTAGCAATCATTCTGTCCTAAATTACCAATCGGTCCAAACAGACCAAATAATAAAAATTTCAAGTACACACAGTAACTTCTAAAGAAGATGAAAAGAATAGATAGTTCAACTTCTAAAGAAGATAAAAAGAATACATAGTTCAACTTGTTAGAACTGTAAATTTTTGTTACAACTTACAAGTTATGGCAAGTAAACAACAAAAGGTATTAATCAAAAAGTGTGTAGACAATACCCGCTCCAATATTGCTTGAGACTGCTTTCTTCCCAATTGCTCATGTCGCAGCGCATCAACAGCCTCTTGGTACTTGGCATACATTTTAGCGAGCTTAAGACACAAAGCAAATATAAGGAAAGGGAATTACAACAAGTTGAACTGAATTAATTAAAGTAGAAACAAGTCAGAATAAATAACTCACACTCCAACCATCCCGTAGAAGTGACGCTGCCAATGCTGTTCCTGAAACACCTATGGGAATATTAGGGACGACCATGTGATTGTCCCCAACCATGGCATTTCCTTCAACTGAATCCACCCATCTGCAAGTAAAAACCAATGAAACCACTAATAACAGTGATAAATATTCATTTGAAAACTGACTTATACAAGCAAAAAGTAGCCAATACCCAACCCAAGGCCTATATTATATCACCGGAACAAAATTGCACTGAGATTGCCCAACCTAGCTTCAGTAACTTAAAAACCAACTCATTGAAAAAGTGAAATTTGAGAGGATTTAAACATCAATCAGTACATTTTCAGTCAGAAGTAAACCAGCAAAACTAACAGAATTTCCACTTATAAAGTTGAAGACCATACAATGTCCTCCATAAATGCAAAGCAACATCCCGGTGCAATACAAATAGTACACAGATGACCATTAAATTTAAGCACCATGTGCATACAGTACACCAGTCTAAAGCTTTCAACATTAACATACTACTATATTATGCCAAGAGTATAAAGAAACTTTTCTAGCAACCCCCCAATTCACAGAAGCCATCAAAGTTACATTAGCTCACTACACAACTCATATCCAATCATTCCTCTCCGTATAATGCTGTTTCTCTTGTTCACCCCTAGATCATCAAAGATCTTCCCTTACAGCCTCAATTGAAACTCTAACCAGCTAACTTCTTCAATGCCTCCGCTAACATCAGACTATCATATCCCCCCTCTTGAATATTCCAGAACTGTCTCTCACAATAAATAAAAACATTGCCATCTAAATCCCATGCTGTCTTTGATTGCACCAATCTCAGAAGAACAAAGAAGTGGTTAACCAATTTTAGTTAAAAAGAGTCCACCGTAGATATTATGAAAACCACAGTACCATACAAGGACATCCTCTGCTACTGCTTAAAACTGATAAAAACAAGTAGAAATTCCACCAACCTTACATCAAGTTTGTGATTCAATAAAATTTAGGATAAGCAAATCAAGGGACAAGAATGCAAAACAAGACAAAATGGACCTCAAACATGAGTCTCAGTACGCTGTGTGAAACATGTGTATGACATACTGTTGTGCACAACTGATAGGAAAATGACTTAAGCAGGATAACATGAAAGTGAAATTAGATACACTTCTCCCATTTAAAAAAATTAAAACAGGAAAAAAGAAATAAAAAATAGAGAAAGAGAAAGAGAAACAAGGCCCAAAAAGATGCTCGAAATGCATTTCTACAAATTGAAACCCAACTTACGTTTCTGTAGTAAAAGTGCTGAAAGGAAGAAGATTCAGCTCACTTGCTTTCCTACAGGCCTCAACCTCAGCTTCACACTTTTCAAGTTTCTCCTTCAAATAAGCAGCTTCCTACAAACAACAAAAGCATAAGTGAACTAACAATGGGAACATCAAATATTTAAAGAATGGGAGGGAAAGAATAACTGAATGATGTGTACAAAATAATATCATAAAACAAGATGCTAAAATATAAGCATGCCTATTATGAACACTATTCAGTCCCTGAGTCATATATTGACGGACAATTTTGAAGTTATTTGTACCTCAAAGGTATTTAATGGGAAAAGCAGAGAAGCAATAGTAAGAATATATATTTTTTATATTGGAAAAAAATAAAAAAATAAAAATAATTTGAATAATTTTTTGCATAGAACTTTGTAAGAGTTATTTATACTACAAAAGTCATGTAATATTTTGAACAGAAATTACTATCAATGTTCCTTTTCCATATAAAAACTAAATATTTAGATAAATCTTTTAGACTAGAAATAAAATTAACTCATCTGAACTTCAAGAATTAACACACTTCAAGATTCGTTACTTCAAAACTAATTCACAATAAAACATACCATCACCAGAAGGGAAGTCAGTAAACAGCATACCTTCTCAAATTCTTTTCTTGCAGATATTTCCTTTTCAAGCCTCTCTTTATAATCATTTTCGACTTGACTTAAATGAGTCTGCTTATCAATAGCATCAAACAGTTAACATCTTATTTGCAGAAAGCATCAAACAATAAACAATCAACATCACGTAGGCTGCAATTGTAATTAAAGTTGTGGTCAAAGTAGTACCACCCTTATAATAACAGACAGTAAATTATATTTTTTCACTTTTAATAAGTTAATATATATAAGGAAAAAAAAGAGGCACTAAGGGGGTGCCGCCAAGGCGCCAAGTAAAAAAGATCAAAGGAAAATAACAGACAGTAAATTCATATTTCAAGTACAACAAATTTGCAGGGATTTATCTCACTTCCAAAGCTCTGATCACACCCTCGAGCTCTCCAGCCTTTTTGGACCATTCCTCGGAACTCTCCTTATATAATTCAGCAAGCTTAGTAACCTACAAGTTTGGGGAACATTCAGATGTAAATAACCAGTAGTCAAGAAATAATCCATATCACATGACACAAAGAAATATGACTCAAATGATCATTTCAAAAATGACGTCTCCAAACTAAAGAATTTATTACAAGTGAATGGAAAAAAATTTCCACACACGACTTCAAAGATAATGACAAAAATTACAAAATTAAAAAGCATGTATTCCATAACTTAAATGTCAAATTAGGCATAAAACCACATTGTTTCTATTTTACAATTAGATTTCAAGTTAATTTCTTCAATTGCATGTGTGATTAAACTATGGACACATGTGTCCCTTAAGTATCTGAAGTAGGTATAGATCTAAAAAAATTTAAAATTAATAGAACACATTTGGACGTGTGTCCGACACGTGCTGGGGGAGTGTCCAACACAGACACGACACCTTATTAGAAGTGTACATGCTTCTTAACTTGCACATGCAAACTTGTTTCATCTATAGTACACAAATAAATAGAACAGCACCGACCACATAATGAGTTCTTATCAAGAAAATAACAAGATTAAAAATGGGCCACACAGTAATGGGGAGTAATATCTGCCATCGGATGCAATTTGAAACAAAACAAATACCAGTGTAAAATTCACATAAGCAAAAATAGCAATAAAACTATCATGCTTTTGACTATCAGTACGACCATCATAACCCTGTCACAATGTTGCCAACAATTAACACACTAAAATTCTTTTTTTTAAGTAAATAAGGATGTATATTAATCACAAGATACCAAAGAGGGCATCACACTAAAATGACATAGCCACTACAACATTAATGGCACTACCGCTAGGATATTGCTTTTACCATCCGCCACTACTTGCAATCTCTCCACCATTGAACCACCACAAAGTGCATGCACCCACCAATACATGTGTAGTCCACAAAAAGAGAGAGGAAGCGAAAAAAAATGGCTGAAGAGAGCCACTGCTCTGTCACCTCATCCCTAGGGTGACATTCACACAACTTCAATAGCAGCAAACAGAGAAACCTCCTAAAAAGAACTATTAAAATTCAATAACAAGTTCAAGAGGTCATAATCTAGCTTCTGACATGGATGAATGCAAAGAGAATAGCACCAGCGAATGGAGAATCTTTCTATAAGGTTTACCGTTGAGATTTCAGTAGAATATCGCTCTTCATTGGCTGCAGCAGCATCTTTAGATGAGCTTAGCTCCTTTACAATGAGACAAAGACATATACGTCAGAGAATTGATACAAAAAGAATTGACTTCCAACACAAAACTAAAGAGAGGCATGCGGAACAGGACACACCTCCTGCAGCGATGTAAGCTTCATTTCTACCTCCATCACTCTATCCTTGTTCCACTTTAAAGAGCTCAAACTTTCATTCAATTTTCTCTCAAACTGGATGAGAAAAAAAATGATTGAACAAAATTACAAGAAGTGGAAAGAGAAGGTTTTATAAGATATAAAACCAGAACCAGAAATTTAAAAATCTATTATATATGCTTACATCTACAATCTTAGCAGACATATCTGCCTCAAGTTCACTATGTGCTCTACGCAGCTCAATGAGACTGTTTAATTTGGTTGTCAACTCATCATTAAGCCAAGTGTTATGCCTCTCAATAAGTTCTTTCTCCTGCTCAAACCCAACATACATGCAATAATCATCAATATTGCAACAGATACCAGTTTGGATGATTGTGAAAAGAAAAGGAAAGGAAAGCACAAAAGACATAAGCAGCGACTAGCCAACCATTGGCTCCTGCTGGTGGAAACTAGCTGATACTAACCAAAGCAACACTTGTGCAAGGTAAAATCCAACCAAGCAAAGCTCACAAAAGAAGGGTGGAAATCCCACATTTGTCTCATGAATTATTACCAGGGTTGCCAAAGAGAAGGCCCATCATCTGTAATTTAGGGTTCTGTCATGGTTGTTAAACTCCTGATCCGGATCTTACGATCCTACGATTTTACGATCCATTTTGACCAAATCGATCCTGATCCTATCCGATCATTGTGGAGGCAGGATCTTACGATTTTGAGGTAGGATCTTACGGGATCGTAGAATCCCGATCCCATCCGATCCCATTTATAAACTTTGTTTTGCTTTATATGTCAAGTTTTTTTGAGGTTACTTTTATGTTTGTAGCCTACCCACTTTATACTAGGTTCAAATCTTACAAAAATATGTTACATTGGATCAAACATGTGAGAAAAACCAAATTAGTACAACCTACATTCATATTCTTATTGCAAAATTCTGAAAAACTAGACAACTAAAGGAATATTAAATGCTATTCAAGCATCTCCAGCTCCATCTCCGTCTCGTTTTACTCTTCAACAATAGTTTCTCTCTCTCTCTCTCTCTCTCTCTCATTTTGTATAGTTGATTGCTCAACTGCATTTTTTCTTCTTATTTTTCTCCAATTAATCAAATAGCCTAAAATCTTTTTTTTTTGCTTCTTCTCTTTTTCTATATACATTTTGTTCTCCTTTTCTTGTTATTTTTTTTAATCATAGTCATCCTTTAAACTACAAAGCTTTTATTCAACCATTTTCGTTCTTTTTTCATGGATCCTTTTTGTAATACATAGTTCTTCTTTTCTTTTGTAATATTATATAATGTTTATATTTAAGTGATTCATTATATTTTAAACACTATTTATAATTTTTTGTATAATTTAGGCTCACTTTATGTCTACTTCTGATAAATATTATTCTTGTAGAAATTTCATGCATTTTTTTTCCTTTATTTGTAGAATCTTACGATCATCGATCCGATCCTACAATCCGATCTTGTAAACCCCTTGAACGATCCAACATAGGATCCCGATTTTGACAACCTTGGACTCTGTTACACTTCTTGTTCTTCTTCTTCCTTGACACCAAAGGTTTTACCTCTCTCTCTCTGCCTTGTGATCACAACACTAGAGAATGTTTCTTGGTTTGTGCCTAGTTATTAACCATCAGATAAGCATTATCTCCAGTGCTACCGTAGCTGTAAATTGCGCCTAGCTATTCATCACCCTGATATTTATATCCTTAAGTTCATTATACGCTTTTCTTGAAAAGGAAATCCACCCTTTAAGCACCATTGATGATGCCAAAAGATTGAAAGCAATGAAGAAAAGTTTATATAAATAAAATCATAATAATTAATCATGATATATCATTTAAACTTTTTTCAAAATTAATAAATTGCTCTTCATTGCATTGACAACTTATCGTTCACATTAGCACTTACTTTCAGCATCTGCAAAGAGATTTTAATTTATGTTTCCAATAGTATCTGTGCGTTTCCAAGTTTTTCCACCTGCATTGTGCTTCAGAATGGTTCTGGTTTCCAAGGTGAAACCATTGTAAAACACCCACTACCTTTTTATCCCAAAAATATGCTAAGACGGAAACAAGCTACTTTTGACATACATAGCCACATAAATTCACCAAAGATGTGAACAGCATAAATTTTAGTGGACAGAAATGTGTCCAAGTATTCAACAACATAAAGCATTCATGCCATGAAACAACAATATGTATAAGACAAAAACAGAACATTAAATATACTGCTCAAGTGACCATCTTCACATATCCTTAAACCAGTACCCGACTTAAGGTAAACAACCATCAATGTAAGAAGAGCGAGGGAGGGAGGTATTACTACAATGAAACAAAGCATTGAGATTACCTGTGAAAGACGAGTACAGGAAGCATGAGAGCGTGCCAACTCTGCCTCAATTTCATTCAATCGAGCTTCCCTCAAGGAAGCAGTGTCAGTCGAGTTGATCTTCAAAATAATGGAACGTAAGAATGTTAATGTCCAATGCATAAAAACATTGTTTTGGTCCACAACATAGAACATAACTTGATTAACAGAGATGGCACCATTAACAATGTTCATTATTCTCCAGCTGTATATACAATATACAAAATGCAAATTGCAACCATTAGCAATCAACTGATAGTAGCATAATAATAATTTATTACCACAAAACAGTATGTGAATACTAAGAAGTACTCTTAACAACCAATAAAATCATAATTCGATTGAGAGGACCTTTCAAATCAGAGGATTTTAAAGTTCAGTGTGGAGTCCTGTCAAATTATTCAGTCTGACAAATCACACACACAAATTTGACCAAGGCAGTGACAATTTAGACTGCCTTGGGTGGCAAACTGTCCTTTAAGGCTTCAACTAATGACTTTTGCACTCAAATTGAAACTTTTTCCTTTTTGGGACACTGTGTAGTCCCATGGATGTCAGTTTAACACATTATAAATTGGGTTAGAGAAGGATCTGGAACTCGCACCTAAGTTTTTAACACTCACCCATAGGGACATAACACTACTGAGTGGCATTAAGTTTTACTACATGTTGTGAATTATCTTCTATCTTTCAAATTAGTATTACACAAATATATACCTAGACTATGTACATATAGGTTATCACAGCACTTGACCATATAATTTTGTAGAAAACACAGCCCTCATGCCCTAACTTTTGCTCTTGATCTAGTTATATGCTCTAGCATCCTAGATTAGGACACCCACTTAAATTTTGAAAATCCCAAAGATAGCCTGCATTCTTGAGGAATCCTTACTACCATGTGTTTCCTCAAAATTTTGCCAATTTCTCTCTCCAAATGCACCCCATCAAGATTCCTTATTCATTTATATGTTTGACTGCTTTTCTTTTCTTGTGAAGTATATAGTGTTTGCCTACTTTGTGAACCCATGCTCATTCTTATCAATTTTTTAGTCCTTGTTTCACCTTAGTAAAGACAGCTCTTCCAAATTAATCATCCTTTTTTATTTTCAAAAGACTGTGTCTCAAATAAATTAAGATTATCAAAGTCCAATTTTGACTATGAACTATTTGATAACCTTAGTAGGTGTTGGAAACTAAAAAATTTCACTAGTTTCTCTAGCAAGTGCATTTGGTAGTGAACAAGTAGTCACCACTTAAAATGTAAGTCAGATAGTCCTAGATATTCAATTCTTAAACCTCCAGCACTACTAATATAGCACTATAAATTTTTCAATGCTAGATGTTAATATTTATTAAACATCACTGAAGGATTGGGCGTTTCTCATCCAGTTTGCATCTTTACATAAATTCTTGGGTTGTCGATTAAAATGGTACGAGCTACTTTTAAAAAACAAGTACTACACTAAAAACAAATTTCAGTTAAAAAACAGGCACTCAATAGCCACATGAGGCATGTTTACAAACATATACACAGATTTATACAGAGAGAGAAAGTGATCTCTACTACGAAGAGAGAGGGGGAAAGAGGCCAAACTTTAAGCATTTTTTCTCCTTTTTCGCAACTTCACTGTCCCCTTCTCCATCTATGAATAACATCAGCCCCACTCCTTAGGACCCAAGACGGCCCCAACATGGATAAAATGAGGTAATTGGGCCCTACCCACAATTTCTAATTGACCTTGATAAGATACATGATGCACCAACTTTCAATGTAATATAATCACCGAGAATAGGAAGAAATTTCAGCTGCTATCAGCCAAAGGGTCGGTAATGTTACTAAGGAAACTTAGTTCAAAATCACCAGAAAGAAATACATAATACGCAACTCATTCAAGGGACACCACGCGTCAAAAATCGGTTGAGATGAAGAGGTAAGAATTGAAATTAAGGGGAGCGGAGATGCAACATACAATCTTGTCCAGATAGCTCTTGATCGCAGCATTTTTCTCACTAATCTCTAAATCTTTATGCTCCAACAATTCGATTAACTGCCTCTTCGATTTATGAAGCTCGGAAACTTCAGTAGACAACCGCTCGAGATCTCCATCTTTCCCAATCTGTAAAAGTTAAAGCACCCACAATAAAATCCGTTTCTAAAAATAAAAATAATATCAGTCTTGGTTTGGTTAAAAGAAAAATTATGACAGCCCCAAATGGAATTCTTAAGACCCAAAAAAGATAGAGAGAAAGAGGATTACGGATTTGAGATGTATTTGGTGCTTCCCGGCTTGAGCTTGAGCAAGTTCAGAAAGGCGTTGTTCTAGGGCAGAATTGAGTTGGGAGTTTTGAGATTCAAGCTTGGCGAACTCGGAGGAGAGCGAGACATACTTCTGCTCGAGGAGGGAGCAGGTCTGCTCCGCGGTGATAGCCGCTGCATCCGCCTGTGCCTTGACGGTTTCGAGTTGGTTGTAGAGTTCTCTAATGAATGCGTCGGCCTTCTCTGCCACTAGAGAGGCGTCTTGTGAGCATCTCTCGTGCTCCTCCTCTGAGAGGAATAGCGGCATGTCTTCGCTCTTTCTTCTTCTCCCTCTTCTTTCAAAGTGATACGCCTAAATTCACTTAATGATCTATTTAGATAGGAATAGTTCAGCAAATGCAGAAGAGAGATGGAATAAGAAAGGACAAACAGAGAACAATTTCAAGAGCATCGATACCCTAGAGCCGCAATGTATATGTAGGTGGGGCTTTTTTTTTTTTTTAAACTCTTTCCATCGGTCGGTCCACTTATTTAGCCCGCGAAACTGGCGTTCGTTTAAGCCCACAACAATCAAATTTTTTTGTGATAATTTCACTTTGCATCCTTATATTTAGCTCGAAAAACACATAAACCCCTTCAACTTCAAAAACCTACACTTATACCCCTTATAATCCAAGGCAAAGTGCAACATGCTAACGGAATTAACTTACCAAATAAAATACCATAAATACCCTTTTTTTGTTTAAATTTACACTATGACATCCAACACTTTTATTCCTCCTCTATTATTTATTTTCCCTGCAGATCAAATTATATATTATTGAGAGAGAGAAAGGAACTCGATACTAAGATTTGCAAAGTTAAGATATTTACGTGACACAAAACTTCAAGTGAAATAAAGCATAAACCCATAACAACTTGTAGAGACAACCATCATGCCGGAAAGGCCGACGGCTAGTGGCACCGGGCTTGTTGATGAACAAAACAAGGCCTTGTCGACAAGGACGATAAAGACGATTTCCATGGTGGAGGCATTGGGGACCCGTAGGCTACTGAGGAAGTTAGGCTACTACATAAAGAGCTTGGGACATTACAAAACACATGGTAGACATTAGCTTTTGTTGCAATTTAGTTCGAATCCTATTTGGCAGATAAAGAAAAAGAAAATGCATTGAGATCTCGACCGTATAATTCTCACACTAAAAAAGTCTTAGTGCTGGTGTTTAAGGTCAAATGTAAACTGGACCACAATTTGAATCCTCAAAAGGAATTGTACTTGTTCAAATTGATTAAGTACATGTATTTCTAATCCAACTTTTGAGATCCACATCTCATATAAAACATTTCAATAAACAAATTATAAGCGTAACATCCATCACGCCCAGTGATCCACACAAAAAACAAAAGCTATTCAAGCATTTGTGAAGTTTTTACTGGTTGGTATTAGAAAACAAACACAATGGGAGTTCTCTGATGCATTTTATCAAGCAATTAACAAGTGAATGAAAATAGATAACTCTTGTGGCATTGGTTAAAGGTAGATGATCACAAAGGTCACCGCAAAACTAAGGGCAAACACCAATCAATTCAAACTAAAAAAAAAAAAGCTTTGATGGTTGACTCAGACATAGAGAGGTAGTTGTTGATGTCATTGGAAAAAAATTGTTGGCGTTGTAGAGTGCTATGGCAATAAAGGCCTGGTGGAGGAGCCTTCATCATAAACTATCATAGAGTCCCTCTCACTTGTTTGGGTTGACTTGGATTGAAATGCAAACACTAGTTGCACGGCTTACACATGTATACATGTATATATATACATTTATATATCAAGTCTATATACAGAGAAAGAATTTCATTACTCAATTTTGTTTTTTTTTTTTTCTTTGCTTAAGGGAAGGGGCTTTAACGGTGACTAGAAGTGACAATGGATGATAGAAGAGAGACAAAAAAAGAAAAAAGTATAAAAAAAAAAAAGAGAGATAGATGGGTATCCACTTAAATACGTGGCAGCAATAATGGGGTAGCCATGGGTGGGAGTGGGTAGGTAACAAGCGATGGTAGGGGAGAGTGAAAAATGATAATAAATTATAAGGGTATAAAAGGTATTTTGAACTTCCAAATACAAAACCAAGATGCATATGTGACGCGTGAGCACACTCACCATTAATTTTCACTGAAAAGTTAACAGTTGCACTTTGTCCTAGACTACAATGGGTGTAAGTGTAGGTTTTTAAGTTAAGTACAAGAGAGCAAAGTAAAATTAACCCAATTTTTTTTAATGGGTAAATGTGATACTGAGTCATTAACGTTGGAGAACTAAAGAAAAGGGTACAACTAGATGTGATAATTCACTCAAAATTTTGAACAAATAATAATTGAGTTTTTTTTTATATTGTTATAATAACTTTACTTGTATTATATATCATTTACCAAATAAATTGGTGGGAAGTCTCTGAGCGTGACCCATCCACAGTTACCGCGGAGAAGGAATAACCTTTATTTTCCTTCAATTTGGGATTCAATATGGAAAGACGTAAGAGTTCGACTATTGCCAAGTGTAAAAGTTGAACGCAAAAGATTTATAACTTGTGAATACCCTAGTTTTAGTGTGATGGCGTGCTTTTGATTAGACTAGGAAGGGCATTAGTTTAGATGCGCACAAGCTGGCCCGAACACCCGTGACAGCTAGAAAAAAAAAAAAAAAAGGGGAGAACTCTTAAAATGCTCATGAAAAAAAGAGTAACTCTTAAAGAGGAAAAAGAACATTCTAGTCGTTAGTTTTTGTTATCGAGATTTAACCCACTGGATTACCTTTTTCTTATCAAGTCTCCAGTTATCTAATTGTTTTTCATTTACTACCAACCTTAAGATCTGAAAAGGTAATGCCCTTGTTATAATTTTCGTAAATTACACAAATACACCATTAGTTTTTTTTTTTTTTGGTAAATACGAGTGGATTAGTAATTTATAGTATAAAAATAAATGCTCCTAATGTTTATTTTATCTCCTCTCCCTTCCTTTCTTTGTTTCCTTTCCAAAGTTTATGAATTATGCAGGTTTATTAGAGATTCTAGGGAGGGATAAGGGGATAGAGGAAAAAGTTTGATAACATTGATTCTACAAACCATTCTATCGGTAATAATTGGACTAAAACCACCACAAAATGGCCACACCCCCTACTATTAGCCTAATATGGGCAAATTCGACCTCCCTCCTCGTCGTGCAAGCCACGAGTAGTCTCGAATTAATGTATAACAGCCTTGTGCAATCGTTTCAAGCTCAACCACGCCCCCTTTCGAGCCCTGCAAACCTTTTTACTACTCATAATTGGATGGAAAACATCTCAAAACGGCCACACCCCCTCCTATTGGCCTAATATGGCCTGATTTGACATCTATCCTTGCCGCGCGAGCCACGAGAAGTCCCAAATTATCGTACTACAGCCTTATATGGTAATTTCAAGCCTGACCACTCCCTTTTTCGTGCTTTGCAAACTTTTCTACCGGTCATAATCGGACAAAAAATACCTCAAAAAGGCCACACCTCTGTTATTGGCCTAGTATGTCTCGATTCAGCCTCACTCCTTGTCGCGCAAGCTACGAGTAGTCCCAGATTAACATACTAAAGCCTTATATAGTTGTTTTAAGCCCGACCAAACCCCTTTTCGCACCCTCCAAACCCATCTAGCAGTAGTAATCAGACGAAAATACCTCAAAACGGCCTTACCCCTACTATTGGCCTTATATGGCTCGATTCCACCTCCTTCCTCGCCACGCGAGCCACGAGTGGTCTCGGATTAACGTACTACAACCTTATATGCTAGCTTCAACCCCAACCAAGCCCCCTTTCGCACGCTACAAACCTTTTTATTGGTCATAATTGGACGAAAAACACCTTAAAACGACCACACCTTACCCCCCCCCCCCCCCCCCCCCCCCCCCCCCACAATTAGCATAATATGGCTCGATTCAACCTCCCTCCTCATCGCGCGAGCCACAAGTAGTTATGGATTAATGTACTACATCCTTATACGATCGTTTCAAGACCGACCAAGCCCCCTTTTGCGCTCTGCAAACCATTTTACCGGTTATTATTGGAATAAAACTACCACAAAACGGCCACAACCCTAGCTATTGGCCTAATATGGCCCAATTCGACCTCATTCCTTGCCGTACAAGCCACGAGTAGTCCAGGATTAACATATAATAGCCTTTTACAATTGTTTCAAGCCTGACCACGCCCATTTTTAGGCCCTACAAACTCTTCTACCAATCATAATCGGATAAAAAAACACCTCAAAATGGCCACACCCCTTTCTATTGGCCAAATATGGCCCGATTTGACATCCCTCCTCGCCACGCGAGCTACTGGTAGTCCCGGATTATCATACTATAACCTTATACGGTAGTTTCAAGCCCTAACACGCCCCCTTTCGCGCCTAGCAAGACCTTTTGCCGATCATAATTGGATGAAAAACACCTTAAAATGGCTACGCCCCCTGCTATTGGCCTAATATATCTCGATTTGACCTCTCTCCTCGCCGCGCGAGCCACGAGTTATCTTAGATTAATGTACTGCAGTCATTTTAAGCTCGTCCAAACCCCATTTCGTGCCTTACAAACCCTTCTACTAGTCATAATTGAATAAAAAAACAACTCAAAATGGTCTTACCCCTTGCTATTGGCCTTATATGGCCCGATTCAAACTCCCTCCTCACCGCGAGAGCTACAAGTAGTCCCGGATTAATGTAATACAACCTTATATAGTAGTTTGAAGCATAACCAACCCCCCTTTCACACCTTGCAAACCCTTATGCCAGTTATAATCGGATGAAAAACACCTCAAAACGGCCACACCCCTTACTATTAGCCTAATATGTCTCAATTTGACCTCCGTCCTTGCCGTGCGAGCCATAAGTTATCCTAAATTAACATACTACAACCTTATATGGTCATTTGAAGGCTGACACACCCCCTTTCGAACCCTGCAGTCCTTCTGTTGGTCATAATCACACGAAAAACATCTCAAAACAG
>CM065386.1:2500-5000 GCA_033060915.1 Euryodendron excelsum | reverse complement strand
AAGATAATAATCATAAACAAACAAGATAAACAAGATTTAATCAAGATCCTGGCTATTATGGTCAAGAAGCCACTCTAAAGTTATAAAGAGTCCAACTGTACCATGACATCTCCAAGAATCTTTATTTGCCACTTTGCTGATGCACAAGGATTTAGGGACAACATCCCTGATGACGGGGATTGACCTGTTTTTAGGAATTTTCCTCACGTCTTTAGGGTTTTTGTAGTTTTTTGCCCCAGTTCTTGTGCCACTACTATTCCTCCATCTTCTTCGATTACAACAGATCGTATTCTCCATAACAGTGGAGTTACAGAATACAAGAAATCAAAATCTCCAAAACAGTGGAATTCCCAATTTCATATAAGGCCACACCCCCCGCTATTGGCCTAATATGTCTCAATTCGACCTTCATTCTCACCACCCGAGCCATAAGTTGTCCTGGATTAATGTACTAGAGCCTTATACGATCGTTTCAAGCCCTACTACACCCCCTTTGGGCCCTACAAACCCTTCTGTCAATCATCATTCAATGAAAAACACCTTAAAACGGCCACATCCCTTCCTATTGGCCAAATATGGCCCCGATTTGACAACCCTCCTCATCGCGCAAGCCACGAGTAGTCCTAAATTATCATACTATTAACTTATACGGTCGTTTCAAGACCTATCACGCCCCTTTTTGCGCCTAGTAAGACCTTTTACCATTCATAATCGGACGAAAAATACCTTAAAACAGCCACGGCCCACTGCTATTAGCTTAATATATCTCGATTCAACCTCCCTCCTTGCCGCAGGAGCCATGAGTTGTCCTAGATTAATGTACTACAGCCATATATGTTCGTTTTAAGCCCGTCCAAACCCCCTTTCGTGCCTTGCAAACCCTTCTACTAGTCATAATCAGACGAAAAACACCTCAAAATGGCTTGAGCCCCTGTTATTGGCTTGATATGGCTAGATTCAAACTCCCTCCTCATCGTGCGAACCACAAATAGTCCCGGATTAACGTAATACAACCTTATACAACAGTTTTAAGCCCAACCAAGCCCCCTTTCGCACCTTGCAAACCCTTTTACTAGTCATAATCGGATAAAAAAAAATCTCAAAATGGCCACACCTCCTGCTATTAGCCTAATATGTCTCAATTCGACCTTTGTTCTTATCACGCGACCCATAAGTTATCATGAATTAACGTACTACAGCCTTATATAGTCATTTCAAGGTCGACCACGACCCCTTTCATGCCCTGCAGTCTTTTTGCTGCGCAATTTGACCTCCCTCCTTGCCGTGCGAGCTAGGAGTAGTCTTGGATTAACGTACTACAGCCTTATACGGTCATCTCAAGCATGACTACATCCTTTTGGCACCTTACTTCTGCCAGTCATAATCAGATGAAAAACACCTTAGAACGGCCAACCCCCTTGCTATTGGCCTAATATGGCCTGATTCAACCTCCATACTTTCCGCACAAGCCACGAGTAATATTAGATTAACGTACTATAGTGCCATGAATAATCTTGGATTAACATACTAAAGCCTTATACGGTCATTTCAAGCCTAACCACTCCCCCTTTCGTGCCCTACAAACCATTATATTGGTCATAATTGGACGAAAACCACCACAAAATGGCCACACCCCTACTATTGGCCTAATATGGCCCAATTCGACCTCCTTTCTCATTGTGCGAGCCATGAGTAGTCCTGGATTAATGGACTATTGCCTTATACGGTCATTTTAAGCCTGACCACGCCCCCTTTCATGCCTTTCAAACCTTTTTGCCAGTCATAATAGGATGGAAACATCTCAAAATGGCCACACCCCCTTCTATTGGCCTAATATGGCCCAATACGATCTACCTCTTTGTTCCGCGAGACATAAGTAGTCCTAGATTAATATACTGCAGCTTTATACGGTCATTTAAAGACCGACCACGCCCCCTTTCGCTCCTTACAAACACTTCTATTGGTCATAATCGGACGAAAAACACCTCAAAATGGTCACACCCCCTACTATTGGCCTATTATGGTCAAATTCAACCTCCCTTCTCGCCGTGCGAGCCATGAGTAGTCTCAGATTAATGTACAACATTCTTATACGGTCGTTTCAAGCCTGACCATGCCCTATTTCGCGCCCTACAAACCTTTCTGCCAGTCATAATCGGACGAAATGCACCTCTAAACAGCCACACCCGCTTGCTATAGGCCAAATATGGTCCGATTCGACCACCCTCCACGTTGCGCGAGCCACGAGTAGTCCTGAATTAACATACTACAACCATATACGGTCGTTTCATGCCTGACCATGCCTTTTTTTGTGCCATGCAAACCTTTTTACCGGTTATAATCGGTCAAAAAACACCTCAAAATTGCTACACCCCATGCTATTGGCTTAATATGGCCCGATTTGACCTCCCTCTTCACCACGTGAGCCATGGGTAGTCCCGGATTAGTAAACTACAGCCTTATACGGTCATTTCATGCTCGACCACACCCATTTTAGCAC
>CM065385.1:47947500-47950987 GCA_033060915.1 Euryodendron excelsum | reverse complement strand
CCGAATTGCCATTAGGACAATTCACCGGAGTAAGCTAGTAGGTGTAAGCACCCCATTTTTGCCTGCTCGGCAATCTTTGACTTGACCAAACTCACATTCAAACTAACACAGACACATTTAAGTCTAAACAAGTTTTTCAGACTCAATCCAATCAATCAATCACTTCGCCGGCCCGCTGGGCCCAAAAAAGGCAAAATAACCAAAATGTCCTTGGGGCATTGCTCGGTCCAAATCCAGTTGACACGTCTTCCTAAAGACGGTAAGTCCCTATTTTAACCTTAATTCCAATTTCAATTCTAGTCCAGACCAATCAAATTCAATCTGGTATGCCTTTTGAGAAAGCTAATCCCTCAGATGGTAAGTTCATCCAGTCCAACACGTTTATTGAGAAAAATTTTCAGAACGGTAAGTACCTTCAAATTTGTCTACCAGGATGGAACCCAAGTCCCCGAGATGGTAGAACGGTTCACTTCTAGCACATGCTAGCCCGCCAATATAGAATGTTCGTTATTCAGCATGTCTTTCGAGAAAGTTGATCTCTCAAACGATAAGTCCATCTAGCAACTTCCCCAGATCAGGCAATCTCCGGAATGAACGCAAACCGTCAGAGTGACGAAAACACTCACAAATATCGCAACCATCAGAGTGGCAGAAAGACTCGCAAACATGTTGACATTGGGAATTGCCAACAAAATCCCTATGTTATAGGACTGAACACACCTCTTGGCCATGACACGTATCCCGATACCTTTGAAAACCAACTTGTCACACACCGTCAGAGTGACGAAATCACTCAAAACCCGGATAAACACCAGTGCCTGCTAGCCCACTCTGGTGAAAAATAACCAAACTGCCCCTTGGGTCCTTTCGGCACGCTTCTTGAGAAAGTACCTAAGTCTTCAGAGTGATAAGTCCACCTTTTCAAGATTATCCCCAAAACAATCTGGCATGTTCAAATGCCTTCCAGTCGGTTTCGAATCAATTTCAAGGCCATTTGATCAAAATAACCATTTTGCCCCTGTAAGCACCTCATTTTTTTACCGCTCGACAGTTTAAGCTCCGTCCAGACTTGTACTCAAGTCAATATGGATGTATTTCAATCGAAACCAACTCTCTAAATCTAAATCCCGTCTGTCCATCGCTTCGCGGGCCTGCCAGGCCCAAATAGAGGCAAAATGACCAAAATGCCCTTAGGGGCATTGTCCTTTCCAATTCCAACTCCAACCCCTCTCTCAAGACAGTTGATTCCTCGAGACGGTAAATCTATTCCAAACCAGGCACGTTTTTTCAAAGACGGTAAGTCCCCTTTCCAATTCCAAATCAAGCACGTCTTTCCGAAGATGATAAGTCCCATTTCCTATTCCAATCCCTCTCTCGAGACAGTTGATTCCTCGAGACGGTAAATCTACCCCAATTAGGCACATCTTTCCGAAGACGATAAGACCCCTTTCTAATTCAAATCCCTCTCTCGAGACAGTTTATTCCTCGAGACGGTAAATCTATTCCAAATCAAGCACGTCTTTCCAAAGACCATAAGACCCCTTTCCAATTCCAATCCCTCTCTCGAGACATTTTATTCCTCGAGACAGTAAATCTACTCCAATCAAGCGCGTCTTTCCGAAGACGATAAGACCCATTTCCAATTCCAACCCCTCTCTCGAGACAGTTTATTCCTCGAGACGGTCCGACTCGTTTTTCGAAGAAAATCTCTTCGAAACAGTAAGTCCCTTTAAACCTGTCGACCGAGACGAGACCCCAAGTCTCCTAGATGGTAAAACGGTCCACCTTTGGCGCCTGCTAGCCCGCCAATGCAAAAATGTCTGTTTAGGCACGCCTTCTGAGAAAGTTGACTTCTCAGTCGCTAAGTCTCTTTAGCAGCTTCCCTGTTGGGGACTGCGGAATTTCCCACGACCTGGCTATAGTGTATACGCATGCTACCAAAATTCTGGTCTGATTAGCATAACCTAATTTACGTGATTAGAATCGTACCTTCGAGATCTATCTGGCTTAATCCCGAAAAACAAGAATCAGCAAGCTCGAACTCAACCTTCGGACTTCTGTTGTATTCCTCGTACACGCCTTGCTCTATAGAGAGTGGGCTCGCTGCTGCTAGGGTTTCTTTTCCTCACAAATCGTGTATCTCTCAATTATGTGTACAGTGTGTAACCCTAGCAACTCTTAGAGCGCGTATATATATAGGCTACAATAGGGACCATAGGATTAGTATAATTAGGGCTTCCTACGCAAATAAGGACTCCTAATCCAATCAAGATTAATCTATATTTACGTAAATTATAATTCATACCACTAAAGAATTATAATTGCACTCCCTGTTATACTAGAAATTATATTTTGAGCTCCATATTATTAAATGCTTATTTATCTCCCAACGTTAAGATTACAGATACCCGTCTATTAAATTAAATTACTGACAATTAAATTTAATAGACTTATTTAATTCCTTGAGACCTTCCACTTAACTTATTTGATATGTCATATTCATAATCCACCTGCAGAGTTTGACATAATCAAAACTTAAAAGCATCCTCAATGGGGTATCATCAATCCCTATACGGGGACGTGAATTCCATCAATAATAAATATTCACCATACACGTAATGTCATTATCCAACTCACTGAGTTTATTGACCCTTAAAGAATCTCACTCTTCTGTGAATCAAAACAATAAATACTACATGCACGTGTCTATTTATTATATTAGGATTAAGAGCATAAGCACTCATAATAATCATGAGGTATTAATTGTTTTATATAGTCAGTATAAAAACAATTACCCCAACACGGTCCTGTTCAATACACACAAAGTGTACTAGTGCAAGGAGTTGGAACTATACCATTCCCCATAGTCAAGACAGACCTATTAAAACCTTGTACTACAGTCCTACTTATGGTGTGTCCATTTCCATCTAAGACCGTGAACGATTAACTTATATTCCATAAGAACCGATGATCTGATCTTCCGTGTGTAAGTCATACTCTACACACCAAATCATCTACTATATAGAATAAGAGACACGCATGCATAATCATTAAATAAATAACGCAATGCAAACATTTCTCACACAGATTCTCATTAAAATGGAATAACTAATTTATTAATAAATACTAAAGTCACTACACAAAGCATGTCTTTTAGTATAAATTCTCAACATTCTCGAGATCAGGCAGTCTCGAGAATGATCGCGAACCGTTAAAGTAATGGAAATACTCACAAACATTACAACCGTCAGAGTAGCGGAAATACTCGCAAACAGGTCGATAGAAGGAATTGCCGACAAACCCCTGTATCACACGACCGCCATCAGAGTGGCGGAAACACTCAAAACCCAGGTCAACACCGGTGCCTGCTAGCCCACTTTGGTGAAAAATGACCAAACTGCCCATTGGGCCTTTTCCAACACGTTTCTCGAGAACACACCATGAGTCGTAAAAGCAATCCGGCATGATTAGGTGCCTTCTAGTCGGT
>CM065385.1:47872500-47942500 GCA_033060915.1 Euryodendron excelsum | reverse complement strand
TTGCACTAGTACCCTAGCGGGCCGGTTGACCATCTCAATTATTCTTGCATCACTTCTTAAGCCAATTACATCCGAGACACTCTCTTGCGGGTTCCCATCCATTCTCGGCTGAGTCTGGTTACTCAGAACCTTTCGGATCATTTCTGAATTTTTCAGAGTCACTCATACTGAAGTCAAGCCAAAAATTGCATGGTAGTCACTAGAACAAGCGTCCAAATCTTTTGACTTATATTCTAAGGGTCGAAAGATACGTTTCTTGACACCTTAAAACTTTCCTAAGTAGCTAGCACCACTAACAATGGCGTCAAGCCAATAAATGGCCTGCAACAGGCACCAAGGTGGTCTCGATTGTCTATAAATACAGACCTTCTCCTTGTGTGAAAAAGGTTCGTAAACTCCGTCCAAAAATGTTATCTCTGTGAAAATAGAGCTCGAAACCTCTCCAAACCCTAATTCTCTAAAGCCTCTTCAAGCTTTAACCTCCATACACTCAAATCCTAAACTTTGTACACCATATACACTCAAATACAAGCCTCCAAGAATCTATTAAAGACTCAAGTGTTACAACTTCAAAGCTCTCAAGATCCAAGAAAAGCAAAGCAAACCAAGCAATCAAAGCAAGAAGAATACGAGGTTGGTTTTCTCTTTATTTTTACGTAATTTCCCATCTTTCTCTCCCTCCGAACCCACTTATGTTTTCTTTTATTTTAATCCCCCTTTTCTGCCTCCTCTTCTTGCGTGCTTGAAACAAGGGACTCCCCAGTTCATGTCTAGGAAGAATTATTGAAGGTCACCATGCTTGGGAGCTTTCTTCAAATTCAATCTTTAACAGTGTGGGTTCGGCCCCCTTGATTATGTGGTAAAACCTAACCTTGTATGTTCACGACCCTATTACATTGTACATGTCATATTCATACATTCATTCAAAATTGCTTTCAAAATTATTTTCAAACTTGCATCAAAGTCTAAAATTATTGGTACAAACCCTAAATGTTTTTCATCAAAACCACAATCTTAAGATGATTCTAGTCATTCCATGGTTAGAGTTGTTTTGGGAAAAGTATAATATTTAATGTGATCATTATGGTCCATATTTCAAATCCATATTGTTTTCAAAATCACAACTCTAGAATAGTTCTAATCTTTACAATCGTTTTAACAAAGTGAAATATTCAAAAGATTTTCAAAAGTTCATATTCAAACCCTTTTCCAAATTGTTTTGGAAGTCTACTTTCTAAAAGCTCTTTTCAAAAATCTACTTTCTAAAAACTATTTTCAAAATATCCACTTTTCAAAAACTCTTTGTCTTGTAGTTCAAGTCAAGCCCTAGAATTCACGGTTAGAAAACCTTAGTTCCTTTCTTAGGTTTTCAAAATTATAGGTTTCCAAAACCTCTTTTCCTACCAAATCATAGATATCTAAATTCAAGATTTTCAAAACTCAACCTTTCTAATTTCATGTCAAATCCAATCTTCTAATTTAGGAACCCAAATCAAATCCTCCAATTTTGGAAACAAAATCAAATCATCAAATTTTAAAAATAGAATCCAATCTTCTACTTTAGGAAATAGAAATCAAATCTTTCCTAATTCCATTCCTTTCCTAACTCTAATCTTTCCTAATTCCAATTTTCTCTAATTTCAAACCTTTCTAAATCTCAGATTTCTAAATTTTAACTTATTAAATCTTTTCAAATTCTAAAACTGTCCTAATTTCAAAACTTTCTAAATTCAAAACTTTTCAAATTCAAATCTTTTCAAATAACTTTTTCCTAAAATGGAGCTTTCCTAAAATAAAACTTTCTTAATTTGGCACTTTTCTAAAATGAAACTTTCTTTTTTTTAAACTTTTCTAATTCAAAGATTTCTAAAATCTAATCTTTTCTAAACCCTAACTTGTAAATTCCTTCAAATCAAATATTCAAATCAAATCTTTTCCAATCATTCCAAGTCAAAAGTTTCTAAGTCAAATCAAATATTTTCCAAGTCTTTCTTAAATCCAACTTTTCTAATTCGAACCTTTCCTAAATCGGAACTTTCTAAAATCAAACTTTTCAAGTCTAAATTAAACCTTTCTAATTCAAGTACATATTTCAACCCTAGGTTACCTAAACCCTAGGAAGTCAAACCCTAGTTCAACCCTAAGCTTGAGTTAGGAAGCTTCAACTCCTTTCTAAAATCTCATTTTCAAAACTAAGATGGTTTTCAAACTTCAATCTAAGTTAAGTTGTTTTCAAAGCTCAATTCAATCATTCCAAATCAAGTCCAAGTTCCTTTCAAAGTTCAATCTTTTCAAATCAAAATTAATTTCAAATACTCAAGTCAATTCCAAGTTCAATTTCAAATATTTTATTCAAAGTTTAATTTAAACCCTTTTCAAATCAAACCTTTTCAAGTTAGATTTTTCAAAAAACCTTAAACTGTCTATTTTCAATTGGATCCCAAGTTCAAATTATGACTGACCTGATTCCCAACAAAGGGATACGTAGGCAACCCTCATGGGTGCGGTCACAACTTTTTTCAAATTTTCAATTCCACAACCTTTTTCAAGTTTTCAATTTCATAATCTTTTTCAAGTTTTCAATTTTCACAACATTTTTCAAGCTTCAAATCTATTTTCAAAATTAAATCCTTTTCTTCAAAGTTATTTTTAAAATCAAATTCTTTTCTTGTACTTGCATGTCATGCATCGTATCAAACATTTTTCTAAAACTCTTTTAAAAGTGGATAGTATTGGACATTGTGTTGGTCCAATAGGCAACCCAAGAAGGGGGGTGAATTGGGTTTTTCGAAGATTAATAGAAGTTAAGATTAATTAAAATTAATCTAAACAATATAGCAATGGTTAATCTATGTGCAAAGCAATGTTATCAATAGAAACAAAGAAAACAGAGCAATAAAAGAGAGACACAGATTTACCGAGGTTCAACCACAAACCGTGGTCTACGTCCTCACCTCAAGACCTTTTTGAAGCCTTCTTCCACTATGTAATCACCTATTACAAGATGGGCAGCTGATTGACAAAGTGCTCAGCTCACTCTACAAGAACTCCTCATTGAGCTCTTCAATACCCAAGTGGTTTTGTCCAAGCTCCACTCAAACTTTACAAGAGTTTTGCTTTATACAAGAGAACTCTCAAACTCTCAGTTACAAGTATATAGGAGTATAAAACTCACAAACAAACTCTCTAGCAATAGTAAATTTACAATTAAAGCTCACAGATGAAGGTAGGAAGAATATTCAGTGTATATCAGTGATTCTTGTCTCTTGTTGTTTCTTCCTCTTGATTTTTTTATATAAATGCAGTTGGAGGCTAGTATATATACCCTTGTATTCATTCCATCCGTTGGAGTTGGTTAGGTATCGTTAATGTGCGTCTAGTCAATTATAACGTTAAGAAAAATAGCCATTATAACAGAGGGAGTTGGCTCCATTTTTGTGGTGTCGACACTTCCTGCTTCTGCATTTACCAGATATAGTTCACTGAGTTCATGAGTCCCCTCTTCATGTTGATGAGACGACTCCTTGTTCATCTGTCTTCTTCATATTTGGCTTCTGCTGTCATAAGACGACACTTTTGCTTCAGGTGTCCACTCATTGATCATTTAAACTTCAAGCCTTTTGCTTCTGCTACCAGAAGGTAACACTTCATCTTCAGGTGTCCGCTCATTGATCATCTTATCTTCAAGCCTTGACGTCTGTCTTCATGAGGGGACACTTCATTACAATGTGTCCGCTCATTTTCTATTTGGTTTCCAGACATTTTGTTTCTGAGATCAAGAGCCGACACATTATTTCCATGAGTCCCCTCATTGTTCAAATTTTAGTTTTCAGATTTCTATTGATCAAGCTTATCAAAGCACTGGTATAAGAATTTCAAGGAGTATGTCTTTGGGGTATGATGATCAATCAAATTTTCCTAACTCATCAGAGTTAACTTCTATTCAATTTAGATTGAATCAATCATTGGATATTGATCTTCTTCTTGAGTCTCAAATTGTCAAAGCTTCATTAGATCAATGTTGATTTTTTCTTCTTCAATTGCAGAGCTTCTTCTGTCATTGTAGAATGTCTTCCTCAATGCCAAGCTTTCTCAATTGTGTAAAGCCTCACAATGCTTCAATTTTGATTTCCTCTCTTTATTAACAATTCTTCATTCTTCATTAAAGATCACTTTACTGAGACCATTGCAGACTAGATGAAATCTCTTCACACATCTAATCTTCATTAATCCTTTATATTGTAGAAGAATTATTCAGTTGAATTCCATGTAGAGATCAGATATTCATTGTGAGCTATCTTCTCAGCAACTTCAATCATATTGTCTTGAATTGGTCTAAGCACACCAGATGAAATCATTTGCCAAACTCTTCAACAACCAATTCATCTTCAACTGAGCATTGCACTTCTTTAACTGATCTTTGTATATTCTGATGAAATCTTCTTTAGGCATTAACATCATCTCCATTCTTCATCTTTAACTGATCATTCCATTTCCTCAACTGATGAAGTCTTCAGCCTATCTTGCAAATCAATCTTCACCGAATATAAGATATTTTCTTGAAGTAGAGATAGACATCATTTCTCAGTTTGATTCATTGCATAACTCTTTGAATTCATTGCTTGTTTCTTAAACTTGTTGTGCATTCTCCTTGATATGTATTAGACTCAAGATTCAACTTTAAGTCTAAACTATGAGCTTTGTTAATCTGCACACTAAGTAGATTCATTAGAAACATAATACAAGGTTTAGTTATCATCAAAATCAGCATGGGAATTAACCTTAAGTCAACAAGGATTAACCTTGACTCAACACATTGGATAACCAAATATTCTAAATGAGTGAACCTAAGGTGAATAGACATGTAGGTACCGCAAGGGCGGGATAGGGTGATGATCTTGAGATATCTTCCTTATACGTAACCAATCACCGAACCTAGAATTACTGTTTTCAAATACCAAAATAGAGTTATTTTAAAAACGAGCTTAAATATTTCCAAAGGTTACTAAACAACTTGTTTTCCAAACTTTTTCAAAAATCCTAAGTTTAATTTTTGGATTACTCTTAGTTTTAGGTGACCTTACTTATCTTAATCAAGTTAGGTGGCGACTCCAAATATTTTTCAAAAGCCCTTATTCAAATCAATTTTTTATTCAAACCTAGTCGCATTCGTCCTTCTAGGAGGATGAGTTCTAACTAGAGAATACCATATTTTTCTTACTTGTTTGTATTTTTTCGAGTGCAAAAAATGGGGACGTTACAGCAGGCACTAGTGTTAACCTAGGTTTCGAGTGCTTCGATCACTCTAACGGTGTATGACGAGTTGGTTTCCATAGATATCCTATCATTTAGTAAACGTATCACGGCCACGAGGCATGTTCGGTCCTATGACAAGGGGGTTTGTTGGCATTCTCAATGTTGACCTGTTTGCGAGTATTTCCGTTACTCTGACGGTTGTGATGTTTATGAGTGTTTTCGTCACTCTGACGGTGTGCGTTCATTCCAGAGACTGCCTGATCTCGGAAAGCTGCTGGATGGTCTTATCAACTTAGGGCCTTAGGTACTTTCCCAATCAACATGTCGAATATTGGACATTCTACATTGGCGAGCCAGCAGGTGCCAGAAGCGAACTACTCTACTATCTCGGGGATTTGGGGGTCTGTCTCAGTCTACAGGTTTGAAGGGACTTACCATTTCAAGGAGTTTTCTCGATAAACATGCAGTGCTGGATGAGTTTACCATTTGAGGGACGACCTTTCTCAAAAGATGTGCCAAATTTAGTTTGATTGACTTAGACTGAAACTAGAATTGAGGTTGAAATCGGGACTTGCCATATTTAGGAAGATGTGCCAATTAAAATTGGACCGAATAATGCTTCAAGGGTATTTTGGTCATTTTGCTTCTATTGGGCTTGGCGGGGCCATGAAACAATTGACTAGATTGAGTTTAAAAAGTTAGTCTGGGCTTGAATGTGTCTACGTCACTTTAAATATGAGTCTGGTCAAGCTGGAGATTGCCGAACGGGCAAAAATAGGGTGCTTATATGTGGATTTTACAAGGAAATGGGTTAAAAATTCAGAGATTGAACATGACATGATGAGAATGCAAATGTCATATTTTTCTCCCTTAATGTTTAATTTTTTATACTTAGTTGATGCCTAAATATACTCATTATTCTTATATTTTGATTTAGGGTGCTATGGAACGCCAATAAAGAGAATCTTAGCTTAAAAGGGACGAATTCGTGCTAAATTGAAAGCAGCGTTCGAAGATCGTTCAAACGGTTATTTATGCATTCAAACGGTACGTCAAACGAATTCAGGTCAAATTCAGGTTCGAAGTGTGTTTGAAGAATACAGAGAGCATTTTCCCGTTTGAAGTGCGTTCGACACACCGTTTGAACGTCTCGAACGGTAGTTCGATGCGTTCGAACGGTAGTAAGGGCATTTGAATGGTTGTGTGAACCTGCAGATTTTCAGAAGCCTATAAAAGCTCGGATTGTTTTGTTTTTAGGGTTGGCGTTTTTCATATTATTATAGGAGAAAAAAGTAGCAGAAAACATATGTTTATTTCTTCTTCTCTAGCTTATTCTTTGAGTTTTCTTTATGACCCTGTGTGGCAAAACTTTGAATCTTGGTTGAAGGAAACGGAAGTCTCGGAATTAAAAATAAACTGTGAGATCTAATTTGTTTTCATTATTCGATTTATGCTTTGAGTATAAGATATTCTTCTATGCCTATTTTCATGATTGTCTTGTTTAATCACTAGGAGTCGTACTAGTTTATTATTCGTTGCAATCTACTGCTGGATTAGATATTAAATCCGTAATTGTTTGATTTCTTTGATTTGCAAAGCAACTAAGATTTAATGATTTACTACGTTAGAAATTATTAGATCTTAGCAAGGACGTTCGACTAAATTAAATGCAACCTCTTATGCTTGTATTATTTAGTTTTATCGATCTCTCTAATCCTTAAAGCTGCTACTAGGTTAAACCTTGATTGTTTATCCTGGGTTGTTCAATAGTTAAGGTTAATGAGATCGCTTGTTTTCTAATTAACTACGACTAAGGAGAGATAGGAAAACAATTCCGGCGGTGAATATTCAATGTGCGAATTGATAAGCTTGCATCGATGATTAGTTGTAAATTCCAATGGTGGATGTTGACTTAGACCAAGATTTGTTCTTTTGATTGATTTCAACACTTTAATTTGAGTTGTTTCTTAGTTATTATTAAAATAGTTTTCATTATATCCAAAACCCCCCATCCTTGTTCATATAGCATAAAATTAGGCTAGACGCTCTTCGTGGAAACGATCCTTACTCGCACTACTGCATATTTATTTTTAGGGTATAGGTTTTATTTTTGAGTGCTCGCGACAACACACCATGACACTACTTTAGTGCTGTGGGTATAATTTTTTACTCGGATATCAGATTGAGGTGATCTTTGTGGGATTGGAAAGAAGATTTGAGACCAACATTTTTGCGTCTAATAGGCATTTCATGAATCAGCCTTGAACATGGTCAAAATTGAGTGATGATACGCTGCTTTAAATCTGACATACTCGACGATCTTAGAGCCATCTCGACAGTCAGCAGCAATAATCTGACCGTCTGGATAGATCCCAAGCTGTCAGGATTGTTAGTGTACCCAATCTGACTGTCAAGACGGCTCCCCAAGTTGTCTAGATGGTCCGCCACAAGCAATTTTGAAAAATTTCATATTTCGAAAGGTTCCTTGTAAACTATATATAGAATAAAACCCTAATTGTAATGGGATGAATCTTAAGTTTAGAAGAGGGTTTTAAGAGTAGTTTTTAGGGTTTTTTTTTATTGTTTTATTTTACTCTTCTTGTAATCTTTTATGTGTTCTTCAATAAAAGTTGAAATTTTCATTATGATTAGTAGTAGATAATTTTCTTCTTGGTAAGGGACGTGAAAATTGTTTAGAGACTGTTGGTTTCACAAGGTATTTCATTGGACTTTCTCGTTTGATCTTTTAAACAATAAATTTTCATTTTTTCATTATCTTTCTTTCGAATCAAGGGTTTGTGATCATATATTTGAGTGTTTATGTACGACGTTGATCTCGTATGGATGTTGTTTAGATATTTGATATGAATACTTCAAATATTGCTTTTACAATATATTGAATGAAGTTGATTCGAATTCTAAATTGATTTTAACCATTAAATTTTTTGAATCAATGACATAAGTTGTTTTGTTGAATTGAGTTAAAAAGAGTAACTTAGAAAATTATCATTCTTCCGAGCAATTGAATCGTTATTAGCTAAGGTCATATATTACTTATTAAAACACTCATTTTCATTCTGGTATTAGATAATTAAACGGTTTCAAATAAAACCATATTTTTTTTTATCTTTTTGGAGTTATCTTTGTGGGTTATTGACTGTTCAAACTGAGATTTTCTATACACCATCCTGTTTCTCTAAGGATTAACCTCGGACTTCGCCGAGTAATTTTATCACTTTATCACAACTGTATCCTTGCGGTCTATATTGCACGTTTCTGGAGCAATCAACTACGGTTTTAGCTCTACTAAGTTAGGATGTTATGATATTTTTTAAACCTTAGCAGGGTTTTCTTCACAATACTAAAACTTCAGGGGAGGCCACTGCAATTTACCCTTTGTTTTTCTATTTCTCGTCTTCCAATAGGTAAGGCTTCCAACATCTGTGACCCTAAGAGCCGTCGGATCAACGGAGCCCGTAAACACGCAGGGGGATTACAGGCGTCGTTCTCTCGTCGTTTTCTTTCCATGATTCTCTTTTGTCCGTTGCTTTCTTAGAATTGGACAGATGGAGCTGCAAATCAAGGTGGCGCAGGCAGTTCATGTCCTGAATCATGACTCTCAATCTTGCAACCGTGTTGCTGCGAATCAATGGTTGGTTCAGTTTCAGCAGACAAATGCCGCTTGGGAGGTCGCCACCTCCATCCTCACCTCCGATCGTAATCATCCATTCTTAAATGATTTTGAAGTTGAGTTTTTCGCCGCTCAGATTCTCAGACGAAAGGTCCGTGCATCTTTTTCCCCTCTTCCTCTCTTTAGCGTAGGCGTACATAATCCGCAATTTTACTCGGCTCTTTCATACATGGCAACCAAGCTGCGGCCTACATGAACAATGTATGTAAATGTCTAGGTTTGCGAAGAAGGAACCAAAACGAGCTTTCTGGTGATATAAACTAATTCAATGACCCCTGGGTCCAAGCAGTGTTAATTTGCAGAGTATGAACAAAAATAAATAACTCCAATATTGAAGTCATGCTTAACATTGATAAAAACCTAACACGATTCAAACTAAATTTCAGTGCAAAAAAAAAAAAAAATGCAAAAGAAAGAGCAAGATTCAAATCATCATGGAGGAAGGAAAGAATAACATACTGGGGAATTCAGTTTGTAACATGATATTAGAATGAGGACAATATGATGAAAGAATAACATTTTTGCAAAATGGGCTACGGCAAATGTAGCTTCTACAAAGGTCGTTATGATTCTCACCATCTTTGGGATATCGTGGCTTCAAAGTTGGTGGGATGGGCGACGAGTCAGGAAAGATGGAGAAAGGCTTGGATCTTGGCTCCCTTTTGTGCATGGTGGATAATTTGGGAGAGAGAAAGAGAAGAACTTTCCAAGCACCTGAGTTGCCTATATATAGATTGCGGAGCACCTTTTTGTCTGTTTTGTATAGTTGTGTCTCTGAAGAGGTCAACCATAACTTAGGCCAGTTTTTGGACTTCATTGATAATATGGAGATATAAGAAATATATAAGTGCAAGTTTGTTCTGTTTTTTGAGGTAGTAGTCTTGCTTGTATATGGTTGCATCCCCTTGATGCTTCTTAATACAGTTTATTTTGCTTATAAAAAAACATTAGCTTCTATGAAAGTCCAGTTAATCCAAATCATCCCTAATTTATGTATAGGTCCTCACCCCACGTTCTTTCTTTGATCTCTCTTTATTGTTAGAAGTTTGCAAGTCCACTTTGTGGTATCCATCTTGGTAATTCTTTCTCATTTGTTGTTCTTTCCGGCCCATGTTCCCTTGTCCTTTCTTTCCTCCCAGATTTAGTTATATTCTAGAGGGAGTCTTTTATTTTTTTTCTCCCACCCTGGGAAGTATACCTGGGAGGAAGTCTTCACATGAAGAAGTTAAAATTACCAAAATTATTGGAAAAGGAAGTACTGTATTATTTTCCATTTTAATTTAGTAATCTGAGTGCATTAAGAACAATGGTTTGTCGGCAATCTTGTCACTTATTAAATAGGTTGTGTTAGTAAATTTGCAACACATTATGTAGTATAGGAAGGGTGGTTTTCGTGTTCATGCTTTACAATGGACAAGCAGTCTGCCATAGTAGGCAGAAGATCTGTCACTCTATGCATTACAACACAAGGACTTGCTCTATATTGCTCTGGTGAAGGACAAAATCTGTAAGTTTTAACTGATGAATTCAACACCTTTCAAAATAGGCAATACAAGCTTTCATATATGCGTGGTGAGCGTAGTAGTCACCTTGGGCATCCTCCTTGTACAACCAAGCGAAGAGCTAGTGAGGGCCGTAGGTAAGCTCTATTTGGCCTGGAGCATTGATTCCCCATAACGAATAGCTAGTTCTATGTCTTAATTACCTATCCTATGCTTGAGAACTCTAACCAAATATTTCCTTCTTTCTGAATTTTGGCATCCCCTTGCACACACAAGTACACAAATTTATAGTCAGTTGTGTGCATACATTAATTAACCTCCAATTTATTCCATCATTTTACAGATCCAGAATGAAGGATATTATTTGCAGTTGGGAGCTAAAGATGCTCTGCTAAATGCTCTTCTTGTAGCTGCCAAAAGATTTAGTTCAGGGCCCCCACAGGTTCTCCTTCTTCTTCATTCAGATTGGATCTGCTGGTGTACTAATGCTTGAAACAGATGCTATTTTTGGGATGTTATGTTGAAAAACTGGATTGAATGTTAAACTTTGCTGTTGCAACTTTTTTTTGTTTAATTTTTTGTGTTATATCTATGATTTGAATGGAGTGTTTATTTATGTATTAGCTTTGGATTACTAAAAAGAATTATTTGACTGAATGTTGGTTTATCTCTGTGACAGCTCTTAACACAAATCTGTCTTGCACTCTCTGCTCTTATACTTCATGCTGTCGAGCATAGTAAACCTATTGAGCAACTTTTTTACAGTCTCCAGAATCTGCAAAGACAGGATGACGGCAATATTGCTGTTTTGGAGATGCTGACTGTCCTGCCAGAAGTTGTTGAGGATCAAAGCATTGATTGTAATATAAATTCAGCTCGCCGAGGCGAGTACGGCCGAGAGGTTTAAGGCATTCTTATTATTTGTCACATTTATATACCTTTACTTCCTCATCCTCTTTCCTTTTTTTTTCTATTTGTTTTTAAGAATTTGCAATTTTGGCCCTCATTGGCTGTTAATGTTACATATTCAAATGTTAAAAGCAGGTTCTTTCGCGCACTCCTATGGTTCTTGAGTTTCTACTGCAGCAATCTGAGAAAAGGGTTGATGGTGGCATTCAACTGCATGAGAGGAACAGAAAGATACTGCGTTGCTTACTGAGTTGGGTAAGATGATTGTTAAGAATATGTGATTGCCCTTACCTGATGAATAAGTTACAAAAACTTATTTTAGTACTGGCAACTATGGACTTTTTTTTTTGTGTGTCTTCAATGGTATTTTCTGAATCATGTATTTTCTTTGTACTCCAATAGTTTTAAGTCGAACTATCCAGGCAATGTTTAACAAAAACTCCCACCTAAACTAGGCATGGTAAATGCTGTAGTTTTGACATATTTTAGGTTTACTACGCCTTTGCTCGTTTAATCGTGCCATCCTGCATTCAGGTTCGAGCTGGTTGCTTCTCAGAGATTCCCCCCAGTTCATTGCCAGCACATCCACTTCTTAATTTTGTGTTCAACTCTTTGCAGGTAATCTTTCTAACTGTTGTCATTGGTTTGTTGGAAGTATCTTGATTGATTCGCTCATGCAATCCAGATCTTTGTGATGTTTTAGGTTTCATTGTCGTTTGATCTAGCCATTGAAGTTCTTGTTGAGCTTGTGAGTCGACATGAGGTATG
The DNA here is from genome assembly GCA_033060915.1 of Euryodendron excelsum. Lineage (NCBI taxonomy): Eukaryota > Viridiplantae > Streptophyta > Magnoliopsida > Ericales > Pentaphylacaceae > Euryodendron > Euryodendron excelsum. The sequence continues at coordinate 47,930,374 of CM065385.1, read as the reverse complement.
GACATGCCATATAACAGAAACAAAATATATACTCATTGACCTGATTTGTTGCAATCCTAGAGTTAACCCATCTGATTTCCTTTCACTCGGTCTGGTTTCATTGAGAAGAAACTAAAATCTTTCCAATATAAGGCTGATACAGACTCAAGTAAAGGGGTTTTGTTCTAGATTGGAGATTGAGTGGACTGACTGAAATCAAGAACCAACCATAGTTTTTTTTTTTTTTTCCCAAGAAGTAAGAATAAGGTCTATTAAGAAGGTACCAAGGGGGTAGCACCCATGTAGAAGACAAAACTTTACTTCTCTATACATCAAATTACTTAGAATGCACACTCCAAAAAATTGATTCACCAATGGCTTAATGCCACTGAAGAACCAACTATATGAAAGAGCTTGAATTATACTTCTGCTTCTTAGTCTAAAGAGTGACACTTTCCACCAAAAGACTTTTGATTGCGCTTGCACCAAATAGACCTCATCAAAATGTGAGGCACCAAGAACCAAGTTTTCTTCTTCCTTCTTCCTACTTTGACCTCCCTCCAAGGATAGATAAGATCGTTGACATGATAAGGTTGGACCCCCTCTATCCCAAATTGCCTGAGAATCAAAGGCCAAAGCTCTGGAGCCACCGAACAGTGAATTAGGAGCTGACTTTTTGTTCTTTTATTTTTTTTGATGAGTATATAAACTGTATAGAAAAGGAGCCTTGAAAGGGGCGAACCATTTACAACTTTAACTACAAAACCTCAGAGCCCATATATCCACAAGCATGTTCAGATTACCCAAAAATTCAACAAAAAAAGATAAACAAAAAGGGAGAGATTTTGACATCCAATGGTAAAGGGAGAGATTTTGTATTAGGAGGTGACTTATTGACTCCCCATTCTCCTTGCATGTGCAGCACCAATTTCCATGTGCTGCCAATAGTCAAGATCTTTTCATCCGCTACCAACCGCATAATTAAAAAAAAAAACCCTTAGAAGGAGCATTAGCCACCCATACTATTTTCCAAAGGGACGATTGTGCCTCTCTATCCCAAACGAGCCTTGTAGAAGGATTTCACCTCAAAAGACCACTCCCACCGAATGACATCCTCTCTCTGACCACTATCGGGAATGGAATGTAGGTTACATTATTTTTTAACTCTGTACTAATGTATATAGGTTACATAAGGGAATCACATCCCGTGCCTTCCTGGGATCCTCTATTCCAACAAGCAAAAAGGTCCTTCACCGATCTAGGCATCACCCAAACAACCCCAAAGACAGATAGAAGCAAGCCTCAAATCTCGAAAGCAACTGAAAAATGAAGCAAAAGGTGGTTCACTAACTCCTCTGCACCTTTACACATACAAAAACAGTCCATCAAGAATTCCCCTCTCAACCTCAAGTTGTGAACTGTAATAAGAATAACCTCAAGAGTCACTGTCCAAAGAAAGAAAGCGACTTTGGTTAGGGCTTTAGAGCACCACACTCCATCCAAGGAAAGCTAGTATCTCCTAGTACATTCAATCTATTATAGAAAAAGGCCATTGAGAACACTCCATTCCTAGCTCCACTCCAAACCAAGGAGTCTTCAGTCTCCAAATGAATGGAGTTGCCTGAAAGCATACCGGAAAAAGCCTCAACACATTCCACCTCCTGGAACTCACATGTTGATCAAGTGTGCCTTGGGTTTCTCTAATTATCCTACTTAATATAAATAGTTAGGAGGGAGGGGAGGGAGAATTCAATTGACATCAAAGGGTTTAGATCATAAAGTCAGATTTCAATTAGTTATTTGACATGTTTAATGTGCTCTACATGGTGTCACCTAATCCTCTTCTTGATGGACACATGGCCTTGTACTGGTGGTGTCAAAAGCAATCAGGTGTTTTTATTTTTATTTTTTTTTATCACTGTTAGAATTAAAACTCATAATCCCCTTAGGAGTTTGGTTAGTCTTGTATACAGTCTAGGCCCTTGGGTTATAAATTTTGCTGTCTGTACATGCGTAAAAGGATAAACTGAATTGCAAATCAGCTCACCTTCCCCTTCAATAGATTTTCAACTCCTTGGACTCATTTAGCAGATAATAACATAATACTAGTTAGCTAAAATTGATTATTCCAACAGTTTGTTTTTTCAAATTTTGTTGAAACATTGTGTAAAAAACCTTCTGAGTCTTGGCATGCATGTAAATGAATTTTTTTTTTTTTTTAACTAGATGGTTAAATTAATCAAACAAGCTGATTCTTTGATCCTTTTTCTTCGTGCTGAGACAGCGTAGTAACCTAAGGAATGGGTATTGAAGTCATACCCTTAAGGAATGGCAATCAGCCACCTCAACAGGGAGAGGTGATCTGGCTATAATTGGACATATTTCAAGGGGAAGATGAGGGAAAGAAAATTTTCAGTCCCTTAATGAGAACACTTCAAGGAGGCTTTTAATGATCACTGCCCATGACAAGGTCTTTTATTGCCACTAAATACCATGTTATTCTCCCCCTTTTGATTCATCCATCCGCATTGTGAGAAAAGTATTACTTGCATGAAAGCATCTGGATGGGAAAATTTCAGACTTTGTAGTGGAGTTTGGGTTCCCTGTATAGTACTCGAAGGTTCAGAACTTGATTCCTAGGCAGTCTTGCCTACTTTTTACTGTTAAATTCACTAAAAGATAATGTAGAAATTGCGTGTTTGTGTTTGTGAGGAGGATATCATTTAGCATTTTCTTTTTGATAAATTGATCTTATTCATTGTATGGGACTGCGCCCATTGCTTGTGCATTTTCCATCAGGTTGTATCTTTTCACATCCATTGATTACATGCATGATTGGCTCATCATTTCGTGAATCTGCACATATAAGGAAGTTCAGTTAGACCCATGGCAGATTACTTGAAATGGCCCTGAACTATTGGTCAGGTTTCGCAGGAATTTCCTCTGAAACTGAGTTGTGGCATGCATAGGGCCCAGTAAAGTGTTTATCTGTTCCTTCGGTCTCATTGGAAGAAAAAGAATTATACGGATTGAATAAAGGAAAGGGTTTACAACTGAAATATTCTTCTGACATGTAACTTACTAAGTTGCAAAGATAACCATAACTTTGCATTTGCTTGTTCACCTTATCTTACTACGCTGTTATTGCTTCCTTAGGGTCTCCCACAGGTTTTGTTATGCAGAGTAGGATTTCTTAAAGAAGTACTTCTTGTACCAGCTCTTGCTAATGGAGATGAGAAAGTGATTGGTGGTCTTGCATGCTTGATGTCAGAAATTGGTCAGGCAGTAAGTATTTAAAATTCTAGTTTGAGTATGAGTTCTCTTTGCATTTCTCCCTGAGTCCCAAAAAAAAAAGTTTTTGAACTCTCTTTTCAAAATTAATTGTGGATGTCCCTGCACAAATCCCAGCAATCACTTGTTCTGCTTCTGGATATTGATAGTTTTGAACTAAAAGAAAACTTTCAGATAGGATATTTACATAACATAGAAAAGCTGGATGTCCATGACATGTACTTGTCGGGTGGTCCAAATTTCATTGAAATTTTATTTTTCCATTAGAAGGGGCTCGTACATGGCAGTACCTCCTTGAATTCTCAGTTATTGGAAAGTTCTTAATTTTGATTGAGTACTAGGTTCTCCACTTCTCTGATAGACTGACCTGCAATAATACCTACAGCTTCTCCCAGGTTGACCAGGTCCCTTGATAATTGTGCATTTTGTAAAGGTTTTCACATCTTGTACATGCGTGGATATTTCTGTCTGGGACAAGCTTCTTGTGCCGTAGGTGTTGATAACTTTTAGGACTTAGGAGAAGTTGAATTCTAAGTCTCTGACTGACTTTTATTTCCATTGTTTTTTCCCTATTTGCTTATTGTGCACTAGGCACCATCTCTGATCGTAGATGCGAGTTCGGAAGCACTTGCATTGGCAGATGCACTTCTGAGGTCAGATTTCAGTTTAAAATTTCTTTTTTCTGATATAAAACTTTACTACAAAAGACATTGTGGGATATGTGTGTGTGAAATTGTAACTCAGCATGCTCCACTATATGTGCCTTAAGGTGCTTCTACTGTGCTTTAGCACTCTTCTTGAGGCCAAGTGTGTATGTGGTAATTATGTTGGACATTAAGGAGTTTGGAAATCATATTACACAATGTATGTAAATTATGTACATCTCTCACGTATAATTTACCAAAGGATGCTAAGGGCGGCATGCATGAGCATGTTGTGATAAGTCACCTCATAGTTTTGCATTTATGTCTCTCTCTTTTAACATGGAAAGTCTAACAAGATTATAAGTTCCTCTTGTCAGTTAGTTTGTGTCAGATGTTTGTACTAATCTCCGTCTACCATGCTAACTATGATTGCAGTTGTGTAGCATATCCAAGTGAAGAGTGGGAAATAGCAGATTCAACTTTGCAGTTCTGGTATTTTTTTTTTTTTGTGCTTTATTCTTATTATCTATTTTCTTTGCCACCCGATTGGCTTTTTCGTTGTGCCATGAAATATTAGTTGCACTGAATTTTTGATATTTTGGCATTGAGTGAACCCTATTTTTCAGAAATATTAGTTGCACTAGAATTTTTTATGTTTTAGCATTGAGTGAACCCTATTTTAATTGCTTCTGGCAAATGAATTGCTATTCGTGTTCCTGGATCACATGGACGATTTTGGGAACTAAAGGCTAACAACTGACCACCCTTAAGGGCTAGCATGCTTGTGTGCATTTGTGGCTTATTTTATTCAAGGTTTTCATATGATTGAAGCAAGTTTTATACATTAGATTACTATTTACAGATATCCTTTCTGAATTGCTGAAGTTATAATCATTGTTGGAATGCCATTGAAGATGGTCAACCTTGCTTTGCAAGATGTTGATGTTTCATTTGGTTTCTCCATGGTATTTGTTATTTAGAAACTTCTACTGGTTGGGTTTCAAATTTGAAGCATTGTTACTCATAACATGTCTTCTCTTTTTCCCAGGAGTAGTCTTGCGAGCTATATTCTTGGCCTCGAAGTGGACAGTGGGAAAAATAAGAAAAATGCAGAAGACGTGTTCTTTTCTGTATTCTCAGCATTACTTGATGCTGTTCTCTTGCGTGCTCAGGTATTTCTTTCTTCTACCGCTTGATTTTTGATATGAATAAGTAATCCATCTCCTTTCGAAGTAAAAATCTGTTTTCTTTTTGTTGGTCTATTTTGCACAAGGTTACGCATACTTGTAGCTGGAAGCCAATGTTCATGGTTTTTCTAACTCTTCATAATTGAGCAGTTCAGCTTATTTACTTATAAAAAAAAATAGTTCAACTTCTTAATTTGATTGAAGAATTATTGGCTATAAATTTTATGTTAACATTAAAAGGGGCAAGGACGCTGGTTGTGAAACACTTAAAAAAATATTACAAGGTGGGGAGGAAAGAATGGTTGAAGACTGGGGTTTTGACTGGAGTGCTGTTCGTCCTTGGGTAGAGTCTTCTTCTTTTTCTTCATCCAATCATCTCAATTGTGTGAGTACTCTTTTGACATTTGGCTCATTGAAAACCATGCCCTACATTAAGTCCTCAGCAATTAAGATTTAAGCTAAGCATTTATACCAATGATTCATGTGTGGCCAAACTCCTCTCTATGAGTGGGCCAAGCACGTGCATGTCTGATAATTATTGAGGAGGTGAGTAGTTTAGACCACCAGACCTCCTACTATGATACTAGGTGAACAACCAATTAATCAAAAAGCTTAGCTAATAGAGAGGGTGTAATGTAAGTACATATATAAATAGTTCTCACCCTAGTTATTACTACATTGACTTGATCTCATTAATATTTTCGATTGCTATTCCTTTCTTTCTTAAAACCACTTCATTCTCTTATTAGGGACATCATTATAAGGTTCCTATGGGTCAATGTATGCCAGATGGGGATATTTGTTTTTCCTTTTATCTAAAACTATTGACCAATCATCTTATTTTTTTGATAAGTAAAATATTGTATAAAAAGGCGCCACAAAAGGGTGTGCAACCTTGTACACACGAAGTATATAAAGTACTATACACCCACCACCCTCCTATATGTCTATAGGGATATAAAAATCTCCCAAAACAGCATCAAAAGGAGATGCAGAAAATTTGTGCACATCTTTCATCGAAAAAAAATAAATAAATAAAGAAACAAGCATTGTGCCCTTCAAGCTAAGGGTTGATCTCTCCTCTCCCTCAAAAGACCTATTTCTTTCACTCCATAAACACCATACAGGCATAAAGGAGTAATCACCCAAATCTTTCTATCCCCATCTCTTGGACACCCCTGCACCAAGGTACAAAAAGCTCCCGAATTGACTCGAGCATCACCCACTCAACATCAAATACTACAAAAAGCATGCTTCATAACTCCCTAGCCACTAAACAGTGCAAGAGCAGATGATTGACACTTTTCCCAGCCCTTATGCACATACAGCACCAGTCTAGAACAAACTTGCGCCTCTTCTTCAAATTATCTTTTGTCAGGATAGCTTCTCAATCTGCTTTCCAAGCAAAATAAGCTACTTTGGTGGGAGCCTTAATACACCAAATATCTTTCAAGGAAATGTCGAGTCACCTTTTCAAACAATCGCCAATACCATAACATCCTCTTGCCCCAAATAAGCTTTGTAAATTTGAAGCCTCTCAAACAATTTTTTTTTCAACTCCACTTTCCAATCTAGTAAGAACCTCCTAAACAAAGAAGATCATGCTCTACTCAAAGAAAGGTGAAGTAGGAATCGTCTACTAAGGCCTCTAGGTGGAACACAATCCTATACAATCCTCTTTCAGAGGTGTTTGCCCATACCAAGAATCATGCCAAAATAACTTTCGACCGTTACAATTTCTGAAGTAAGTGGGCTTGTTGAAATAATCCTTAACTTTTATGATGCTCTTCCAAATGGCCACCTCATGGGACCCCTAACATCCTGGATGACCACTCTCCCCTACCAAGACCATACTTTCCCAACAATCACCCTCCACCACAAACAATCCCTCTCCTTACCCAATCTCCACAATCATTTCCCCAACAAGGCCTTGTTAGGGTGTTAAAGAGAACTAGGTCACGAATCCCCAAGCCACCCCCTTCACTAGTACACACACCTCGTCACAACCCACCAAATGATACTTAAACTCCTCCTTTAACCCTCCTCCTAAGAAATCCCTAGTCAACTTTTGGAGTCTCCTCACAATAGATATGGGAATGGTAAACAGTGAGGGAATATGTGGCCAAGCTCGATAAGACACTCTTATTGAGCATATGCCTATCCCCTTAGCCAAATATAGCCTCTTCCACTATCTTGCTACCCACCCCATCCCAAACTGCTTTTACCTTAAAGATGACCCTGGAGGTATACCTAGGTAAACCCATTCTGCATTCAATGATCAAAATTTCGTTTCAAGGGATCATTTCGGTTGGCTCGGAAAAGGGAACGTTTTAGAAATATTTCGGAAACATTTCAAAATTGACAAATATTAAAATAGTAAAATACAATCTTTTGTATAAAAATTGTACACCTTTTATAAAAATTTTAAATTCGGGTTAATACCACTTATTGTTTAGGTACATAGTATTGTGTTTTGGTGCATTTTCCTATCTTTCAGTGTGTTTTGATTGTAATAATAGTGTTTCGTTATTCTACTAGTGTTTCGTTATTCTACTAGTGTTTCGTTTCAGTCCCTTAGGAAACGGAAACGTTTCGATCGTTTCGGTGGAAGCAAATGAAAATTTTGTTCCTTGCTAGCGTCTCAAAGCTGCCAACATCTCAACATCCCCCACTGGAATGAGCTCACTCTTGGATAAAGTAATTTTCAGCCCAGACACCACCTCAAAGCAAAGCAAAACGCACTTCAGAATCATCAACTCCTCCTCTCCTAGGCACACTTAAACCTCAGTGGCTCTCAAAAAAACCTTGAGCCACCGCATTAAATAGAACTGAGAACTTCACCATGGCAATGCAAAATTGGAACCATCAGCACCATATATCCCGAATCCCATACTTTCCAGCAGATAAATCAATAACTCCCAACTGACATGATCATAAGCTTTCTTAACATCTAGCTTGCACACCTCCCCTTGAACATTGCTTTTAAGCCTAGAATCAACGCACTCATGGGGCCTGAGTTGTCTCGAAATCCAATGAACAGGTTTCATTCTTAGCCCAAGTATGACTTTCATTCTTTGAAAGGGCAGGTTAGGGAAGGGCGGTCTAATCCAATGCCTTGGAAGTCTTGCAACCCTTCTGCATTGGGTCTTCGCTCGGCAGGAGGGGTAGCTTCTGAGCAGGGTGGATACAGGCCCACCTCTTCAACTCACAGCAAAGAAGGGGAAGGCTCTTCGGTTGATGGTTCTGGTCTTTTAGTAGAGGGTGGTGGTAGGCAGAAGTCAAAGCAGGGGAGGCTGGCAGGGGAGATCCAGTTCAACATAGAAAGGGGAATTTTTCTTCCGTTTCGGAGGATAATTTTATCTTGTATTCAGGGCTTGATGAGGCTGCTGGTGATGGGCCTTCAGGGCTCTTGAGGAGATGGGAAAAGGAGGAGTCCAGCTGTGGCAGCTTCCTTCGGTCGGGTTCCTAGAGGTTGGGTCGGGTAGGAATTCAGGGATGGGAACTTACTTGCATCAGGAAGGTTTGAAGATCAACGGGGCTGCAAGGGGGTGGATTTGCAGAGCCCGAGTGGCTTATAGAAAAGAGTAGCTTTATTCATCATAATAAAATTTTGATTTTCTGCAGTGCTCTTCTGTGTCTTGTTCTTCGTTCAATCACTTTTTACATGTTCTAGTCCAAGCTTGGAAATGCTTTACAACTACACAAACATGATAATTTGGGTTATGATATGATTGATGATGGATCATACGTTCGTGAATATTCTTAGCTTCGACGAATAGCAATTATAAATGGCGGTCTGATTAGAAGAGCAAGAATTATGGTATGGGATTTCATTGAGAAACTATTGATTGGTATGATATTTTGTCAAAGTTCTAGGAGTCATGAAGGCATAGAAATGGATTACTTAATTATATGTGTGCCTTTAATCACTGTGTTGTACTCTTTTATTATTAAACTACATTATTTGGGAGGTTTCTATTCCACAAAGCAGCTGTCTTTTCAATTTTGTAATCTCTCAGGTGGTTATATTTTACAGGTGGATGACTCTACATTTAATGATGAGACAGGGGCACATGACCTGCCTGATGGCCTTGCGCATTTTAGGATGAACTTGGTGGAACTTTTGGTGGATATTTGTCAGCTTTTAAGATGTGCTACATTTATACAAAAGGTGCTCTGTCTTACAACCTTTTTTGTTAACTAGTGGTGGAGCACGTGCTTTGCACATGGTATATTTTATTAGGATAATCGATGTGACGTGCTATGTAAAAAGAAATCGTGTCACTTTTCTAGTCTTAATTCTTATTAAAATCATATCATGTTTTTTTTTAACGATGTGATTAGATTAGTCACTTTCATATACTGAATTAAATGTTTTGAGAAAAATTAAAGATGTAGTCTTACATATAAAATAATATGAAGCCGATATTCCCTAGCATCATCATCTTGCTAGTGTTATATATATATGTTGTGATATTATTTGGAGTTTCTTTTTGCTTCCTTTAACTTATGGATATCTCTCTTAATTCCTCATTCTAGCACCTAATCAGTATCATGAAGAAAATATTAAAAGACACGTCCCTTTTCCTATCCCGTTGATTAGGGATTGTGAGGTTGTAACTTTTTTTGCCCTCATAGTTTGGAGTTGTTTAAATCCCTATCATCAGTATTCTATTTATTAAATTATTAATAATTATTCTTAGAAACTCTTTTACTTGTTCATTAGTGAATCTTTTGTAGTTATGAAAGTTGGACAGTGTTTGAACTCTGTTTATAATTAACTACTTATATTTTTAATGAAATATTAGTTTATATATATACACATATATAAATGTGTTTTAATATAATATTATCTTAGATTATGTCGGTGGATTTCATTTATTATAATGCGATTGTGGAAGTTGGGTAGTGTTTGAACTCTCATTATAGACGTTGGGCACTATTTGAACTCTAATTAATGTAAATTCGATAAAGAGTTGTGTCACTTCGGTGGTCGTTTAATCATCGTTGAATAGGCATGTCACTTCGGGTTACTACTCACAAGTACTTATATAATTTAGCAAGGGGTAATTTAGAAAAAAAGCCTATTGAAATAGTAGAGACAGAGATAGAGATTAAACTCATTTTTCCCATGGAAAAACATGGTTTAATTGAGAATGCTTTTTAAATTTATAGATACATAAGGAGATCCCTTCTATCACAATAGCTTCTAGTGCCTGAAATTCCCAATCCATTGGGAATGGATTATTTTTTTCAGGGACATCAATTGAACTTCATATCTAACTGATTGAGCACAGTTAAAATTACTTTTATTCATAATAGTTTTCTAAGTTTTTGTTCCTCTAAGAAGACAATACCATAAGATCTTTTATTGATAACTATTGAGGAATTACAGGAACATGGGCTGCAGGCAAACAATGCAGTTAAAGTTGGACTCATGAAAACTTGCAATAATGTTTATTGGATTGTGTTGGTTTCTACAAGCAAAGAGTCCTTATCTATATCTAGGGTGAATGGATCAGGTTTCCCACTCAAAGGCCTCTTAGTTACACCTATATTTTATTTAACGGTGCAAGAAAAAAGAAGGAAAAAAATTTCATGCTATTAATTCAATCAGACTTAATCATTCATGTTATTCTCTGTCTCTATATATAAGTATGTATTTATTTGTCCTATCTATCTCAAACATTACCTATTTCCTATTGATAAAAAGATCACAATCACCATTTTTAGATAAAGAAAATCAATAGATACACAGGAAAGTTTCATCCAATTAATTGAAACAGATCGATTATTCTGGCCATTATCACTTTTGATCCCCTCTCTCTCATGTGTATTCGCTATTTTTTTCAAATAGATACACCAAAATTAATATCTATAATATTTAGAAGCAAATAAGAAATGGTAAAATAAACAAATTATTTTTGTGAAAACCTATTAGGAAATTCAGATTCCTGTACGTTCTGTTTTGTTCCAGAGAAAATGCAGAGGAACATGAAGACAAGCCCTTAAAATTTTCAATTTAAACTAACAGAACTATTCGGCATGGTGGACATGCTTTAAAATCAAACATGTAGCAAACATTATTTTACAATTTTGTCTAATTTTGTTTCACTGGGTTTTATAACCAACCAAACATACCCTTTGAAAAATAGGAAACATTATCACAAACCCACAAAGGAATTAGCGAGCCGAAATCCGAATTGCACAAAAACTGCAGATTCACATGCATAAAGCAAGAAAAAGGTAATTCAAAACACATTTAAAAGATGATCCAGAAAATAAAAGATAAGAATAATGGGCAGGTACCTGAGACTCAACCAACAATGGAGATAATAAGAATCTTGGGCAAGTCCCTGAGACTCAACAAACAAGAGAGATAACATTGGTTGAATGGGCCCTGAATCTTGCGTAGGTACCTGAGACCCGAGAGAAAATCTATGGAGAGAGGGAGGGAAGCGAAGGAGGAGGGCGGCAGAACAAATCAACAGTGTATGAAACCAGACATTGGGACCTAACGGTTCGGATCAACAGTTATTGTAAATAATATGACACCTCTCCATTGAGTAACGGGACATGCTGTAGGCGACTGTGACTTGCGAAGCGTTGTTATATATTGGGTTTAAAAAGGTGCAATTATCTAATCAGAGTATGTTTTTAGGGGTACTTATGTATTTTGCTTTACATATTAGGGACATTTTTGGAACAAAAAGTGTAGGAAACACTTTCGGGTGCCTCTGCCTTTTAAAATAGTAGAGATTTTTACGCAAAGACCAGTAAAAAGTGTTTTATGTACCTACAAATAATAATTTTGCTTTGTATTACTTTTGACTAATTAACTTGATTAACCTAAAAGCTTAGAGTGTTGTTCTGATGTATGCTCTTTTGATGCCTATATATGTTCTTTATTATCCTAAGGGTCTATAGAAAATACTCTTTATTCTTTTTATCTCCATCTAGTTTCTTCTAAGTTTTTGAGGATGAGTTTTGTTCGTACTACCAAATTCCAAGACTCATCCAAATCCTCTCTATGTGGTTTGGACTTTGACTGAGTCGATGCTACTGTGGAATTATAGGAGCTCACTTATTTAAGTTCATTGCTGAATGTAAATTGGATTTTATAGCTCTTAGGCAATGAAGTCTATATGTGCCTCCCAACTTAGGCGCTCAGTTTGACACGTCCAACGCCTACTCATGTTTGACGTGTTTTAGCACAAGCATGATCCACGTTGTACGTTTTTCAACTTCATAGGCATGCATCATCAATGGAGACTTTGTCAAGTAGGAAAGAGATTTAAAGCTTTAATACGTTAGTCAGTTGAAGTGCTGAGGGGAGATGAGGCAATTGAGCATCACTATGTGGTGGTGTCGTGGTGATGGTGAACAAGATGCCAATTAATCCTCATGTGTTTGATACTTCGATATATGAGGCAACTGAGTGTCACTGCCGAGGTGATGTTGAACAAGATGCCAATTAGTCCTTATATGTTTGATACAGTTGTTAAAACTTCTTTGTAGCGCTTCGAAGTCAACTAAAGGAGATAAGTCTAGAAAGGTTAAAACCCCAAGTTTGTAGAAAGTTGCCATAGCTAAATAATTTCAATTGCTAAAGTGTGTTATGATTCTCTAACACCATACTTCTCTTTCATACCTTTTTGGTTTGTTGGTGAGATCCAATTTACATGGCAATAATGCAAAGAACTTACCTCTCCTTGTTCAACCTCCCTATAACCATGAATAGATCCAAAATCTCTCTCCACAAGGCATTAGTGCCATCCCATTTAAAGAGCTTAAGGAATATTTCTAGAAGGTTCAGATTTGTGTTTGGATAGTGAGGTGGGGAGGCCATTTCCTGTTCAGTAGAACAAGGGATGTCGTTTGTGATTTTTTAAAATACCTTCTATTCTAAGTAAGCTATTGTGGGGTGCTTACGTGAATTGGAAGAAGTTTTAGTTATTAGGACCTGAATTGGATGGCTTTTATAGATGAGCACTCTAAAAGTTCAGGGGAAACGAGGTAATTTTTGGATAGTTTTTGATCTTTTAAAGCACTATTAAGTAGTCTCTAAAAACACTTATTCCAGACACTATTTTGCATCTTTTATGTATTCAAGAACATAAAATAGTTTCTAACAACAATACAAAACAGGCCTATAACATTTTTAGGAATTATGTTTTATTTAAAACGGGTTCAATGTTGCCCGATGGGAGATGCAACATTTTTGGCTTAGCAAGGAGTTGTTACACGAGACTTTCATTGGACACTTCTAGTCCTTCTTGTCCTTTCTGATGTGCTCCAATCTTTGGTAGTTGCCATTATTGTTGTTTCTTATTGTATATGAAAGGTGTGGGGTTGATGGTGTGAGCCAGTCGAGGAAGGCCCTCTGGGAACTTAATGGCAGGCGTTGACACGGCAGAGGGCCACCGGAGGTGGGAGGAGAGAGAGCTGAGAAGGTCCTTGGAAGAGAGAGTCCATGATGTGAGAGCCTTAGGCTTGCTTGAGGCCTGTGGCTTTTAACTTAACTTGCTGGGGAAGGATTTCCCTTTATATAGTGGGAGGCTTCAAGGGTTGAGCCAACTTGTGAGTGCTTAGGGTCTAGTGGCTCATCTCGCTAGGTTTGATAATCGGAAGGTCAATTTTATAACCGAGATCCCTAAAAGGTATGTGAGATTAGGCTAAGCATTAGCAATTGAGTTAGATTAAATTCCTTTGCCCTTTTCATCATAAATACTCTGAAAGTACATCCTTAATGGAGAACTATTTCTTTTTAAGATCGGCCAAGGGGTTGAGCCCTCAAAAGGGCGAGTCCCCCTTAAGGGCAAAGCCACCTTGACGAACCCTCAACTCTAACCTCCAATCTACTTGTCTCCTTATGTCCTATGCGAGGGTGACCCCGAGGGGGTTTGTAGGTCTTGCTCCTAACTTGGGTAGTTGTGTTTCGCTATAAAAATATGAGCAAGGAGGTGCCGAGGGCAATTATGGATGAGATGTTCTTGGGTTGAAATTCCCTCAGCCCTACTGAGTGGGATGCCTTGAGGCTGCTTGTGGGCAAGGGATTCCTCATGTGCTATCCTCGGTTGGCAAGGCTCAACCCCTGAGGGGAGTATTATGGAGGTGCCCTATTTGTCTATGTGTCACCTCATCAGGTTGACATGTGGGACCAAGTACATGGAGGTGGAGATGATGTGGCGTGGACATGGCCTGTCATGTAGGAGAGTTGGACACATGTACTTACACTTATTATTGAAAAATGGTTTAATGTCATTTTTGGATAGTTTTCATTTTCTAATGCACCTGAAACGGTTTGGGAAAAGGAAAAGCCAAGTACAATTTATGCATCTTCCTTTCTTTTTCAAGATCTGAAAATAGTTTTCACAATTAGATGGAAGTCTGTAACATTTCGACATCTTAGGTTTCGTTTAATGGTCAGTTGTTTGGCCAATGGTGAAACCAATTTTTTTTGCTTACCAAGGAGTTATTACAGTATAGACTTCCATTGGGCACATTTATTGCTCATACCATCTGATGTGCTACCATCTCTGATACTTAACGCTATTGTTGTTTCTTATAAGGAAAATGGCTTAATTTTGGGAGGAATGGTGTCAGCCGGTCTTCATTGGAGGATTTTCCTAGAACTATGTTCTGGCCAATAAGGATGCATTGATTTCAGATTATTTGGGGTAAGAGGAGGAAGGAATTGGAATCTTTCTATGAGGGTGGTTTTAAGATTCAAAGCATGAGTGTTTTATTCACATAATAGCTTTCACGGCAGGAGTATATGTTGTTGTATGGAATGGGGGATCTAAAAGGGTGTTTTTCACAAGTTATTACTATAACTATTTAAGGATAGATTGAGAAGGATGTGGCCCATAGAATTAGAGTAGGATGGATGAAATGGAGGAGTGCATCAGGAGTGTCATGTGATCATCATATGATCCTACTAAGTTGAAGGGAAATGTTTTATAAGATTGCACAATTGCTACAGTATGGTACAGAATGTTTTGTGGTTAAGAAACATGTTCAAAAAATAAGTGTGGGTGAAATGATAATGGTGAGATAAATGAGTTGTATTTACGAGAATAGCAATGAATGTATTAGGGAGAAGTTAGAAGTAGTACCAATTAAAGATAAAATGAGGGAAAGCCATTTGAGATGGTATGGTCATCTGCAACGTAGACCAACTAAAGCACCTGTAAGGAGTGATTCAGTCCATGTTAGAGAGGTAAAAGAAGTACAGGAAGGCTTAAGAGAATATGAGTTAAGACTATAAAAAAGGACATGATTGCCTTAAACTTGATGAGTTCTAATAGCGCCAAGTGGAGGAAATGGATTAATGTAGCCAACTTAAATCAAGCCAGCCTTTTTTCATCTACTTGAGGTCAGCTGCATGGATCTTATTTTGCCGTTGTCTATCAGGTGCCATAATCTCAGTTAAATCACAATATAATATCTTTTTTATTATCTCAATCCTAGTTAATTTTGGCCTCCCTGGTCCCTAGCATTACCCTCAATGGGGATAATGTCACTCTTCCTAACCAACAAACTAATTGGTCTTTGTTGTAGATGCCCATACCAATTTTTTCTCATTTTATCCTCGAAAGGTGCTACCTTTATCACCTTACAAATTCATTCATTCTTAACCCTGGCTCTCTTAGTTTTACCACACATCCACTTTAGCATCACCCCAACTTTATTCATTTTGCTAACACCTTTCCCGATCTCTCCCTCCATATGTTTGATTGAGACGATGTATCGAAAATATTCAGTCGTTAGTATCTCTTGGCCTTCAATACTAAGTACCCATTTATTCGTACTTCGGTTTTTACTAAAGTTGCATTCTATGTAATCAATTATTGTCTAACTTATCTTAATCCTCTTCATTCTAAAGCTTCTTTCCAATCTAGCTTAACGATTACCCTTTGTGATGACTGTTTTTTCCGAAGCCCACTATATTATATCCCTAGGGATCCTATCATAGGTTTCTCTAAGTCTATAAAACCATATAATAATTTTTCTTCTTTTCTCTGTACCTTTCCATTAGGTTTCTTAATAGATAATTCACTTCCATTGTTGACTATCCAACAAAAATCGAAACTAAGTATTTGATACTCTTATTTCAAATATTAACCTATACTGACTTCATAGTATAACTCAAGCTTAATACTCCTATAATTCGTACAACATTGAATATCTCTCTTATTTTTATAAAATGGTACTTAAATACTTTTCCTCTGCTCATCCACCGTTTTCTTAGTTACTATAGTTTTGTTAACTAAGACACACACACACACATCTTCTAGGCACCTCCAAACCTAAATAAGGATGCTTTGTGATCTTAAAGCTCTCCTTGTTTTCATCTTCCTCAAGAATAATTCACTTCAGGCACTAATTCTATTGCAAAATCTACTCCCTCTAATTTTATAAGGTCATAGGCCTTGCAAAGTCTAGGATAGCCTCTTCGGCATCATTTCTATCCCAAATCCTTGTCCACCATGTACCATCTCATATCTTCCACGTTCTTTTCCTACGTGGCCATTAAAGTCCCTTCTTTTTTTATATGTAAATAAAATTATATAGGCACCACATAAAGGGGGCAACCTTGTACTCACAAAGTATATAAAGGACTATACATCAAAATCGTCCTTATGTATACAAATTCCACAAAAATTCAACCAAAGGAAAAAAAGAAAAAAAAAAGGGAAAAGCAAAGAAAAAGAAAAACGAACACCGCTCTTTTGTCCCAAAAAAATTAATGAAACAAGCACAACGCCCTCAAGATTAGTGATCACTCCATATACGTGCAATAAACCGCAAGTGCACGGTTGCAATGTAGTAATATAACTCGGTGTATAGAAACTCTTATTTTGAACGATTAAGAACCCACAAAAAAAATTCCAAAGGAGAAAATAAAATCATGTTTTGGCTAAGAAGATTTGATTAACTAATAACTGAATAAAAAAAAAAATTTTAAGAATTAAAAAAGATCTTGGCCAAGAATGATTCAGTTGCCTGGAAGACAGATAATTTCATAAGGTATTTCATTTTAACTTAATTCAACGTCAACAACTTATGCCGTTGAATCGGAGGATTTAACAGTTAAAATCAATTTGGAATCCCAATCAACTTCACTGAATATTTTTAGAAACCAAATTTGAAGTGTTTATATCAAGATCTAAGCAAAGTTCATACGATATCAAAGTCGCGCATGAACACTCAAAGATATAATCACAAACCCTTGATTTCAAAAAAAAAAAAAAGAATGAAGAAGAAGAAGATTCGTTATTTGGAAGATGAAACGAGAAAGCCCAATTAAATACCTTGTTAAATCATCAAGTCCTGAACAACCTTCACGTCCCTTGCCAAGAAGGGAGTTAGCTACTCACCATCATAGTGAAAATCAAAAGTTTTATTGAAAGACAAATAGTCGATTACAAAAATAATGAAAGAAAACTCAAAGAAACCCTAAAACTACCCTTTAAACTCTAAACTAAACTAGAGAGTCGTCCCTCTTTACAATTAGGGTTTTGCCCCATATATAGTTTACAGCGAAGCCACTCAAAAATAGGAACTTTCTAAGCTTGCCCACGGCGGGCGGTCTAGACAGGTTTGGTGGCTGTCAAGGCAGACAAATTCAGCACTCTGGCCGTCTTGACAGCTTGGGGACTGTCTGGACGGTCAAATTCGAAGCACTGGCCGTCAGGACGGCTCCAAAGCCCGTCGGGATGGTCCGGTTTGCAGCAGCGCATTGTTGCTCAAGTTTGACCTTATTAGAGGCCGATTCACAAAATTTCCGTGAAATACAAAAGTGTAGAGCTTGAAATCTTCTTTCCTCACCTCGATCCGATATCAGAGTAAAACATTATGGCCAAAACACTGAGGTAGTGTCAAGTTCCTTCTCCGGATTTTCAACTCATTTCCTTGCAAAACCTACACAAAAGAGGAATAACTTAGTTAGAACTTATAAACACCTAATTAAAGCTAAAACAACTCTACTAAGGCTTCACGATCCACTAATTAACGGGTTAAGATTGCACTTTTACAGTACAATCAATTAGATCATAGCCTTTCATGCTTTTAAAAAAATATCCCATGCTTCTCTCCCTCAACAAACACGACATCAAGTACAAGGAAGCAACTGCCGAAGCCTTCTTGACTTGACTCCTGCGACACCCCTACTCCATCCTATTCCACTATGAACGTTGTGTAGAGCATACTCCACATATCTTTGATTGAAGGTGATTAACTTTTTCCCGAGAACCAAACACTGGGAAATGGAGCAGAAGGCAATTCACGCTTTCCCCATCAGTCTTACACATATAACACCAATCAAACAAAAACTTGCATCTTTTTCCGGGTTATTAATCATCAGGATAGCTTTTCAGGTCACTCTCCAAGTAGAGAAGGCCACTTTAGAAGAAGCCTTAAGTATACCTCGCAATAAACATAGCATGCTTACAATATCTTCTTTTAAATAGTTATCTACTATTATGCTTGCACCATTTCTATAGTTATCTTTACCAGTATTGTAAAGTTCATATTTAGTTTTTTTTTTAAATCTCCTTTGCTTTCGCTCATACCTATTTAGTTTCTTGTAGGCATGCTATGTTTGTTTCCCTTCTCATCAAAGTGTCTACTAACTCCAATCATTTTCCTGTGAGTGTTCCTGTATTTCAAGTTATTAACCTGAACTTAACATTGGGGACTAACTTCTTTACATGCACCCATCCAAAGTGCAGGAACTCTTACCCATTTCTCACTGCAACTGGGCGCCGCTGCAGTGCTTCTTGCGCACTTTCTGCTAGACTCATGGTTAGATGTAATACGTCGGTTGAGGGGAATGCCCTAGCATTTATGTGAATATTCTTAAGATTCATATTCATAAGGGTTGGACAAAGTTCTACATTAGTTGTCAAATTCCTGGCGCAACCCCCCTTTATCCAAGTTTGGGACCTGTTATGTAGAGATAAAACACTAAGCATGCACAGGCGAGTTTTGGAATTGGATTCATATAGCGAAACCCCAAGTAATTAGCACAAAGGCTTGTTGAGGTGAGTTGCAAATAGATGTCTTCCCAACAATAGAGTGTA
Source organism: Euryodendron excelsum (assembly GCA_033060915.1). Lineage (NCBI taxonomy): Eukaryota > Viridiplantae > Streptophyta > Magnoliopsida > Ericales > Pentaphylacaceae > Euryodendron > Euryodendron excelsum. Next base: position 47,911,186 of record CM065385.1, on the reverse strand, counting down.
CTGTTAGAGGCTCCCGTCTTTGTAAGTGTCATTTTTTGTTTGGATTGTAACAAGAGGTTAGAGTGTTTAAACTTTAATGGTTGCATGCGTTTATGAAGGTTAGCTGGTGCAGCTGCACATGTTAGTCCTTTTTTATGAGAATGGGAGTCTAGTCTTTCTATTTCATTAAATAGGTTTTCCCCCACTTAATGAAACCATATGGTACCAGTGGGTAATTGTTTCTCATCTTAAATTGATACAATTAGAGTTGCACCTGAACTTTCAAAGGAAACAACAAATTTTCTTCTTCATTGATTATTAGAGTGGCTAGTGGGGTACTAGGGTAATTTTCTTTTCTACGAACTTCCCACTTCACACCTTTCTCTTATTTATAGTAAAACGTTCAAAGGCAACAACCCTGTTCTGCAATCTTCTCCACCTAGGAAGCACGGACACACCAAATAGGGTGCCATTTGCGTGTCTGACACACCATGGACACGGATACTCCGCGGACACGCCACTTGGCGTATCCTATTTTTTTTATTATTTTTTTAAACTATGGACACGTTTAGGACACGGCAGGGACACGTTTAGGACACGGCAAGGGTCTAAGTGTAATTATACAAAATTTAAAATGGAGTATATTTTGTAATTTTTGTAACTTCAATAAAAAATACACAAAAGAGTCCAAATCAAAAACATTTCATCGTTGGAGCTTGTACAAGCCCCAGCTGCTGCTCAGTTGGAGAAAGAGGCGAAATGTGAAAGAGAAAAAGTAGCAGCAACACACCACTGGACTAGGTAAGCTCTTTTTCAGTTCTTCCTCTTTTTCTTCTTCTTCTTCTTCTTCTTTGCCAAAATTTCTTTTCTTCTTTGTCTTTTCTTGTTGTTCTTCTTCTTCTCCTTGTTTACTGAAATTTTAGTTCTTCTTCTACTTTTTCTTCTTCTTCTTCTGCTGCTGGTGCTGGTGCTGCTGCTGCTCTTCTTCTCTCCTTCACCCAAAATTTTTGTTCTTTCCTCTATTTCTACTTCTTTTTCTTCTTCTTCTCCTTCTCTGCCCAGATTTGCTCCTGCTATAATTCTTATTTTTTCCTTCTCCTTCTCTACCCAGATTTGCTACTGCTGTAATTCTTATTTTTTCCTTCTTTTATGATGTATTGGATGTATTGAATGATGATCTTCTTTAACTTGTCTCTTTTTTTATGCTTGATGTATGATGAATTGATGACCTATTGTCTATTCTATTGAGTATTGACTATTGAATTTTTAAATATTGTTTATGATATGTGCATGGTATATTTATATATGTAGAAAATAAAATATATAAAAAATAAAAAATTTGCCGTGTCCCCGCCGTATCTGTGTCCCCTATTTTTTAAAATTGCCATGTCCCGTCTTCGTATCTGTGTCCGTATCTGTGTCCGTGTCCGTGTTCGTATCGGTGCTTCTTAGTTCTCCACTAAAGTCATGCTTCTTTCCTATCACTTTTTTAATAGTGGGTTTATTTGGTATTTAATAGTTTAAAACCAACTTTTATTTTTTTGTTTTGGTGGCCAAAAGTTTGTTTAGGTTGATTGTTGCATTGCAATTTTAAGAATTCTTTTTCCTTTAAGTAACCTTCTTTTCCCTTTTCCTTTTCCTTGATATATAGTATTTCGTGTTTGTTATTGCATGTTAAAACAAATACCAACCCAAACTCTTTCTAATTTGCAAGAAAACATAGAAATTAGAATTTTGCTTCAATGGATCGAAGGAATTTGGGGTGGAAAATGTTGTACTTTGTTGACAGCTTGCAATGGCATTAAATCTAGAACCTATTTTTGTTTCGTGAACCATTCAGAGCGCTTGATTGGTCAAAGTCACTTGAATTTCTCTATAAGAGCAACCAAAACCTCTCCGGCTGTATTATTATTTTTATTTTAACTGTTGTTTATTTGAAAACGGATCAATGTAAAAATCCCAAGTAGTTGGAATAGAGGCTTATTGAGTTGACTAGAGTAGAACCATTCTTTACGTCCTTCTGTTTAGATATCTTCAAACACCTAAACATATTATGAGGCCCTATTTGATGGTGCTGCAGTGCATTGAGCTTGAAAAAACTTTATGGCCTCTTAAAGTGCTTCATTAGGTATTTGGCTACATCTTTAAAGTCCTTTGACGTTTAGAGGTTGGCTGTCAAGAAGCACTTTTTAGTAAAGCAGGAATATAAGCTTTGGCAAGGAAGAGCAAGTGAAAGCTCTTCTAGAAGAGCATTACCAAACTGTTTCAGATCTCTTTATTGCAATGTCTTCTCTTCCTCTTAGTCGAAAAGCACTTCACTGAAAGTCACAACACCACCAAATGGGGCGATATTTCATAATTACTATATATGTGCGGTATCCTTGTTGGCCATTTTCAGGTGACTGAGATGTAGAGGATCTTATCTATTGAAAGATGTACGTTTCAGTTGATTTTGGAATTACTTATCCATCTATTCCTCAATAAGTGCTATAGAGTAGCTAAATTATTTGAAAGGAAGTTGTACATGGCATCTGTACCAATCCATAGTTATTCCTACCTATGTGCTTACAGTTCTCATAGCAAATTTTCTAACACTTCTGCTTCTAAAATTTTATTTCAGATATTATTTGGTGGTTGGATCTCTTCAAATGTACAAATTCCTTGGAAGGAGGTGGAGACTAAAATGTTTGCTCTTAATGTGGTAAGTGCATCTGACTAGTTCAATAATACTGTTTTTGCCAAATGAAATATATATATTCAAAATACATGCCATCAAAATATTTATCCTTGAAATACATTGCTAGCAGAACTGGTGGTATGTAGTTTGAGTTTTGAGCTGCTAAAGTGGAGGTCAAAGAGCATCTAGAATCCCTTGGGCTCAGCCCGAAGGTTAGGGTTTCTCGCACAATCTAAAAAACCAACTTCAGAAGCTGCTCTCATATTCTCAAAATCCATTTACTTATCAAAAAAAATCTCAAACTCCATTTAGTAGAAAGGTTACATGGATATTTTATGTTCTGGCAGAATAACCCTAATTATATTTTCTTAGGACTCCAACATTAGGAACTTTGGAGCTTTGCGTTGTTGAGACTATTGTAGAGCTGCTAAAGACCACATGTAAAAACTGAATAAATAACTAGACTTGTGATAAGATCCATATCTGGGAAATTTTCAAAATTACCATGACACCTTTGACTTTTAAAATGTAAAAGGTCATGAGTGAAGATATAGAAGCTTTAGAAGCTGCTGTCAAATCCATAAAACTCCATTAAGTTGGTAATTTACATAGACATATTGGCCTGGCAGACTAACCCAAATTCTACTTAAGATTATGGCTTCAAAGTCAGACAGTTTGAAGTGTGGGTCAGGATGGTATTTGGTGGACGGCCTTTGGAGATGGGTGGTTTGGGTTAAATTTTTTTTATTTTCCTCTTTTGGGAAACACTGCTCAACATTGTCATTGGAAGAGGTGATGGGCTAGTGGAGCCAAAAAAAATAATGAGTCATAACTGTGGTAAAATGAGTCATGACTCTGTGAAATGGGTTAAAAAAATAACTGTGGCAAAAGTTTTTTGATGTTTACCTACCAAAATAACGGGGTCAGAAGTTTTTTGGTTTCACAAAGTCATAACTGTGGCAAAATGGGTAAAAAAAAATAAGGAAAGCAACTTCTAAATTTATTTTCTTCTTTGCAGCAGTTATCACTCTAATTCCTACATTGACCAATAAGGAGCACAAAAAGATGAAAATGAGCAAATCTGAAATTTCACATGGAGCATGCCTTGGACATCATATAACCATGTGTAGGGTTAATTTGAGTCTTAGTTTTGGTTTTCATATAAGCAGCTGGCTGCTAGTATAATTTTATTTTATGTTATTGTAGGTTTATAAGTTAGGGTACTTTGGTGATACTTCAATTTGCTGTAGGGCCCATGGATCTTCCATGAATCAAGTTGTGTTTATTGGATCATTTCATGTGGTTTTATTTCGGTCTAGAATGTTATAGTGGTCAAATTTTTTTAGTTTCCTATTTGTGAGTCATAGCTTTACTAGAATTACTACAAGCTTAGCAGCCTGTATGCATGTGTAATTCTTATATTCAATGGAGTTAGATTTTGAGAATTTGTGTCAATTTTTTGAAACTTTATATGACGTGTTATGTAGCCTTATCTTAGGGGGGAATTCCTAAGAAATCTTAGATGGTCTCACTACTCTCTTCTTCATCTCTCTCTTCTTTTTCTTCTTCTTCTTTTTTTTTTTTTTTTCTCTTCACAAGACATATTCTCTGGGTACTGTTCACAGTGCCAAACAGCAGCAATTTCAGCCCCAAAAACCTTCTATATCTAGCCTATATCGACCTTAAACCTTCCCCTACATATTAGCCTTCAGTTTAATCATTAAAGCCCTATATTAGCAGCTATCTAGACCTTCCAGCACCACCTTCTCTGCAAATTCAGCTAGCTTCCTTTTCAAAATCAAGCCAAATCTCGTACGTTTTTTTTCTAATAACCAGAACCCTCGGTGACCTTAGTTCAGGTGTCCTAAAGTTGCCCTACATCAATCAACTTGTTTATGCAACTTCTTTTCGTGATATTGGACAGGTATAGTTTTGATAGAATATAAAGTACTGTGTATCTATATTTTTGAATAATACTATGCAAGACAAATACAAGAGTTAAATAGGCAAAACAAGCGTGTTGCCCTAGATGGCAAACAGACTAAACTACCCCTAACGTAGAAGATAAATATATAAGATAAATAAATATCTATTCACACCCCCTCTCAAACTCAGGATACGAGAGCAAAGAGCATTGAGAGTTTGTCAAGGAGAAACCGAAAGTGAGCTGCAGTGTGAGTCTTCGTGAAGAAGTTAGCCAACTGCAGCGAAGAGGAAACAAATGGCAAATCAATATAGCCTGACTGAAGATGCTGGCGTACAAAGTGACAGTCAATCTCAATGTGCTTAGTATGCTCATGAAAAACAGAGTTGTGAGCAATCTGGATCGCACTCTTATTATCACAATAAAGAGGCGTGGAGGCAAGCAAAGAAACTCCCATGTCAGATAACAACCAACGGAGCCAGACAATTTCAGCTGTCGCATGAGCCATAGCACGGTATTCTGCCTCAGCGGTAGAGCGAGCAATAACAGTTTGCTTCTTGCTTTTCCAGGAAATAAGAGACTCTCCTAGAAAAACACAGAAGCCAGAGGTAGACTTACAATCAGAGATATCCCCAGCCCAATCTGCATCAGCATAAGCCCGAAGAGTTAAGCTCGATGTAGAAGAAAGTACCAAACACTGATGGAGAGTACCACGAAGATAACGCAAAATGCGTAACACAGCAGCCTAATGCATGGTGCGAGGTGCAGAAACGAACTGATTGACAATATGAACGGAATAGGCAATATCAGGCCGAGTCACAGTAAGATAAACAAGACAACCAACCAACTCGCGATATTTCGCTGGATCGTCAAGAGGAACACCATCAGAAGTAAAAAGTTTGGCATGTAACTCAAGAGCAGTATCAACAGTCTTATCATCAGTAAGCCGGGCACGATAAAGAATATCAGTAACATACTTGGTCTGGGACAGGAGATAGCTTTTAGGAGAGGAGGCAACCTCAATACCAAGAAAGTACTGAAGGGGACCGAGATCCTTCATATCGAACTCACGAAAAAGATGGAGTTTAACTTCACTGATAGCATCAGAATCAGAATCGGTGATGATCATATCATCAACATACAACAACAAAAGAACAAGGCCGTGTGAGGTGTTACGAACAAAGAGAGCAGAATCATGCATACTAGGTTGAAAGTCAATCCGAAGAACAACATCCTGAAATCGCTCATATCAAGCACGCGGAGATTGTTTTAAACCATAAAGAGTGCGACGCAGGCGGCAAACAAGACCTGAGGGATAAGACAAGCCAGGAGGAGGATGCATATAAACTTCCTCAAAGAGATATCCATTGAGAAAAACATTCTTAACATCCAACTGAAAAAGAGGCCACTGACATACAACAGCAACAGAGATCAGACGGGCTCCTCATAATCAATTCCATATTCTTGAGAAAAGCCTTGAGCTACCAGACGGGCTTTATACCGTTCCAAAGAACCATCAGAGTGAGTTTTAACCTTGTAAACCCACTTGCAGCCAACAAGATTCTTGCCCTCCGGCAGTGGAACTAACTCCCAGGTTTGAGTTTTGGCAAGAGCAGCATGCTCATCAGTCATGGCAGTCACCCAATTTAGATCATTACAAGCTTCTTTATAGGACCTGGGCTCAAAGTAAGTATGGATACTGGACAGAAAAGAACGATAGGAAGAAGAAAAATAAGTATTAAAGAAGCCATATCTTACTGGAGGATGACGAGTGTCACGAGCAGGATACCGGTGAGCAGGCGGATCAGAGTCTTCAGAAGCAGACGGAGTGGCAGTAGAGCTGGGAGAAGGTGGAAGAGCGGCAGTATGACGAGAATAGACAAGAAGATATGGAGAGACAGGAGACGAAACAGATGAAGCAACCGGAATATCAGAAATCTCGAATGTAGTGGTGTATTTAGTAGCTGGTACATCCATGGGAAAGGGGTCAATCTGAGTCAAAACCTCTTTGGTTACAGGCAACGCTTTGGGAGGAAGAGAGAAATACGGAAGACGCTCAAGAAAAATGACATTTCTAGACACAAATAACTTTCTGGACACAGGATCATAACACTGATAGCCCTTTTGGTGAATACCATACCCCAAGAATACGCACAGAACACTACGAGCGCTAAGTTTGGTCCGGTCCTTCTTAGAAAGAAGAACAAAGCAACTGGAACTAAATACACGTAACAGGGAGTAGTTCGGAACCGCACCATGAAGCCGTTCATAAGGAGAACTACCGGAAAGAAGAGGAGTGGGCATCCGATTCAGAAGATAGGTTACAGTATGCATAGCCTCTCCCCAGAAAACAGAGGGAACAGAAGATGATAGTAGAAGTGACCGAGCGGTATCAAGAAGATGGCGATGCTTTCTTTCAGCCCTACCATTTTGAGCAGGAGTGTCAGAACACGAGGACTGATGAATAGTGCCAAAAGCATCTAAGGTATTAACAAACTCAGAAAGAGTGTATTCCTCACCCAAATTCGACCGAAGAACTTTGATAGAGGCAGAAAACTGAGTCTGAATCATGGCATGAAAAGTACGATAAATGTGAAAAAAAATCAGATTTGCGTGCCATTAAGTAAACCCATGTATAACGACTGTAATCATCCACAAAAGAGACATAATAAACAGAACCACCTTTCGTGGCAACCGGGAAAGGACCGCACAAATCAGTATGAACAAGTTGAAAAGGAGAAGTAGAAATAGAGGTACTTTTATTAAAGGGCAAAGACGATATTTTTGCAAGTTTACAACCACTGCATTCGGAGAGATTACTAACAGAAATATTTCCTAAATGACCAGAGTTGACCAAAACCTTAAGATGCTCACTCGACAAATGACCTAACCTAGAATGCCAAAGATAGAAAGGAGAAGACTTCTCATCTAAACGAAAAGAGGACGCGGCAGTGGAAGTAGACTCTGTCGGAACATGTAGACTCTCCAAAACATAAAGATCACCAACTCTACGGCCGGTCCCAATCTGCTTCCTTGAATCCCGATTCTGCATAATGCAACCAGAGGAGGAAAACAGGACATCAAAACCAGAGTCAGATAATTGACTTACAGAAAGAAGACTTAAGGACAACTGGGGAACATAAAACACATGAGGAAGAGACAAGGAAAGAGAAGTTGTAACTGAACCAATCGATACAACATTCATAGAAGATCCATTAGCAGTTGCAATACGAATAGGAGATGTAGGAGAAATACAGTTTCTGAGAAGAGAAATATTAGGAGTCATATGATGGGAGGAACCGGAATCAAAGATCCAGGTAGTGGGTAAGATACTTGTGAGCTGAGTTCTAGGCAAACCTGATTGAGTGGTGGTTAGAGCAGAAGCTTGAGACTGATCTCCCTGAATAGATGCCACAAATGCACGATACTCCTGAAATTGCTCAAACAGGAGATTAGGTGAAATATCACCTGGTGTAAATGCTGCAAGGGTTGTAGAGGGGCGAGACTGCTAATGCGAGGCTCGAGAGGAAGATGATTGAGACACAGTCCGACCCTTAGGCTTGCCACGGTTAGGGCATGCAAACTTCCAATGTCCTTTCTCATGACAATAACTACACTCATCCTTAGCAATTGGAGGCCTCGATTTCCCTGTAATTTGGATCAGATGAGGAGCTGGAATAGACTGGCTAGGCGGAACAAATGGTGTAGCAAATACAGATTGACCAGGGGGAGCAATACTACTCACTTTGAGTCGAGTCTCCTTTGCAATAAGTTCCCGAACAGCCCCATCCACTGTAGGCAAAGGTGAGCGATGAAGAATAGCTTCCCTAAGAGGTTCAAACTGATCACGGAGTGCCATGAGAAACTGCACAAGTCGCTGTTTCTTCCGAAACTGAATACAACTGTCATTTGTCTGGAAAATAGCTGGTTCCATAAGAGCTAGCTGATCTCACAAGTATGTCATCTCATTGTAAAATTCCTGAATTGACTTATCTTTCTGAGTAGCACTACGAATGGACATCTCTAGCTCATATTGCTTTGCAAAATTGGACTCCAGGTACATACCTTTCAAATAATCCCAAACATCTTTAGCAGTTCGATACTTAGAGAAATTCATACCAATGCTAGGCTGAACTGAATTGTGAAACCATGTAAGAATCTGAGCATTCTCCTTTCTCCACTTAGCCAAGGCCACAGCATATCCCTCAGCTTTAGGGTCAGAGGGCTGACCTACTGAACCATCAACATGTCCCCACAGTTCTTTTCCAACAATAAAATTCTCCATAACACTCGCCCAATAGGCGTAGTTATCACCGGATAACCGGATACTGATAGCATTTGGTTTATCATTCATCATCATGATATAAAGGAGAAAAAGCACACTGGTTTCACAGAAAACAAGGATAACAGAGATAACAGAGAGAGAACAGAGGGCTTCCTGATCGGAATCTGAGAAGAGGCAACAAATTAGGGTCGTCGGAGTGAGGGATAGGTCCGGCGAGGGTCGTCGGTGTCCGGCGAGGCTCAGGGAACGTCGCCGGTGGTCTCTGATGGTAGGGGTTTGCAGATCTGGGTTGCTAGGGTTTTGGGTCTGGGTGCTGAAGCAAACTCAAGAGTCGCCGGTGGTCAGAAACTTGCCGACAAGGTTCACCGGTGGTCGAGACTCACTGCCGGAGTGATTATATCGCCGATTGAGGCTGGGTGAACTGATTTGACTTAGTTCTGGGTTAGGTTTCTGATTTGTCTCAGTTCTGGGTTTCTGATTTGCGTGTGCCGGACAGTGGAAGAGGTTGCCGGTGGTCGGAGATTCTCGTCGGAATTAACTGATGCTGATTAGAGGCTAAACCTGTTCTGATACCATGATAGAATATAAAGTACTGTGTATCTATATTTCTGAATAATACTATGCAAGACAAATACAAGAGTTAAATAGGCAAAACAAGCGTGTTGCCCTAGATGGAAAACAGACTAAACTACCCCTAACATAGAAGATAAATATATAAGATAAATAAATATCTATTCACAAGTTTTTCTTTTTTTTTTGTGTTCGATGGACTTGATCATCCATGGTTTTCTAGGATAAAATTTAGGATGCTAAATCTCTCCGCTGAACTGTATTTATGCTCTTGTTGGATTGCTTATGATAACATTGGCAGCATTTTGAATGCAATCTAACATTTGAACTTCATTAGGGTGACAGATTGGTCATTGCAGCTAGGGGTTTATGCATACTACTACTAGATTGATCCTTCCTCACAACGTTAATTGTGTATGATTCTCGTGTTACAGGTTGCTGAAGTAGTACTACAGGAAGGCCAAAGCTTTGACTTTTCTATGCTCATGCACTTGGTGACAATTTTGTCCAGTAGGGCTTCTGATGAACTCAAAGGCTTCATGTGCATTGTAGGTCATACGTGCCCCTTAGGTTCCTATTATTTCTTCTCATGTGTCATTTTGCACCGCTATGAACAACACTTGTCTTGCCCAATTTAATAGCCATGTAAGCCCAGAAGATCTGTTATGAGCTGGCCATTCATATTCTTGTCTAATTTTACTACTCCTACATTGTTTCCACAATAGGTGTACAGATCTGTCGCAGATGTTGTTGGTTCCTATTCCAGGTGGATATCTGCTTTCCAAACCAATACTAGATCCTTATTGTAAGAAACCTCCTTCTATCTTTTACGTGATATAATTTAGATCTGCGTATAATATGCACTTGAGCTTCTTAATTTTTGCACCAATCCTGCATTTTTTTGTCTGTCATTCAACTGATTTGCTACTTTCAGATTATTTCTTGCTGCTGGGATTTCAAAACCTCTGTCTTCAAATGCTTGTGCTTCTGCTTTGCATAAATTTTGCGAAGATGCTTCTGCAGTAATGTATGAACCCTCAAATTTGGAAATTTTAATCTGGATAGGGGAGGTGAGTTAATTTTCACTGTAAAAGAATTCACTTTATACTTCATTTGATTTATTTTGATATCACTATATTTAGGCTAATCAGTTGAACACGTGAATGTATCTTCACATTAAAATATTACTCCCTCTATCTCATTTTGTATGGCATGGTTGACCATGTACCCTTTTATAGAAAAGCATCTTTGAATAATAGGTTTACAAAAATGCCCTTTCTCCTATTTGAATAAAAAAATTTTGGAAACTGGGATCGTATTCAAATATAAATCTATTTAAATATAAATCTAGAAAAGGGTGTTCGGGAAAATGATGATTAAGTTTTTATTATTTTCAGAGTATGACACATAAACTAAAATTTTTCCGGAGTAGAAAGTAAGACACATAAAATGGTTTAGAGGGAGTCGTCTTTTTCTTTCTACTTTTTTTGGCTAGGCAGAATCATATGTATTCTTGTTTGAGAAATTTGTTGTTCTTGAGATATTCAATTTTAAAGCTTCAAGAAAATTGTTTTAGTCTACCTGTAAGTACACCTTTGGAGTATCACACAATCTTAGTAGGTATTAAGGTTCTTTGTGTGTTTTTCCTATGTTCCTTGCATTATCTTTTGAGGCTGTTATTTGATTTGTATGTTATATTGTTATGTTGCTTATAGAACACTGGCTGCTTATTCCCAGATGGCCAGAGAACTTGTCTTTGCTGTTGGCTTATTGGTGCATTTGGAAATTTTAATTCTCCTCTTCTTTTTGTTATTAGGGATTGGAAAAAGGGCACTTGCCTTTGGAAGACGAGGAGGAAGTTGTCAGTGCAATTACTCTAATACTTGGCTTTGTTCCTAACAAGGAGATGAGGAACAACTTATTGGCTAGAATGGTTTCTGCTAGTTATGAAGCTATAGGGAAACTTGTAAGCCTTCCTGTGTTTTATCTAATCTCTTTATTTACATCATGGTAATGATGCCTATATATCATTCCAGCCCATGCCATGACATTATGTATTCAGTTCCTATTTTCTTTTGATTTTGGTTTGTCACCTTATGAGTGTTTTGTCCTGTTTCATTGGATTTTCTAAGAAAAGAGAGGGGAAAAAAAAAGAAAAGAGAAGTGCATTCAATGTGTTTTTCAGTAAAAGAAAAAGGGAGGAAATAATACACACACCAAACACCTGCTATCCAACGTTTTAAATTATTTCTAAAATCATAGAAAATTATTTTAAGATGCAACCTTCTAACTCAACGGACCTTGATTTTAGTGAACTAATTTTGCTTATGCCCTCTGCTATTGCCCTGGAATTTCTCGGCACCTGGTTACACTACTAACAGTACTGTTCTTATAGGGACCAGGTGTTCTGTTGTTCTCATGTCCCTTTAATATACAATTTTCCTTTTAGGGTGCGGTCAAGGGATTTTGGTCCACAATTTCGTCTAAAGTTGCACCTAGTTCTAGTTCTCTAGGAAACTTAACCAGGGATCAGAATGACATTATGAGATGAGAAGGAAGAAAATAAACTTTTCACCCAACTTGCCAGAAGCCTATTGGTTTCTACTAGTCACCAAAAAAATTATTTCATTAATCAAAATTCATTTGGAACATTTCACTTCAGAGCAGATTTCCCATTTTTGCAAAATGAATTCTGCAGACAAAATACCTTGCTGCAAATATATGCATTTCCCCTAACACTTCAAGCTTCCCTTATGCTATTTTTAACCTCGTTCGTACAAAGGAAAAGAAATAGTGCGTGCAAGTTTGTGGCAGCAACATCTGATCGAGCCGTAAGCTTAAATTAGCAAAAATATCAAACTAAGAGTTAAATCTGTTGATTTGAATCTTCGCGATGCCAAACAAAATTTTAAATCCATCCCAGCTAAAATTTTGAGTATCTTTCTTTTAGATTGATGATGATCATGAGCATTCTTTGAGGAAGAATCCTGCTACTTATACACAAATAGTCAACTCTGCAGAAAGAGGGTTGTACAGGTTTGTTCTCAACTTGACTTAGTTGAATGAATCATGAGCGATTTACAATATATCCAAGCATGTTTCTGGCCTTGGTTTCCTTTTTGAAATATGAATAGCACCAAAGTAGACTGCTTCCTATGAACATGACAAGTTTTCATTGTACAGAAAACTTGCCGTTAAATTTATCCTCTTGATATTTGCTTTCACTTCTACTTTCCAGTCATTGGAAAATATATACTTAACATTGATCTTGCTCCATTTTTGGTCACCTGGTTTCAGGATGGGAACTATATTCAATCATCTGGCAACACCTCTGTCAACTGTTCCTACTGCAGATGATCCCATCTTTGCACTGCTGGGGGTTTTCTGGCCGATGCTTGAAAAACTTTTTAGTTCAGAACACATGGAAAATGGAAGTTTATCCATGGCAGCTTGCAAGGCTCTTTCACAAGCAATTCATTCCTCAGGTATTAGTGGTTCTATTTGCTAATTTCTTTTAATATTAAGGTTTCGTGTTTGGATTTTTGTTGGCAAAGATGAGACTTGTTGGCGGCATGCTTTCCATTCAATTTGAATCTGTCTTATTTGCAGGCCAACACTTCGTAACACTATTGCCCAAAGTGTTAGATTGTCTTTCCTCAAATTTTGTGTCATTCCAAAGTCATGATTGCTACATTAGAACAGGTGAGCTGTTTACATTATACTGAGGATCATGTGATGAGAACTAATGGTGGTATCTTTAGTTTTATTTAGGTAGTATTTTTCAGGGGAGCTACAATTTACCTGACATCAAATGATGAGATAGTGATTTATGTTTATGAATAAATCTGTTTCGAGCCGTTCAATTGCTTTTCTTTATGTGTTCATTTGATAAAAGTTCAATAGAAAACATTTACTAAAGTACATATGGTTGTAAATAAAGGCCTTGCTGATAACTGAGAAATGCCCTAAGGGCATTTGGTTAGGTGCATTCAGTGGGACTAATGCTTGAAGGATCACTATAGAATTCAATTGAACCTTTTTCCATATCTTTGCTTCTATATTTATTTGCATACTTTATAAAACTTGCCCTTTGCACTTTTTTCAAATTCATGCTCCTTTATAACATAACTTAATTAATTTTGAAGCCTCTTCTCCTGATGCAAACAGACAGCGAGTACAGCCCAAATTCTGTTTAAATATGACGCTAATAAACTCCAACTATAGAAAATGAGGAGTTTCCTGATAATCTAGTTATAATAACCTCAGGACCAAAGAAAAGGCTATAATGTAGCGTATAATAGCAACATACCTGAAATCAGGAAGATTTAAAGTAAGAATAGCAAGAAAACAGCAACTTTTAATGCTAGCCCTGAGAATTGAGACACCGGCTTCCTGGTCCGAAATCTGAATGCAAGATAAACTCCATTTGAATTAAATGATGTTGCCAAAACTTCAACTTAAAACAATGGCAACTCAAGTTGTAGGTGGAGTAGTTTTGTCAAGCTCCATTGAGGTTTTCACTAAAGTATGCAACTGGACGCCACTCTTGGCTCAAAACACCACAAATGCCAAGCTCCATAGTGTACTGTAACTCCTAACAACAATGGATCAAGGAACTCGCACCGAGTATACACACATAGCACACTCTAGGCTCCTAACTGCTCTGCAAAAATGAACACAAGCCATCTAATTCCTCTAATAGTGTCTCAAGATTCATTTCAAGGTTCGGTCTCTTGCCTATGGTGGTAGGAGTGTCAACAGGTTTTGTAACACTGCATCTAAGGATTTAAAATCTAAGCATATAGATTACACCATGTGTCTTTCAGAGGTCAGCCAACCATTTGGGGTGGCAACAAAACAACTCCTTATCACATCTAGCTCACAGTTTATCGTTATTAATCCAAAAACAGGATGAGATAACTTTCCTTGAACCATTAGACATACACATTAGGATATTTTCCGATCATTGTTAGCCCATTAGTGTCATGGCTCAATGAATCTAAGACACCACAATTTGGAAGTTGCTTAAGGCCCTAAAAGATCCTCCAAAATCGCAACCATTGCATGCATGATCCATTGCCATAATACCTAAGAAGCATTGACATTTCTAAGAGGGTGTCATATCCGTGTCGGACACGGTACTTGTCAGACACTCTTGACACGTGTCCAAATATGTCATATTATTTATTAAATTGTTAGAACAGGAATATTGAAGGACATGTGTGTTCGTCACTTGGACAGCTGTGTCCATAACTTAGATACATGAAACACATTGCATGTTTGAAGAAAATAACTTATGATCCAATTGCAAAATATAAGTAATGTGATTTTATACCTAGTTTAATGTTTAAACTGTGGAATACATGCTTTTTAATTTTAATTAGTGTTATCTTGCATTTTGTTCATTAACTTTTAGTAAAATATTTTTCTATATGACATCAGAAATATGTAAACTATATATTTTTTTTCTGTGTTCCTGCCTTGTTGTGTCCTACTTTTTTCGAAAATGATTGCGTCGGTGTGTCCTCGTGTCATGTTCATGCTTCTTAGCACAATACACATCAAATTCTTCAATAAGAAGTGTATGTGAATCAAGGCAAATCTCACTCCAAGTGAGGAGTTTTCCTTGTAGTCCACACCCATTTAAATGGATGCAATGTTTTCACCACTAGACAAGCCTCATACCACTCAAAGAGATCATCCAACTTGTGTATGACTTCTAGTATTTCAGGAGAATTCTTCCAAAATCAACTTCCTATCATCAAATTACATTGACCTTATATGAAGAGAGAAAATACAGAACAGACTTTTAGAAGATTTAATCCAAGATTTGGTGGCTGCTTGTCTGTCAGCTGGTTGTCAAACAAAACTTCTATTTGGCTGCTAAATGGATGCTGCATTGACAAATGGTTTGCCAACAATTGTGGCTAGCCAGCCTAAGCTATATCAATACCTCACCTCTGCTAGAGATATCCTCATCTTAGGAAATCCTATTATGTGACTCAAAACTCAATCTTACTTGCACTGTTGGTTAGTTATTTGAGACTTGGTTCTCTTGTCTGATTGATTCTCAACCTCGTCATGTAATGTCTAAAGCAACCTAGTGCTTCTGACCTCGGAGAGGTCAAACAGACATGGGTTTGAATCCCAAACTTGACTATCAAGATGCGTAAAGTCATCTATATATATGATGAAAATAGGAAGCTACTAGTTTTTCTCTCTTGTACAGAGTCACGTATGGCAAAGTGGAAACCCCTGATATGACAAGTATATATGCAGATGCCTTATTGTTTCGTCACCTGTTTTCTTCGTTGTTTTCCTTTGTTAGACGACTTATGTAGGCAAGGTGACTTTGGTGAGTAGGAGCTAGGAATCCCTCTCAAGCTAAACTAGTGTCTTCTTTGCTTCATTTGGAACCCGTGATACGACAAGTAGTTCCCAAAGATCCCAACAAGTGTTGTATGACAGAAATGTAAAGGTTTGGCCTAGCATGGTAATAATTGAGAACAGGCTTGCTAAATCACTAGAGTATAGAAGATATCATGGAGATTCAAGTGCCCTCAAATTGCAAATCTAACTAGAAGTGCTAATCTAAAAGCATATTCATGCTACAATCGTTCTTTATACAAACTTTCTTGCTCACAGCTGAAATGCATCAACACTTCTCACATGTATCTGACCTATATCTCACTCTACATTTGGTTGTTTCTGCTAGGGACTGTGAAATTTTTCACGATCTGACTATAGTGCATACGCATACTATAAAATTTTTTGATATGATTAGCATAACCTAATCTACGTGAGTAGAATCATACCTTTGAGATTTCTCTGATTTGATCCCGAAAAATAAGTAACAGCAACAATTACGAATTAACTGCTCGAACTCAACTTTTGGACTTCTGTTGTATTTCTTGTACATGCCTTACTTCAGAGAGAGTGGGCTCATAGCTGCTAGGGTTTCTCTTTCTCATAAAAACGTGTATCTCTCAATTATGAGCAAGTGTAACCCTAACTGCTCTTAGAGTGCGCATATAGAGGTTGCAGCAGGGACCATAGGATTAGTATAACTAGGGCTTCCTACGCAAATAAGGATTACTAATCCAATCAGGATTAATCTCTATTTACGTAAATTATAATTTATACCACTAATAAATTATAATTGCACTCCTTGTCATTGTAGGAATTATATTTCGAGTTTCATATTATTAAATGTTTATTTATCTCTCCATGTTAAGATTATAGATACCCGTCTATTAAATTGAATTACTTACAATTAAATTTAATAGACTTATTTAATTCCTTGAGACCTTACACTTAACTATTTTTTGATATGTCGGATTCATAATCCACTTGCAGGGTTTAACATAATCAAAACTTGTAAGCTTCCTTAAGCGAGTATCATCAATCCCTATACCGGGACGTGGATTCCATCAATAATTAATATTCACCATACACGTAATGTTATTATCCAACTCGCTGAGTTCATTGACCCACAAAGAATCTCACTCTTCTGTGAATCAAAACAATAAACACTACATGCATGTGTCTATTTATTATATTAGGATTAAGAGCATAAGCAATCATAATAATCATAAGGTATTAATTATTTTATATAGTCAATAGAAAAACAATTACCTTAATACGGTCCTGTTCAATACACATAAAGTGTACTAGTGTAAGGAGTTGGAACTATACCATTCCCCATAGTTAAGACAGACCTATTAAAACATTGTACTACAGTCCTACTGATAGTGTGTCCATTTCCATCTAAGACTGTGAACGATAAACTTATATTCCATAAGAATCGATGATTTGATTTTCCGTGTGTAAATAGTACTCTACACACCAAATCATCTACTATATAGAATAAGAGACACACATGCATAATCATTAAATAAATAACGCAATGCAAACATTTCTCACACAGATTCTCATTAAAATGGAATAACTAATTTATTAATAAATACTGAAACCATTACACAAAGCATGTCTTTTAGTATAAATCCCTAACAGTTTCTAATTCTACCATCCACATAAGAAGAGAATAAACAATTAACTCACGACTCCACAAAGTAATCAATACGAGAAACTAAGTCATGGAGTATTCTCTTTGACTTAGTGAATTCACGAGCAAAGTGTCCACAAAATGTCTCAGACATAACAACCATTCTAGCCTTGACTTTCTTTCACTATACCTATAACTTATGCGCTTGGTGGTCATAGTCCCTCATAGGTATAAGTCTAGCATCAACAACCAGTTTGGAAATACCCCTTAGTCTATAGCATAAACCCAAATGCCCCACTTGCGATAGATTGAGTCAGAGCATGCAGTGTCTCTGGATTCTGCAGCCACCGAGCACTCATCCACAAGCTATATCTCTGGATTATGCAAACTCTAGGTGCTCATCCATAATAAATGTGCTAAGCACTTATTGCTTAGTAGTCACTCATTTGTTATATCACGAAGTACTTCTTAAGCTTCACGTATTATGGTTGACATGACCCTTAAATCTTACATCGTTCAATGACACAACTCTCCATGTTGAGGGTCAAACTATAGTCAACCTCGCAGTTTAAGTGTCAAGATCAAAACAAAACTACTCATGAAGGTTTCCAGCATCTGACAGACAGGTTTACAATGCTGCAACTCGCCAATATGCATATGCTGCTTCCGAAAAATAGCTTTTTTTGCGCCAATTTTGGTAGGCGACAAGACCACAGTGACATTGCATTGTATTGCAATGCTTAGGTGAATCAAACCTAGTCAATGGTCGCTAAAACCTATAGCTCATCCATGGCATTGGATCTAATGGTGCCACATCATAGTTATTCAATCACTTTATTTTATTTCAATCGACCACAAATCAGCATCTATATGAGCATGGGAATCTAGCACACACATAACATAACTTTGCAGCACATCTATATTAAATAAAGACTACTTTCACAAGTTGTAATATCACAAGTTTGCTGTGCTCCCAATCGTCTACCGTGTCACAAGTGATCATTTGTCAATATCTAATTTAACTTATGCGCAATATTTTGGTCTACTGACAAACTTCCCACTGAATGAAGCATCTCAAGGCAAGCTATATGATTCCATATTCCTGCATGTTACTAATTACGTATATAACATATATATCTTGTATAAGAATATATTTGTTAATTTTAAACATGGAACCTTAGCCTAAAATTATCAATCATGCCTCAAAACGTGCCATAAATACTTAAATGAATGCAATCATAATTTTCACGAGCACATACACTCAAATGAAGAAGAACAGGAAGCTGGCAGAACATATTATTCAATTAATTCTACTTTTTGAAATTTATGAGCAATTAAATAACCAAAAGAAATTGCTCTAAAATATTTCTAGGACTCCAAAAAATTAATCTGAACAGACCAACACCTAGATCAATGCTCCCTGAGCACTCTGCGTCAATTCAGAGGCATAAACACACGACTCCTAAAATTTCCAATTTGTCCACCATGAATCTACATATTTTGAAGTTTGCATATAGCTGATTTTGCCTTAAAGCATGTACAACTTCTCTTAAATTGTCAACATAAGCCTTGCAACCCTTGCTATAAATCAAGATGTCGTCAAACTAGATGATTACAACCTTTCTAATGAATGGATTCAGCACATGGTTCATGAATCTCATGAAAGTACTAGGTGCATTTGAAAGGTTAAATGGCATGACCAGCCCCTCATAAGCGTTTCCTTCTCTTGAATGATGTCTTCCAATCCTCTCCTCAAATTCTTATTTGGTGCTACCCGCTCTTCAAGTCCATATGAAAAAAAGCCCGAGAACCCAGTAGCATGTCCGGCATATCATTTAATCTTGGTTTGAAAACCATTTTTTATAAATAAAAAAAAGTTTGATTTAAAAGCTACAAGGGGATGCAATCCGTGTACAAAAAGACCCATACGACAAAGAAGGTCCTCAAAGAAACAACTATGAATTTGACATAACTTCATGGTCTCTACAAAATTCAAAAATTGACCTAGGTTGGGATTAACCCTCCCTAAAAGCCAACTATACAATATATTCAAAAAAATACTTTTCACCCTATACAAAGCAATGTAGAGTCCTAGACTCCTTGGAATGATACCAAAACAAGCGAAATGACACAAGCCGCCAGGCCTTCCTCCTCTTGCCAACCCAAGCTCCCCACTTGGTATTGAAAACTTTATCGTTATCTTGTTAATAGCCTAGCTATCCACACACATTCTTTAAGTTTTATCCTTCTTTAGTGTGAGCAAAGCGAGGATGGCACATGGACTAAGACTCTCCAAGATAACACCTTTCTTGAGAAAGTTTAAAATCTGTCTCTGCAGCTCTTCATACTCCTTTGGACTCATCAGATAATGTGGTAGGTTTGGTATGGTAGCCTCAGGCTTGAAGTCGATGTGGTGTTGTATATCCCTCATGGTGGCAACTGGCAACAAGTTGGGTAATTCTTTGGGTATAACATCCTTAAAGCTCTTCAACAAACCCTTCACACTTGCGGGTATGATTTGTGGCTGCACTTACTCTTGTTATCAAAGAACAAACGCAACTTCAAATTTCTTACTTTATTCCACAAAGTCATTCAAATTCAGAAGGGAATTTGAAGACTTTTTCTTGGCTACTTGTCCATCCTTCATAGGTTTTAAAATTAACCTTTTCTTATCACCATCTTGCACATAGAAAGAGCAAGAATTCTTGCCACCATCATGTATAGTTTTTGGTTATATTGCCATGAATGACCAAGTAGAATTGACATGCATCCATTGGAACCACGTCACGATATACAAATTCTTTCTAGGGACTTTCCAATTGAAAAATTGGCAAGACATCTTAAAGAAACTATTACTTCATTTCCTTAGGGGGGACCTTCACGGTTATTTCAATGCTTGAGAGGTGAGAGTTCTTTGCTAACGATACCCTCTTTTTCTTTTGCTTAAACTAAAGCCAGCCATGTAATAAACCATGCCTAACAACATATATTTGGTGCATTCAACCAAAGAAAGGATGCCCAAGGCTGAGACCATCTTTTTAATGAGTACCCCAGCCATCCTTTAGCTTGGGATCAAGCACGCACCATTGTTATGAAGCCAAATCAAGACCTATGCTTTGGCAAGTACCTCTACCTCTTAAAATACCTTTTCAAACATCCCCGCTGAATCCTCACTGGGGTGACATTTAAGGCTGGCCCTTGGATATCTGTGGTTGAAAACTCTTCTCTATAATTTTTATTTTCTTGTTCATTTTTTTTGGACTTTTTATTTTTATCTTTAATTCTTTTTTTATTCTTTTCTCTTTTCACCTCCTGATTAAAGGGAACATGATGTTTGAGTTGTCTTATTCCCAAAAACATGCACCCTAAGAGGGATTGGAATGTTTTGTTTTTATAGGAAATGTCAATGTAAAAGTTGTTAATGTTGAAAGCACAACCAAAAAAACCTGGTCCAATTATTGCAGGTATTCGTGTCATATTATGCCATGTGGTCGCATGTATGGTTGGGTGTTGGAGGAATATAGTTTGCAGCATAGTGTATGATTGGCCAAATTTTTGGGTTGTATTTTGTGCCAATATCGTTCCTGTTATTGTCTTGTGTTTACCTTGTTTCACTGATGCAATGGATCACATTTCTAAACAGCTTCAATTTCTTTTCATGGCCATAACATCAATCCTTTGCAGCTTCCGTTGTCATTGAAGAATTCGGCGCTAAGGAGGAATGTGGACCTCTATTCATCAGTACTTTTGAAAGATTTACATATGCAACATCTATAATGGCTCTTAATTCTTCATATATATGTGACCAAGAACCTGATCTAGCGGAGGCCTACACTAATTTTGCATCTACCTTTCTTCGTGGCTGTCCTAAGGTTCAGTATGCCTTTCATTTGATTTTCTTGGTCAAGCTCACTCTCTCATCCACACCCGCACATGCACACTCTTAAGTCATAGGATTAACTATTGTACATACTACTCTAAGCATTGTTTTGTGAATTATGTGATACCTTGAGACTAGTTGAGTCACTTGACCAGCATTGTGATATGTCTCAGGAAGCACTAGCTGCCTCTGGTTCCCTTCTTGAAGTATCCTTTCAGAAGGCAGCTATATGCTGTACGGCTATGCATCGTGGAGCAGCACTGGCAGCAATGTCATATATGTCCTGTAAGTATGGTACTTCAGTAACATTTCCTCTTTCATGCTAATTGTCATATTAGAGATAATCAAATGATGATTCAAGTAGACTTTATCAAACGATTTCATTTTGGCTCATAAAACTTGCTCACCCTGACCATTATATTAAGCCCCAAATCCTCTGCTAAACACTGTATAACTTCCTTATCACTTGCTATAAAAATTGTCTTCAGCTTCCTTCTGACACCAATACCAACTCATTTTTCTTATAATATTAATTACATGCGACACCTTTACCAATTGTTAAAGACTTAGTTTGTATGGCTTCATAGGCACTCTTCAACAAGCGATATGCAGGATTGTTTCTGCCTCAGTAAACGTACATTACAAGAACTGCCTGAAATTTTGGTATTACAAGCTGCCTCATATGAGGAGAACTCCAGCAGCTCCGAATGGATAGTAAATAAAGGATGAGAAATACTCTAATTTTGGGTAGGGCGAAGGGTAAAAGGATGGGGTCAGAGGTGCAGGATCCAAAGTGGTGGCTGCTACAAGAATGGAATATTTCCCCCCAAAAAAAAAAAAAAAATCATCTCATGGAGCTTTGACAATGAGCTGATTATATTGGAGCATGCCATGAAGGGGTTAAGATTGTCTTTGGAACTCAAGAGGGGTTTGGCAATTTACAGACTGGTGAATGGGAAAATGGATTGGGATCTAGGTAATTTGAATTGTCAAAATCGGCCATGGTACACGAATGGATAATAGTACATCCATTTGGATGGCTGGAGGTTGAACAATACATTTAATTGAAAGTGCATGCTGTGCTTATGGTCATGTTTATTTTTACTTCACCAGTTGTACTGGTGGATGTTAGGGTTGAGGAGGATGGTGATTTCAAGGTCAATTGTGTTGATGAATTCTTTAGATTGTGGCAATGTACTTAAAAATAATTTGTACTGATGGTCCATGATTGTGGTGTCATGAGTTGGCCAAAGATAATTGCAATGCTTGTGCTGGAGGCAATTTTGGTGTGGAAAGTTATGGTGGTTGATGGAGATGATTGTTCTGTAAGCTTGGTGGGCAATATTCTCTTCGTATGTATGACCATTACAGTTTCCAAACTTTGAGGCAGCTTCTTCTAATTATGAACCTTAAAAAAAATTCATTGGAAGACACATTACATTGTTATTAGTGTGAAGAGAGAAAAGAGGAGTGGGAAAAGGTGTGTATGAGTCAATCTCAAGAGAGCTGACTCTTATATAAAACCACAAAATATGTGGAAGTACAAAAATGCACCATTTCATGTATCATGCTTAAAATGGTATAGCAACAACACTTCTCCACAAGAAATGTACACTCCATGTTGACTTTGTATGGGGACCAAAGGTATTACCTTGCTTTCTGTGGACATTGACATATTATTACTTATCTAGTAGATTTATATTATTAACCCCATTGTGTAAGCATCTTGCTTATCCTACCTTCTGCATTTGTCTTGAACTTCGTATTCCTTTAGCATGTTTTTTTAAGTTTGCCTTATATTGGTACTTATGCGTTGATTTCATGTGTCAATGTACCTTTTAGGTTTCTTGGAGGTTGGCCTCACATCTTTGTTGGAGTCCCTGACTTGTGTCTCTGAAGGGTCATTTGATGCCATGGCAATTCAGGTCATATCTTGTAGTGGTGAGGGACTTGTATCTAATGTGGTATACGCTTTACTTGGCGTTTCAGCAATGTCAAGGGTAAATACAAGATCCTTAAATTCCAATTGTTAAATGACATAAAATGAAAAAGAACAATAAAAGGAACTGTCCAACTCTATAGTTAAAAATATTCCCATTTTTTATTATAGATTTGTGGATATTGTACTCAGTTTGCATCTATAACAGATAACTCTTATGACATGAGTACAGGCATGGAATGCTACATTGCATGGATATGTGTTGAGTGTGGTTGCATTTTTTCATATCCTGAAAGCTGAGTGAAGTTAGGTTTCTATCTAATGTGGCCAGTCATGGATGACGTCTAGATAGAAACTTTTGGTGGACTAGGATTGTTTCCTTCTCTTTGTCAGCAATTCCAGTTGGTCACTTGTCCAACACAAGTCCCATATTTCTATGTCAGGTCTATCATGGCTACTTCTCACTTTAAGTGACTACATAATTATCCTGAGTTTTGGACTTCCAAAGTTTATAGGTAATGATTAATCTACATCAATCAGCAATAATACAAATTGAGAATCATATGTAAAAACAATTGAAAATTAATGCAGAAAGGATTGGGCATACTAATCGTTTCAATACCTCTGCTTCATCTCATCACTCTTTTATGTAATTTAAGCCAAGGATTTTATATTATTGAATAGTTCTTCTCTTTTGCTTTTTAAATTTATCCGAGATAATTCTTGTCCAAGTGAAAATTTTCTTTTTGATTTGTAAATTTCAAGATTTGAATTCATCATGCCCCTGCTTCCTTGTACTTTAAGCCTCATGTGAGTATTACCTTTATTCCTCAACTGTGCTATAATTTGCCTATGTCAAAAATCTCTCAAAACAGAGCAGTGCTGCTGAAGTGAAATTTCAGTTTTTCCCATGCAACAATCAAATGGAAAATAAATAGACTGATTGATATATAGTCTTAAGCCAAGTGGGTTAAAAACAAATAGTCCGTAGACACAATGAACCAATTCAATCTCCATGTCTAATCCAAACACTGTATTAGAATTTTTTTTTTGCCCAGTATCATAGTCACACATCCTTATAAGAGTACAGCTAAGAAACTATTGTTGCTCTATTCCTTATAGGTTCATAAGTCTGCTACAATTTTGCAACAATTAGCTGCAATATGCAGTTTAACTGAGAGATCAACATGGAAGGCTATTCTTTGTTGGGAGTCTTTGCATGGATGGCTACACTCTGCGGTCAGTCTCTCTCTCTCTCTCTCTCTCTCTCTCTCTCTCTGCACATGCATGCAGGCGTGGACATACGTATGTATGTATCTAAAAACTTTGAAACATATCCATCTGGAAAATGTTTAAGTTGAGGTTTTGGATTCTAAATGAACCATTGAGGTAACCCAATCGACCAGTGATAATGAGAAGGGATGTTTAGCTTTCAGGCTGACTAGTCTAAATTGCAGGGAAGCAGATCCACCTAAACAGATTAGGATTTCTTAGTTTTTCTGATAACTTTTAATTCTCATGACAGAAGTATATTATTGTTGAGTTAAAGAATTGTTGAAAGAGTAAAAGTCAATGATAATCTCCTTGTTCTTGAAGATTTTTTTTAATCTGTTCTCTCCATATATCAAAAGAGCATACAGGAGGCCTAACAAATAGCTTTGCAGTTACTGGCCCTTACTTGGAACCACCATCCTTGCATTATCACTATGTGCAACATGACTGAAATGATCCATCACAAAGATCACGCTGTTGAATAGATGAAGTTCAGGATAAGTTGGGAATTTTGGGCATTTTGCTGCTAAACTTCATATGATAATGGACCCTCTCAAGAGGCAATGTGAAGTACAGATTTTAGTTACCTCTTTTAAGCAAAAGTGCCATATAAAACGGTGAATAAGATAGATTTGTTTAAAAACCTGATAACTGTAGAATATGATAGAAAGCAAGCTTGCTTAGAGATATGTTATATATATAAAGAAAGAAACTACCTTCCACAAGAGGAAGAGGAGACTGTCATGACAATTGATTTCTTAAGTTATTCGCTTGCATCCCTACTTGGTTAGTGACTTGGTTCACTTCTCCATTCATCTTTTTCTTCTTTTTTTCCAGAAAAGTATCTATAAAAGAGAATAGCACCAAGAGGGTGCCACCCGAGTACTAGTAAAGAAAGAAACCAAAAAGTGTGGAGGATTAGATGCAGTAACTTAGGGTCTACGGTTGACAGATATTGGACACCATCATTTAACCATTGCAATTCTTCACCTGATAGCAGGTCACATGTATTGGACCAACTGAGGTAAACGTCCATTTACAGGGCAGGGATATAAAGGCACATATGGGATCCTAACGACATGGCATGCTCAATTATTTCTTAACCTGGCTATGCCAGCAATAATATCGAGAGTGCTGACAAACCAAGCCACCAGCTGACCTTCCTGTTGTACAGTCCCAAGTACCATTATCAGCAATCTCTTATTTTCTATTCACTTTCCTCATTTCCGTAACATAGAGATGAAAACAGAACTATACTCTTGGTTTAACTTTTGAAACTGGCCAAAGGATCTGTTGGATGTGAAGGGGGGAAGATTCGATGTAACATGCAAAGGATAAAGCTGAAAGTAGGTAGATAGGAAAATACTTGTCTTAGATGAGCCAACTTTTTGAGTAAATAAATGATAGATTTAGTTAGAAGCATGATAACCATTGATACAATCATGTGGATTGAAAATCCAAGGAACAAGTTACAACAATACGAGAAGACATGCTACTGGGATCAGCCTATAATCAGCTCCTGGGGCCATTTTGTGTTTTTTATAGTAGCTTTGGAGTCTTGATCAGTATTTTCTTTGCAGATTTGGTAATCAGTTTATAGCCAGTTATTAACGTACTTGTTAGGGGTATTTTGGCCATTGTACTTTTATTTTAAAAAGTCATGTGATTTTTACGTAAGTCATATGACTGCTTAGGGGCAGATTGGTAATTTAATTCTCCATTTTTGTTGGACAGAATGTTAACCCTTAGATAAGATATATATAAGTGATGAGATCTTATTTTTGCTAGGGCAGCTCTAGAGTCTTTAAGGGGTTCTAGCTTGTATTCAGTAACTTTTGGACCATCGTTTGTGAGATTATAGACTGCTATACAGCTTTCTCCTTCTCCCTTTGTTTTGGGATTAAAACGCAGGTGTTTAAGCTAATATTTAGCGTAATCTAATCTTCTTTTCATTGGTGAATTGCATTAGTTGGTATCAGAGCACAGTTCTAGTCCAGTTGTCTCGTGAAAGATTGAAGGAATTTCTCTAGGGTATTACAATATGCCGCCGCGGAGAAGAAATACACAGGAAAGTCCTACTTGTTCAATCTGATTAGAACGTACACTTGATCAACAACAGATGCTCTCCATGAATGAAGATTTTAGAAAGCAGATTGAAGCTTTTACTCAGCATGTTGTGTAAAACCAGCTCCTCCTCAAGATGGAGCCAAATCTGAGGAGGATTATCAAGACGAGAGTTTTGTAAGTTTTTTTCTATGAATGCAGAAAATAAATCAGCACCTATTTTGTTCAATGAGAGGCGTTGGGATAGTAAGGTTGCAGTTGAAATTAATGATCTTTTAAAGAAGATGCTCACTGAAGTCTTTCATCAAACACTAGATGAGTATCCTGATGATGAGAATGATTTCTATGTGTTAAATTATTCCCTAGTAAACAATATAGTTATTGAAGATTTTTATGCTTATCTAGTGTTTGATGAAAGTCCCACCAGTGATTGTTTAAGCATTGATGGCAAGTCACGTTTGTTCATTAGAATACCTTATCAATGTTTGATGAATTTTCGAAGACATTGGGTTCAACTATTATAGATTATCCTGTGCCAAATGTTGAAGGCTTCAATGATATTGCAATCATTTTGGGCATTAAGGCTCTATATTGTGAAGTGGTTTATTCAAACAACAATGGTGAACTTAAATCAGATCATATCTGGGAAGAATTTATGGTATGTGAGGCATTCCATCATCATGATATGGTCATCAAGACAGTGCTACTGAGATTATGGTGTGAAGAAAGTCCTGTGGCAGCATATGGGGATGCTAATATGTGTTCAATGATGTATAACCTTTCTAGCCAATTATTTAGGAACAACTAACAACTTCGAACTCCTATTGCAAGGCGTCTTAGGTAAATTAAGGCTAATGTGTAGTACACTTGTTTGTGTTAGTCGAAGAAGACAAAAAGAAAGAGATGAATTGCATCAACATCCGATAGATCATGTATGTAACATTCAAACTTGAGGTATAAAAAAAAGGACATCTTGTATGTACTGTTATAGTAGCTTTCTCCCTCTCCCATTGTTTTGAGATAGAGACATGGGTGTTTAAAATATTGATCTTAGTCTAGCTCTCCAATTTCCCTTCTTGACGTTTTAATCTTCTTTTCGTTAGTGGATTGCATTAGCTTTAGAGCAAGTTGAAGGGAAAGCTTGCTCGGCTTCTCAGTGACCCTAGTTCCACTAACACTACTATCATAGAACTTCTGTTTATTGGGAAGAGTTTCTTTCTTCTGGCATCCAGTTTTTGTTGAGGCTTAAAGTTCTTTTAGGTACTTTTTTGAGGCTTAAAGTTCTTTTAGGTACTTTTTTGAGGCTTAAGTTGAAGCAAACACCCAGTTTGTCTCCATCCTCAGTACATAAAGCTGGGGGTGAAACTGTTATTGTATGTACACAATGTCTGCCTCTTTTTCAGTTGATTTCTCTCATTATGTGCTCACTGCTATTTAGACAATAATTGGACCGTTTCCATTTGGAATTTTTTTCCCCATCTTTTTCAGTTTCACATCACTTGACTAGTTGAATCATTACCAGGTACAAACTCTACCAATTGAGTATCTAAAACAAGGGGAGGCAGAATCTTTAGTACCAGTTTGGCTGAAAGCCCTTGCCGGCGCAGCCACAGATTATCTTGAGAGCAGAAGTTGTGATGGAGGAAAGAGCACTCATGGGCATATGCAAGGGAAAGGGGGCAGAATTCTGAAGCGTTTAGTACGAGAATTTGCAGATAATCACCGTAGTGTTCCAAATCTGACTTGATGATCATCGTGACTGCTGATAGGCATGATCTGAAACATTTGTTGTAAATCGATGGCTTGTTTTCAAGCCTGGCCAATTTGGGGGTCAACCAGTTCAAAGCTCCCCCAACTCAAATTGTAAGCATTCTTCTGTAGCTTACTGATCTTTTGTACAGAATCCGCAATTTTGTCAAATCCTCCAAATTGTAATTTCTTTTTTTTCTTTTTTTGCATTTTTTGGCTCATAATTTTGCCAAGTGTAAGAGCGGCTAGAAACAAGAATCTTGACAAGAAATGAAATAAATCAATGGTTTCTACATTCCCTCGGTACATATTTTGAAGTAGATATTTTTTTGGTCTCCTTTTCATGCAACATATTTTTCTATGAATGCTAGAGTGAAGGCCAGGTTAGGATTATATGTTTGCATTGGCATGTTTAGATGACAATAATTCTTCCAAGATTACTAGGCAGAGCTTACTTTTGTGTTCATTTTGTTTGGATAGCTCGAGTACCTAATTGAAGGAACTGAATATTTATAAAAAAAAATAAATAAATAAAAGGTTATTAGAAACAAAGCAATCTCATTGATAATCAACTATATAGGACAAGGACAAAGCAGCATAAGATTTGAAAAATCTGAGAGACACCGACAGGCTTCTCAGTACATTTTTGGAGGTCAGCGCTCTGCAACAATTAATAAATTCCTAGTCAGAATCCTCATAAACTTCTCCATCATCAGACACCTCTTCAAAAGATCTTATATGAAGCTGTTAATGGAGGATACCCCCAATCCCACCAAATCCTGTACAAAAATGCGATCCCTCTTGTGATTTGTTGGCGACGAGTTCAATTGTGCAACCAAAACGTTTGTATTCATTGGCAAACCACGAGTAACGCCATTTTCTCCTGAACCTTCAACTCTGACGAATTGTCTGGATCCTGGAAATACTCTGATCAGCCTCTTGCTCTCTGTCCCAGAAATTAACCTGTAGCAGTGTTTTTCAGCACATACCTATTAATGTCCAGGTTTTCCCACACACTGGAGTCTCCACAGCACCCATTTCGAGTGGCTCCTCTCAAAGTATTTCCCAATTAAGCGTTTCTTCTGTATGAACTTTACGTTAGACGAGGATAAACGTATCTGACTGGCTCAGCTCAGTCTTGAAGTCTGCTGAACCTGCAAGAATAAGCCCAGCAACATTGGGCTAACTGGTAGCCGGATTAATGAAGAACTGTAGCAAGCTCTGCAGTCTTCCTCACATAGCTGTGCCGTTTTTCCATCCGGACACGATCAAATCGTAGAGCTGACTGTCCTCCTATCCCATGCTTCTTCGGTAGATCAACAGTAAATTAATGAAGCACCTCACGCGTGTTCCCACTTGATGTGCCAAAAGAGTTGCATTCCCGTCCATGACAAGAAAACCAAATTTACCATCGGATTCTAATAGCTCATTACGAGCCTCTCTGTGAAACTTATTATCACAAAGGTACAGCGATGCACTTATGCGCTTGAAAGGCTCAAAATCAATTGTCACCTTCTTCTCCTTCCCATCCTCAGTAACAATTGTTCGGTTGTTCCAGTATACAGCACCACCCCATTCGGTGGAACCTTATTGTAAAGCTTTAGCCTCTGTTGAGCGGAGGTAATGGCAGCCAACACTGACTAACGGTTAACCCTGCTTTTAATATTTGCAGCAGTTCCAAATTCATCGCCCAGCATCTTAGTGACCTGAGATATCTGATCACCAGATTTCTGTGTTTTTATCTGATTCATGGCCATCCGCCATTGCATGGGATGACAAGCACTACAAATACAGTGATACACGAGCCTGCAAATATTACATACAGATACATGTGTGAAAGTCAGGAAGTTGATTGCTTAAATCAAAAGTGCATATAGACTTCTTCTTTTTTAGATAAGTGCATATAAATGTCAGTCATATTATCAAAAAAACGAATAAAACCACTGTTGAAATAACAAATTTATAAGCAGAACATTATGCAGCAAGGAACTTGTGAGATCCGGTCAACAAATCACAAAAAAGGATTTTTTTGGTAATCATGTGAAAATTCTGGGCCCTTTGGTAAATAACCAAAAGTTGGTTTGAAAAATTAAACCATCCTCCCTCTCTCACACACGGTAGGCGACCCAACCCACTTCTCTCTCTCTCTCTCTCTCTCTCTCTTTTTTCTTCAACCTTCTCTCATTTTGATTTCCTTCGAGTAACTTTATTTTATTATTACTTTAGTTTTTTATTCTACTCTTTAAAAGCTACACGATAGCGATTTTGGTATGTAATTCGATAGTTGATGACTTGTGTATTATTAAATATTTTGTGTGGGTCAGAAAACCCCCGACTAGCCCAATAGGGCAGGCTCAATAAATGCTAAGAGGCTTCATGCGGACCAGCAACAGCACAGACTTCATCCGGGACTCTCAGGCCCACACTCCATGGTCTGCCCAAATAGAAACACTACCCAGTCCCAAAGAGCTGGGTCACTGAGTCAAAGACATCAGAGCATTTAATGCTCCATTGTTAGCACTTAATATTGCACGAACCCGCATTCAATGGGGAGGAGATACAGCATGCGATGGCCATAATTACACGAGTAGGCTCGATAGAGAACACTATACTATAAAAACACTGCATCTTGAAGAAGCAAGGTATGGACAATTGATTCCCTAAGTGTTCACAGTCTTTATTCACCTTCTATTCTTGGTTAAGATTGTTAATTTGATCGTCGGAGTGTGATCGGCCCAAAGAGGGTCGACTCATTCTAACTTCTTTGTCTCTTTACAACAAGTTGTAAACTCATTATATTGGTTCGAGTGATCGGTCAGACCTTCCCAGAAATTCCACTTACATTTGGGGCCGTCTGTGGGAAGGTCCAAGTAAACATAAGTACCAGCTTTTTAGGGAGAAAAGGAGTTCACGCCACCAAACGAGAAAAGACGAAACAAGAGGCCAAATAGTTGAGACTGGAGGCCCCCCCGCAAAAAGAAGACAAAGCTGAACTGGTCCAGGTGATCAACGTGTTGCATGGATCGGAAGAATCAGAAGCTATCGACTGGGCACAGATATCGGGCCGATATTCAAAAGGCCAAGCACTTGAGGAAGGTAATGCAGATAGGCCCCCCCTCTTAAAAATGTCAAGGTCAGCAGTGATACCACGACCATAACTTTTACTGATGAAGATCTTGTGGGAATTCAAACTCCCCATAATGATGCACTCGTCATGACTTTACGCCTGCCAGGTTGTGACGTGAAGAGGCTGCTTATTGACCAAGGGAGCTCCTTCGAGGTTATATACTACGACCTCTTCAAGAATCTAGAATTAAAGGACGCCGACCTCCATCCCTCACTCAACCCATTGATCGGGTTTAGTTCTAACCCAGTTTGGCCACTTGGAAAAGTAACTATCCCTGTGATTGTGGGAGGAATACCTCTACACACAGAATTCCTGGTGGTCAACGCACCATCCCCATACAATGCAATCATGGGCCAAACATGGTTGCATCTCATAAAGGCGATCCCCTCTTCCTACCACTAGTTGATTCGATTCCCCTCCTCGGAACGGGTGCAAGAGATAAGAGGGGACCAAGTTGCTACTAAACAAAGCTTCCTTACGGCATGTGTAGCGAAAGCAAAATCAAGTAAAGTGCAGATGATGGAGCTTCACGAGGATATACCCACGATTGATGACGTTGGGCAGGTACTAGAGAAGAAAGCTATCGAAGACTTAAAGAAAATCCACATAGATCGGCATAAGGAGAAGTACTTTGTGATTAGTGGTTCCCTATCCAAGACTAAAGAAAATTTATTGATCGAGTTCTTGATGAGCTATATTGAAATCTTCGCTTGGACTCCTTACGACATGCTTGAAATCGACGCGAAGATCGCTTGCCACAGATTAAGCGTGGACCCTCAGTGCCGACCTGTAGTCTAGAAGGGCAGGAGGGCAGCCACGCAACATGTAGATGCTGTTATAGAAGAGGTTGAAAGGCTCCTTGATGCTGGTGCAATTAGGGAAGTCTATTACCCCCGTTGGCTGTCAAACACAGTTGTTGTGAAGAAGAAGGATGGCAAGTGGAGAGTTTGTGTTGACTTTACCGATCTGAACAAAGCATGCCCCAAAGATCCTTTTTCTCTTTCCAAAATTGACCAACTTGTGGATGCAACTGCTGGCTTCGAAAGGATGAGTTTTCTGGATGCCTATCATGGGTATTACTAGATCCCACTTCATGAAGACGATCAAGAGAAAACGGCCATTATAACCCCCAGGGGCATCTTCTGCTACAAGGTAATGCCTTTTAAACTGAAGAATGCCGGTACCACCTACCAACAACTGGTTACCAAAATGTTCAAAGACTACATCAGCAAAATCGTGAAAGTTTACATCGATGACATGGTAGTGAAAAGTAAAGTCGACACTTGCCATTTGGAAAACCTGATGTCAGTATTTAATATTCTGAAGCAATATAAAATGAGGCTTAACGTATCTAAGTGTGTGCTCGGGGTCAGCTCGGAAAAATTCCTGGGATTCCTAGTTACACACAGGGGTATTGAAGCAAATCCGCAGTAGGTCAGCGCTATTCAGAATGTCCAGGCTCCAAGGAATACCAAAAAAGTATAGAAGTTAACAGGCATGACAGCAGCATTCAACAAGTTCATTAGCCGATCTTCAAACAAGTGCCGACCATTCTTTCAACTTCTCAAAAAGCAGGAGTGATTCAGTTGGACCCCGGAATGTGATCAAGCCTTGGTAGATTTGAAGAAGTACTTGAGCCAACCTCCCCTACTCTCCACCCCGTCGAAGCATGAAGAGCTTTTCTTTTACTTCGCAATGTCGGAGTATGCGGTTAGTGCCGTGTTACTTCGACAGCAAGATCGACAGCAGAAGTCGATCTACTATGTTAGTAAAACTCTCTTTGGGGCAGAAAGCAGATATCTACTGTTAACAAATTTGGCCCTTGCATTGATAGTAGAGTTAGCTCCATTTAGCGTCACGCAAATTGGCCCATTTAGCCACTCTTGAGAAGGGCCAATTTCTTCGGCAGAGTGGCCAAATGGGCCGTTAAGCTTGGAGAATTTGACATCAAGTTCCAACCACGAACGACAATTAAAGGCCAGGTATTAGCTGATTTTATTGCCGAATTTTCTGTTGAACTTCCACAGGAAACTAATCGAGCCCCAATTCCTGATGCGCAAAATAAATGACTCTCCTTGGACCTTTGGGAAAAAACTGATCATTGGAAGCTGTTCGTAGACGGAGCATCCAATGACCGAGGGGCAAGTTCAGGAATAGTCCTCATCACGCCATACGGTATGGCATTGGAGCAAGCCATTAAGCTGAATTCACTGCTTCAAACAATGAGTCAGAATATGAGGCTCTGCTCGTAGGGTTACGTCGAGCTATTGATCTCAAAATTGCAGAAATCATAATATACTCAGATTCCTAGCTAGTAGTGAATCAGATCACTGGAGAATACATAACAAAGAACGACAGAATGATGCAATATCTGGCAAAAGCAAGAGAACTATTGTCAAAATTCAACAACTACAAGCTCCACCAGATCAGCCGCAACAGCAACGCTCACGTCGATGCCTTGGCAACACTGGCCACAACTCTGAGGTCAAGCTTGAAGAGAATAATCCATGTGGAGACGCTGGCCAGCCCCAGCATATTTCAAGAAGAATAGCAAGCCTTGCCTAT
This sequence comes from Euryodendron excelsum, assembly GCA_033060915.1. Lineage (NCBI taxonomy): Eukaryota > Viridiplantae > Streptophyta > Magnoliopsida > Ericales > Pentaphylacaceae > Euryodendron > Euryodendron excelsum. The sequence goes on along the minus strand of CM065385.1, from coordinate 47,877,150 downwards.
TGAATAATTGGGACCCTCGTGGATGGACCCAATTGTCTCCTATCTAGACAAAGACATGCTCCCCGAGGACAAGAATGAGGCCAAAAAAGTCAAATACAAATCTCTGAAATACTGGCTCTCTCCTACCAAGGAGCTCTACAAAAGGTCTTTTATCGGTCCCTATTTATATTGTATTCATCCTAACAAAGTGCAGGCCATGTTGTTTGAAATTCATGAAAGAATCTGTGGAAGCCATATCAACGGCAGATCTATCACTCACCAAGCGATTTCGCAAGGTTATTGGTCGCCTTACATGTAGAAAGATGCCACCCAATATGTGCTAAAATGTGAGAAATGTCAGAAATTCTCTCCGTTGATCCATCAACCGGCTGAGGACCTCACAACGATCACTGTCCCTTGGCCTTTTGCCCAATGGGGACTGGATATAGTCGAACCACTACCCCGAGCTCTAGGTAACAAGAGATTTATCATCGTGGCCACAAACTACTTCACAAAATGGGTAGAGGCAAAGCCACTTTCGACAATCAAGGAGTCGGATACGAAAAGATTTTCCTAGAAGAGTATCATTATGCGGTTCAGCATACCCTGCGCACTAGTATCGGATAACGACACCCAGTTCGATGACAGCAAATTCAGAGAATTCTGTGACAAGCTAGGCATCAGGAATTATTATTCAACGCCAGTTTATCCACAGTGCAATGGGCAGACTGAGATTTTTAACAAAACAATGCTCAACGGCATCAAAAAGTGTTTGGACAAAGCTAAGGGAAGATGGGTTGAAGAGCTCCCTAACATCTTATGGTCTTACAGAACCACTCCAAGGAGATCTACTGCGAAAACCCCTTTTTCAATGGCATATGGGATAGAAGCAGTGATACCCTTGGAAGTGGGTCTCCCTACTATTAGATCGGTAGTTTTCGAAACCAGCCTCAATGATCAGACTTTGGCAAAGGACATGGACCTTGTTGAAGAAAAGCGTGAGGCTGCCCTAATCAAGCTTACTGGGTATCATCAACAACTGAGCCAATCTTACAACAAAAGGGTACATCTGAGATCCTTTGCTCCTAGAGATCTGGTATTAAGAAATGTATTAGGGGCAACGAAAAATCCAATAGACGGGAAACTAGACCCCAACTGGGAAGATCCTTACAGAATTACGTCCCAAGTCGGCGTGGGGGCATATCGACTGAAAACTCTCGAAGAAAAGCGACAACTACCCCGACCTTGGAACGTAAATAATCTCAGAAAATTCTACCAGTAGGCCCTTCTTATCTTCAAAGGATGTTCTGCTTGTAACCTGTTCTCAGAAGGATGCAACTTCCTTCAACAAACATGTAATCTTTGCAGAAGTCAATGAAATGGAAAGCTACTCATCAAATTTAATGTCACTCCAAACTACAAAATACTAAAGGGAGACAAAAAATCAAGTGTAAAACTTGGTCCTAGATCATTTATGACTAGGTCGGCCAATGAAGATCACAAAAAACTAAGTGTAAAAACCTGGTCCTGGATTATTTATGACCAGGTTGACCAATGAAGGTCACAAAAACCAAGTGTAAAAACTTAGTTCTAGATCATTTATGACCAGGTCGGCCAATGAAGGTCACAAAAAATCAGGTATAAAATCCTAGTTCTAGATCATTTATGACCAGGTCAGCCAATTAAGGTCACAAAAATTAAGTGCAAAAACTTGGTCCTGTCTAAGTTGGGCAGATCAGCCAATGAAGGTAACAAAAAATCAGGTGTAAAAACCTAGTCCTGGATCATTTATTACCAGGTTAGCCAATAAAGGTCATAAAAACTAAGTGTAAAAAAGATAATTATCTTGACTCAGCCCAACCAAAGTCTAAAACCCTTGGCCTATTAAAAAGCCATAGTTTACAGACTAAGGCACTCATTTTCTTCGCTAAAAACAATTTTGTTGCCTAGAGTACGGAAGCTCGGCGGGCGAATGAAAACTTTTTACTTCCCTAAACTTATCTAGGATGACTTTGTCTTTGGCAAGTTAGCTCAGGTATCCGCATTATAGATCAAATATCTATCAAGGACACACAAAAGACAAGTAGAAAAACATACATTCATAAAGAATAAAAAATTACACAATTGTGTCCATAAAAAATAGTAAACAAAAGAGGCCCTAAGGTAGCTCAGCAGCTAGAGGTTCCATCGTGGATAAGTCAGTCGGAGGTAACTGTAAGCACCTCATTTTTTATCGCTCGGCGGTCTCCACTCCGTCCAAACTTATGTTCAAGTCATTATGGGCATATTCCAATCGAAATCGACTCTTCAAGTCTAATCCTGTCTATTCATAGGCTTCGCGGGCCCACCAGGCCCAAATAGAGGTAAAATGACCAAAATACCCTTAGGAGTATCGTCCTTTCCAATTCCAACCCCTCTCTCGAGACAGTTTATTCCTCGAGACGGTTCCAAATCAGGCACGTCTTTTCAAAGACGGTAAGTCCCCTTTCCAATTCCAACCCCTCTCTCGAGACAGTTTATTCCTCGAGACGGTTCCAAATCAGGCACGTCTTTCTGAAGACGGTAAGTTCCTTTCCAATTTCAATCCCTTTCTCGAGACAGTTTATTCCTCGAGATGGTCTGGCACGTTTTTTGAAAAAAGTCTCTTCGCAACGGTAAGTCCCTTTAAACCTGTAGACCGGGACGAGACTCCAAGTCCCCTAGATGGTAGAACGGTCCACCTTTGGCGCCTGCTAGCCCGCCAATACAGAAATGTTCATCTAGGCACGTCTTTCGAGAAAATTGACTTCTCAGGCGCTAAGTCCCCTGTAGCAGCTTCTCGAGATCAGGCAGTCTTGGGAATGATCGCAAACCCTCAGAGTAGCGGAAATACTCGCAAACAGGTCGACATAGGGAATTGCCAACAAACCTCTGTGTCACGACGACCGTCGTCAGAGTGACGGCAACACTCAAAACCCAGGTCAACACCAGTGCTTGCTAGCCCACTTCGGTAAAAAATGACCAAACTGCCCCTTGGGCCTTTTCCGAGACTTTTCGGTCAAAATAACCATTTTGCCCCTAGGCATTCGAATGCCCCGGGAACCACATCGACTCTGGGTATCAAACCGGTAACCTCCTGGGAAAACTTCTTATAGTATTCCCGACCTCCTTTACCTTTTCGGATCATTCCGAGTCAATTCTGGCAAACCCGGTACAAAATGACCGTTTTGCCCCTAGAGGGCCGGTCACCTTTTCTGACCACACCGGCTCTGGGTATCAAACCGGAAACCTTTGGAAACATTCTGAATAATGTTTCCAAATCTCGAGTCTTCTTCCGGGATAATCCGAGTCCGTCCCGTAGCTTTCTGGCCCGATTGACCGTTTTATTGACCGTTTTGCCCCTAAAGGCCCGGTCAACCCTTCCGACACATCCTATCCTCACTTTTCAAGTCAAATACCTCTGGGACACTATTTTAAGTGTTCCTGCTCTTTTCCGGCCTTCCGGGTCATTCCCGACCTCTTCAAATCATTCTCGGACTTTCCGGAGTCACTACGAGTGAAGCCAGGCTAAAAATTGCATGGTAGTCACTAGTACAAGCGCCCAAATCTAGTCAAAGATACGTTTCTTGCCGACCTAAATACTTTCCTAGCTGGCTGGTGCCACTAGTAGTGGCGCCAAAAGGAATTTTGCCTTGGTGCCATTGCAACAAGCGCTAGCTCTGTCCTACCTCTATAAATACAGAGCCTCTTCCAGCGTGAAGGAGGTCCACAAACTCAGTCTAAAAATACCAATATTCGATATACAGAGCTCGAACACTCCCTAAACCCTATCTTCCTTAGGTTTTCCAAACCTTAGCCACCATACACTAAACCCTAGCCTTCTATACACTCATACACACCCCCATACACTTATACACTAGCCTCCAACCCTCCTTTGAAGACTTAAAGAGCTACAATCTGAAGCTTGAAGATTGAAGACAACTTTTGAGGATTGAAGACTGTAAGCAACCCATTTTTGACAGTTCGGCAGTCTACACTCCGTCCAGACTTGTTTTCAAGTCATTGTGGGCATATTCCAACCGAAACCAATTCTCTAGGTCCAAATTATGTCTGTCCATCGCTTAGCGGGCCTATCAGGCCCAAATAGAGGCAAAATGACCAAAATGCCCTTAGGGGCATTGTCCTTTCCTTTCCAATTCCAATCCCTCTCTCGAGACAGTTTATTCCTCGAGACGGTTCCAATCCAGGCACGTCTCTTCGGAGACGGTAAGACCCCTTTCCAATCCCACTCTCGAGACAGTTTATTCCTCAAGACGGTTCTAAAAACTCTTTTTTAAATCAAGATGGTTTTCTAATTTCAAACTTCGAAATGTTTTCAACTATCTATATTTCCAAATCTAGTCCAAATTCTCTTTCAAGGGTCAAATCCTCTTTCAAGTTCAATTCTAGGTCTGAGTTCAATCTCGATTCCAATCTTTCATTCTAAGTTTCAAATCAAACTCTTTTTCTAATTAAAATCTTCTATTTTCAATTGGACCCCAAGTTCGAACTACGACTGACCTAATTCCCAAAAAAAGATACGTAGGCAACCCTCATGGGTGCGGTCATAACCTTTTTCAAGTTTTCAATTCCTTAATCTATTTCAAGTTTCAAATTCCAAAATCTATTTTTGAATATCTATTTTTAATTTGT
>CM065385.1:47860000-47865000 GCA_033060915.1 Euryodendron excelsum | reverse complement strand
ACTACAAAACCGAGTCAAGAGACATGTCAAAGGAAGTAGATTTACAGGTTGTTAAGCCTGATAATCCCCCTTTCTCAACTCCTTTATTTTTCCATGTCTTTATATAACTTCTCTTATCTAGTAGTCTGAAACCAAGCTATTGCCTTTGTTCCAGAAGATTGAATTGAAAGTTTCAGTCAATTGTTGTGATGGATGTAAGAAGAAAGTTAAGAAGATATTACAAAGCATTGAAGGTAATCAAAGCAGAGACATATCTCTTTCCAGTCCATTTATTTTCATCTAAAGCTTCCTTCCATCTCTCTAATTTTCACACTTTTACGAATCTCAGGGGTTTACAAGACAGAAATTGACCCTTCGCGGCCCAAGGTGATAGTTGTGGGGAATGTGGAGCCACAAACGTTAATAAGTAAGCTATTAAAAGCTGGAAAACAAGCACAAATATGGAGCAACGAGAACCAGAAAGCAGGAAAAGAAATCAAGGAAATACAAGTGGTGATTACGAGAGAGCAAGACACAGAACAATCAAAATCTGTATGTAAGCAGGCAAAATGGTTGGACATAAGTACCACTGCCACTGATAAGATCAAAGAGAGCACAAATGGCAGGGAGGGTACCAGTAACAAATCATCCCCGGATCAGAAGGATAAAAACTGTATAACCAAGACCTCATCTAGCCCTGAAGTAACCAAACAAGAAAAAACTCTTTTCCCCCAGCCAGAAGTACCTTGCATCATATATCCAAGCATGTTGCATGATAAGGGTAAAGTGAGGACAGATACACAGTATTACTGCTACATGGTCGAACCCTGCACAACCGCCTTACCCTCTTATTATGCAATGCATCCATACCAAGCGCCTCCTCTCTCTCCAACATGTTGCAGCCAGGAACACTTCACTGGGCCAGTATCTCAACCTTCGGTCCAGACACCGGCAGCAAAGGTTGGGGACTATTTCAGTGATGAGAATACCACTGGATGTCATGTGATGTGAGTGCTCCAGCCTCCAGCACCCGGTTCAAGAAAAGGAGAAGAAAAGAGGGGGTGTGGGGTGTGTGTAAAGAAAAAAATGAAGAATTAGGAAGGAATGGTTTGTTCACATGTGAACTTCTACTATGATTTCAATGCTTGGTTTAAGGATGAATCAGCAGTATCTTTTTGTAGTCTACTACTTAATGAGGCTTTTCTTTCTCCTTTCTTCTATGACAATGAGAGCCACAATTACAAAGGCTGAACCTATTTCAAAATTTTCATCATGGTCAACGATTTTTTATCTTTAATTTCACAGCTGAGCATAAATTTCATGCTTCTTTACCATGAGTACATATCTTCCATAACGTAGAAGACAAAAGCAATTAACCTAATCAAAATGAGCAGTGCATGGAAGATAGATAGGATGAAAATAAAAAAATAAAAAAATAAATTAAAGTAATATGTGGAATTCAACAATATTGGCAAAGGAATTGACTTAGATTGCTGGGACTGGTTTGAGGAAATAAAAGTTGCACTTCTTGGCATGGCAATGGGGACAACCTTACATAGAAGGTAAGGGAGAGAGAGGAAAATAAAGGTAGCAGTAGTGCTGTTGTCATGAAGTTGGGGGTGAGTCAGCTCATATGACAACAATATAAATGGTAAAGCACTACTGATTCCCGCATCCTTAAAAGATAATAATCAAAAGGTGATTCCGAAATCCTTCTAAACTGCCTTTGCAGTTGAACAGACATTTGTGTGGTGGAATTGGTCCATGCATAGAGGTAGTATAAGCACCACTACAAGAAAACACCAATCAAGCAGTTTCTTGACACACCTTATAGAGAAGGGAGCAGCTAATCTCCAAGCTATAATTTGGTCAGTACATTCAGGATATACTGGGTTTCCCCAGCTCTTTTGGGGTATCGTGAATGTTGGCTCCGTTGGTGAAGAGAATAATAATTGGGCAGCCCTATTGCCAACACAATTTACGACAATCCAAGTGTTAAGATTGTTGTACGTCGCTCTCATAAAAACCAAAACCTACTATGCCAATAGTCAATCAACAAAAGGGTTCGCTACCTTCAAACGTTTTACAAGGCACGGTCCAAGTAATTTAAATATAGTATCCGTTGGCTGCATAACACAACATGGAAAGGAAAAATCCTTGCATTCAAAACCCCACAATGAGGGACTAATATGTAGCTTCGAGGGTTCTATGTGAACTTATTCCCATACTTGAAAAGTATACTCTGGTGGTCAGCATTTTCATGAGTTAGTCAATAGCAGAGAGCATCTTATCTCAGATAACTTAAGTGTTTACTCAACAAACCTAGGACACAAATTAAAATACAGAGTTGCTTTCAGACAGTCAATGTTATAAACTCCAGTCTGGGTGCTTCACTAAAATATGATATGAAAATCTAATTAGAAAACAACATAGGTGAAAAGGCACCTAGTAGGAAGATGTTGTGTTGTTTCAATGAGGTTGGTGCTATCCCTCCCAAAAAATATGATTATAACCACTTAATGGTTTTGATCCTTAAGGTAGAATTGCTAAAGACAACAGCCATGAGGAAACATCTGGTACGTGCACCTTTAGACTAAATGATAGGCAGAAGAAATGTTAAAGATGAGAATGTGAGGTCAGGACATATTCACTTGATTGACTATTAACTCCTGATACTTCCGGTGAAGAGCTATGCTAGCTGCAGTTGCGAGTGTCGCGACTGCAGCTAGACTTTTTCTCCTGTGAAACACCTCTCTAAAAAAAATGGAATGACTGTAGCAGAGGCATGGTGACACAATTTGGCTTTCGTGATTTTGATTTTACTGGCAGTGGAATAATGCAGAATTTGGGAAATAGTTGAAGAACCTTGGCAATCGGCATTTTTATTTGATTGACCATATAAGTTCAAAGCCTAATACTCCTTTCTACTCTTGAAAAAACAAGGTAAAATGTAAGTAAGAAAGAGAGAAAGAAGGACCACTGTTATTGTGCCTACAATCGAACATCGAAGCATAGATGGTCATTGAAGATGCAACTTACTAATGACGGAGCTGAAAATGAGGAAAGTGATTTTCAAAATGAAGAAAGAGAGAACAAACATGAAGAAAGGCAAGAAAGAGTGATCTATTTTCAGTAATGCTACAATGAGAGGCAAAATCACGAACCTATTCTTAAACTTCTGCACAACAATGAGATTGCCATTTATTGCCCAGCCTGCCTGTAAAATCATAGCATAAATCATAGGTCTCTCTTATGTGACTAGACCAGAATGTCACAAAGACATGCTCTCACACTCTTTAAAAGAAGACGACTGGACCACTCTCTTGATCCAAGAAATAATTAGTCTCCACGCCCAATCTCTTCCAAGCATGTTTCATTAAATCATTGTTGAACAGAAGTGTGATCTATAGCTGTCGCAGCCTTCTCATCCAATTGCAAACTTTATGGCCCAAATCCCTCAACAGTATTCAAAGCAAGCCACAGAAATTCAAGACACCCCGTGGGCATACATGTATACCCTGCCTCTAAACAGGATCTGGCTACCATTGCCTCTTTGTGTTCCTCCAAGACCCTAAATTCCAATTAATCATCACATAATACAATACCTAAAAACAAACACCAAACAATGATCCAATGACTAATTAAGGTGCATGAATTCAATCAATCGTAACTCTCACAACATTGGCTATGTTTGGGCCCTTGGGCGAATCACAGAGAGAGGTACACCAGTCCGCCAAACAACCATGATATCGGCCCATCTCAGCTAGCGGGGTTTTCCATGTTGAGCATTCAAATCATAAGTAATAATTTTTTTAAAATAGTATTCAAGGCACTAATCAAATGTCCTGAATGATCCTGTATGCAATATGAAGTATAGAAACTACACTTTGGCAATCCAATGAAACAACTTCGTATTGGCATCTTTTCTTTGATCCATGAAGCTCAAGTTTCTTTTCTTCAAGGCTCTTGCTCTCTACAAACAACTACTTTAAAGCAAGCATTAAAATCTGAATGGATTTCTAACATCTTTTCTCATCTAAAGATCCAGATTAGATCCAATCTGCTCCTACCCAACCACATGTTTGATATCTTTAAGAAGACAACTGTCGGTATGTATTCATTTCTCTTACGTGACATGTCATCTCATCTCTACATTGCTGCTAAATCATCGTTATCTGCATAAGCTTGGTGCCACGTGTCAGCCTTGGAAGGTGACATGTTGACCAATAATATATCTCTATATACTCTCTTCCGCGGTCGAGCCTTGTCAGCTTAAGATAATGCACATAAACCTTGAACTCAAGCACTACGGAATATTCTAAAGGCCTGCTTGCCGATAGCTATGCTCAAGGCACCCCTCGGCTCAGTCAAGGGAACCTCTACCAGAGTGCCTTCTCCTCATCTGCAGTTGCATGCTTGGTATATCCTAGCTCAACCAAGGCTCTGTTGAGCCTGTCCCCTTATATCTAGCACAACCCTCTTGGGATTACCTCCAGAAAAGATCACCTCTACAAGGCAGTTCGATACAACCTAGGTTAGGAGATGGAACTAGGTACCCCCTCGGGATCACCTTCGCATGAGACATAAGCAGATTTTCAGATTGTTTGCTAGAGTTCAGAGTTCGTTAGGGTCTCTCATTCTCCCTCGAGTGACTTGCATCTTGACCGGTTTTAAAGAAATATCTCCTCTAGAAAACATCCAAAAGAAGACAAAATGCATTTATGACACCCAACTACCTTTGTAGCATGTAGGACAAACTCTTAACTACCTCTGAAACCTTGATCTGAACTCCCAATCACTTTTGAGGAGTTTGCCATTGCAGACATTGCCTTTAGTTCTTCGGGCCAAGGAAGGTGACCCATTTGTTCTTTGCTTTCCAACCGAGCACGTGACACTACTCACCTGATTCTCCTTAAGTAGTATGAATTCACCTCCATGCGCGCAAGCATACATGAACAATGACCATTCTCTTCCTACAAGTTTAGAAGTCTTTGGTTCTCCACTACATCTCTCCATCTACG
>CM065385.1:47840000-47855000 GCA_033060915.1 Euryodendron excelsum | reverse complement strand
ATTGAAAGGAAACAGAGAGCAAGTGAAATGCTTATTATTATTTTATTTTAAATATCAATTATACTTATCAATTTATAATAAAAAATATTAAAATTTTATACACAAAATATATGTAAAATAATAAAATTATATTATATCATTCACCTCCTTAAACAAAATGAAGTTGAAAAGATGATGTTTCAGCTTGCTTTACAAACCTATACCTCTTCCAAAGGAAAAAGTTCTAATTAAAAAAAAATAAAAAGCAAAGAGGAAGGAATAGAAAAAACAAAGAGGGTCTTGCTTTTCTTTTATTTATTTTAATGCAAATAAAGGGTAATTTTTTCATTTTATTTTAGTAAAACTGGTCAACAAGAAAATGATTAATTTCACGTAGCCCCTCAGATTTGGCTTATTTTGTGTTTCGGTGGCAAGACCCCTTGCTGTCAACCCCGTTTGTACTTTGCCGTTTGTTGATTGTATTAACTACGTGAATTGACAATTTTGCCTTATTTACTTAAAAAAAAAATGAGAAGAATGATGCCATATTTCTTTTACTTTATTCAGAGGTGAGTCGTCTCTAGAATACCATGCTTGGTTTCTTTGAAAGGATCAACAGACATAAAAAGGACGGACGGTTATTATTCGTCAAAGTGTCAGAAAATAAAAGATGTTGCCTCTCCTCCAAGCCAGACCTATGTACCGCAGAGGCCACTTTTGATCTAGCGAACCGTGATTCTATCACCAGTTGTTGACTTCATTTACTATAAATCAGATCATTTTGTAATAAATTTTGATTTACTAATTAAGGCTCATTTGGTATTAATTTTTTAATTTATTTTTTTAAAGTTTATAAGTAAAAAATTAAAAAATTAACTTTTTTACTAATTTTTAGTTAAAATAAAGCTAAAAAAGTAAAAATAAATAAATAAATAATTTGTCTTTTTTACTTATAAGCTTAAAAAAAATTAACAAAATAATTATACCAAACAGTCTTTAATCAAATAAGTTAGTATGATGGAATGACATTTACTAACAAGTTCTGTTATAAGGAGGGACCTACTCATCATCCTATTGTGATGGAATGGCAGCTCAAAGCCTCAAATGCTTTGAAATATATTGGAGGTGTGAAAATAAATAATTGGCGAAAAAAAGAATGGCATAGAAGCAACTGATCAAATGTTAGTCCACTATTAACAATCCAACCTAGCAAAATAGATAAAGGTTATAGAAAATACAAAATAAAAAAAAAACAAACGTGCGCACGTACACAGAACCGATAAGCCAATCAATAGAGCACAGTGACTACTCTATCCACTTTAAACTGTGGGTTCTGTTTGTTTGGGTGTAATCACGCACCTTGTCCAAGTCAGGTGAAGTCTTGCCAAGCAAATCTTGTAAATAAGAAGATCATCCTAGTAACAATGCCACGCCAGTGCACTTCCAAATTATGCAAGTCATTCCCATGATGTAAATGGCAGTTGTAGGATGTATATATATATATATATATTTTACGGGGCGGTAATGAATTAGAACCCCCTTCTTACATTCACAATTTCTTTCTCCTAAGAGATTTTCACTAAGAGATTTTCAACGGTTACACTTGGACATCTTCTATGGTATAATGCACCAAAAGTCCATCCAAAATAGTCTAATAATTTGTTCATATGCCATTATGAGAGTCATCAGGGCCTTTTTTATACCCACGACATACGAGACCCTGCAGAAAATTCTAACCTCATCATGCTTGGCATATGTACTATAAGAGTAGGGCTAGCAAAGTGAGCTCATTACCATTAATCTGTTCAACTATGTCCATGTTAAATGAGTTTGGGTTCAATGATTTTAATAAATGGGTTATTATTGGGCTAATTCCAAAATACTTGTTTATAAATGGGCTTAAATGGGTTGATGCTACGGACCCATTAAACACCCAATTAAAAAAAACCTACACAAACCCATTTTGGAACAAAAACCCCCAAACCTATTTGGATTCCTGATTAGGCAAATTTCTCTTGGCTTTTGAAGTTCTCTGGCTTCTGCGATTGTCCGTCTTTCGTTCGATCTCCAACAGACGTGTTACGACCAAAGGCTGAGTAGCGTGTCTTCCTCAGATAAGCTTGAGGTTGGAATTTCTCCCTTTAGATCTTTAAGCGAACAAATAGATCTTTGAACCTGTGTAGCGTAATTAATCTGTCTTCTTAATGCCAGGTTCCTATAGTTTTTTTCTCTTTCTCTATCTTCTTGTTAGCCAAAATTGGATTAGGTCTTTATTCTGTGTTTAAGGTTTAGGTTCTTGTTTCCTTGAGAAATCTCACATGTGGTCGGGTTTAAAGTTGTTGCTCCAAGATCATTACCATTGGCTTATTGTCCTCTATTTTTTTGGCAATCAAATAAACCCCTTTGTTCTTCCTTCAGAAAAGTTGCTACTCTGTTTCGATGGTGAGGCAGTGGTCAAGGTATGTATAAGCTTGGAATCCAACCCATCATGAAGTCAGGAAAAATGAAACAAAAAAATAAATAAAAACAATGAAACAAAAACGATCACTTTCAAAATTACCAACCATGAACAATTATACAATAGGCAATGTTTTTTTCTTCTTCTTGTGTTGTGTTTGCATCACTTGGTTCATGTCATGTCTGTATCAACCGCCCAAAACAGTGAAGTTTAGTTGGCAATGCACTTTAGGCCAATAATTGTTATTGGGTTTTGTTGCCGAACTGAGTTTTGTTTTGCCACTGTGAACAATCTTTCTTAAATTGCCACTTCATTCACAGTATTGCAAGATACATGCTAATTCTCATTTTAGCTTCGTTCTATTCTTTTAATGTTTCTGGTTTTTATAATTTGTCCATGTTTAACTTAACAACAATAATTATAATGATTTACCCAATTTTAAGTACTTCTGCAGAACCCTTGTGGTTCTTGTATTGAGTCATTCTTGGATTTTTTGTTTTTGTGTGGAGAAATTGCTACAGCACAACCTTCATTCCAAAATAATATATTTACACTTAGAGCTTTAACCCTTGTGCACTACTTGATAAAATTTACAAACTACTCCCAAGTTTGTTCTTTTGTTCCCTTCTCAGTTTCAATCCTTTATTTTTGTATTACCCATTTTTGAATTAAAGTTAGGTGTTTGCATTTGAATTGTTTTGCTTTTGTTGTTGTTGTTGTTGAAGCACTACTTGAGAAACTCCGTATAAAGAGGGGCAATGCTCTTTCTGCTTTATTGAATTTTTGTTGTTTAAACTATTAAACTGTTAATTGAATTATACAATGGTCTACCAAACGGATGGCTTATGAACTAGCAGACTACTCTTAAATGTGAAATTCATATGTCATGTTAATTTTGCTTAAATTTCATTTTCAGAACATGTCAACTTTAATTTTGCATCAATTATGTTCTGATTGTTGTGTAATTCATTCCAGAACATGTAATGAAATATGTTTAAATCCTAAGTAGTTAAAATATGTTTAACTTATGATAAGGGCGCAAGATGGAGGAAACTAGTGAGGACCATGTGGAGTAAAGTTCTTTTGCTACTTCCAAACATGGTAGGCAATCCACTTCTATAGTATAGGATGAATTCCTAAAGTTGTCTCTTAGTAGTGATGGGAGACAAAGAGCTAAGTCTAGTAAGTGTGAGCAAATGTACATTGCATATTTAAAATCAAGCACCTCAAATTTACTACGTCATATTAGTATTTGCCCTAAATGAGAATTCAATGATCTTCATCATTTTACTGAATTTGATCAAGACATGTATCGTGATAAAATAGTCACGGCAATAATTAGGCACAACTACCCTTTTATGTTTGTGAAACATGAAGGAATTAGGGAGTTACATTGTTATCCAAATCAAAATGTAAAATCCATCACAAGAAACAGTTCAAAGTCTGATGTTTTAAAGGTTTATGGAAGAGAGAAGGAGAAATTGAAATATGTGTTGGAATCAATTTCAAGTAGGATATGCTTGACATCAGACTTATGGTCCTCTCTTACAACTGATGGATATTTGTCTCTTACAACTCATTATGTTGATGAGAATTGGGTGTTGCAAAATAAGATATTTAATATTCGTCATGTGCTGCCTCCACATAATGGTCCAATTTTAACTGAAAGAGTTATTCATATGTCAAAAAAGTGGGACATTGATAAAAAGGTTTTAGCATCACATTAGGCAATGCATCATATAATGACAGGCTAGTGGACGTGTTAAAGCGTCATCTCTCTTTGACTGACAAATTGTTGTTCGATGGTGAACTGTTTCATGTACGTTATGGTGCGCATGTCATGAATTTAATTATACAAGCAGGATTGAAAGTGATTGATGCTCCTATATTTAATATTCGAGAGAGTGTAAAGTATGTCAGAGGTTCAGAAGGGAAAAAAATCAAAGTTTATAGAATGCATCTCTCAACTCTTTTCGAACTGTAGTAAAAAGGTTAGATAAGATGTCCCTACAAGATGGAACTCAACGCATCCCATACTTGAATCTGCCTTTATGCATCGTCGTGCATTTTATCAGTTACAGTTGATTGATACAAACTTTAAAACATGCCCATCAGAAGAGAAGTGGCATAGGGCAGAAAGAATAACCAGTTTTTTAAAACCTTTTAATGATATTACCACTTTTTTCTCAGAATCTAAGTACCCTACAACAAACTTGTACTTTCATGGAGTGTGAAAAATACAGTTACTTATTGAGAAAGAGATGCAAAACTTAAATAATATGATTAGCTCTATGGCGATAAAGATAAAAGGAAAATTTAATAAATATTAGGAGTGTTACAGTATGGTGTTATCTTTTGTTGTAGTACTAGATCTACATTATAAGCTATAATTTATGGAATTTTATTTTAAAAAGCTACGGAATGAGGTGGGGGTTAAAGATATTTTTACTCGTATTGGATTGAATGTCTGATTAACAATATTGGTGCAAGTGTTGGATTATGAGATGACATTACATACAACATACAATGTGTGTGTATCTTACATTGCACTGGTGAGGTTAAGTCACAGTAGACTAACCTAAAGAATGTCAAGGTGAACATTCTTAGATAACATGCCAACCATGAATTGGGTAATATTATCAAAGTGGTGAGCATATGTGGTGACATCAAACATTGCATCGCAAGAGGCATTTCATTTCATGAAACATTCCTCATTGATGATGGTGGTAAGTGTATGATTAATTATCATTGAAAAGTGGATTATCTAATGGTGGTTGATTCAGTATTTATTTATCATTCGTTCTTTACGAGTTTGATTATTTTAGTATGCACATTAATATAAAACTCACACTCACATATGTTGTTTTGTGGGTATGGTTGGTGAAGTCTGGTCTACTATTACTGATATTGAGTTGATAAGTTTATGAGAACTCTTCTAGTTGAGTCACAGTCTTGCATATGTTGTATACTTTAAGGAATGATGTCTTAGGAGTTTGTTTACGTTTTGGTCTTGTAATTATTATTGTGACTTCGGTTAGTAGTCTTCTTTATGTATATATGGTGATTGTGAGATGGTTATATATATAATGATGTTATTTATTTCTTATATGATTATTATCTTTGGGATTGTTATGAGATATCGTTCGCAAATAAGTAACATGTGCGATCACACTCACCCTAAGATGGTGTTAATGACATCTGATTAGGAGTAGACGTGACACTTAATCTATTTGCAAAGATGGAGATGGCAAATATACAACCAGATGCAATAACTTTTATGGGAGTTTTGTGTGCTTGTGTACGCGCAAATAATATAGTTGAGGGTCGTAGGTACTTTAAATATACAAGTGAACGTTATGGTATCACCCTAATGTAGACCATTACACTTGTTTGATTGATCTCTGCAGTCATGACACAATGTTGGATCATGAAATTTGAAAAATAGTGGATGCCATGCCACCAAGGCGGAGTCAGGATTATGATTTGTCCTATGCTATGCCAAAATTTAATAAATTACAAAAAAAAGATTATAGAACATGTACATACAAAATTTATATAAACCAAACAATTTTACGACTAATACATAGCAAAGTTGTACATAAATAGGTATATATTACAAAATATCAAATGAAAAATACCTATTAAAGTTGTGTCCGACGGTTCTTCATGGAATATAAATCATCTATTATCGAATCTGAATCAATAAGTTCAGAAAATTCTTTTTAAATGTAGATAATCATAGAATCTATAAGAAAGTCATCCTCTATCTTGTTGTGAAGAGCAATTTTAACATACTTCAGAAATGAACACCTTCATGTGCCATTATAAAATAATTAGTTACGGGTAAACAATAACATAAGAAAAAACAAAAATAAAAACAAAATTCTCAAGCTTTTTCTAGACAAAATGATCAACTATGGGTAAAACAAATTCATCATCCTCTTGAGATGATATAACATTACCAATGTTGGTAAACTAAACAGAAATTGATTTAGTTATTTTTTTTATGCTTTACAAAGGAAAATGAACCCTCTCGGTTCATGGAAGATTGCAAGGTTAATCTCTTAATTCTTACACTTAATGTCTTGCTAAATTATATTACATTAAATCTTATCCCTTTATGCCTCCTATTGTTCAACTTCAACCATAAAAAATTTGTGTTGATAAAAAAAAAAAAAACCAAACATTCCAACATTTTATTGAATTTGTAAACAAAAGACAAATTTCGCACTCAACCTTACTTGAAGAATGTAAAGACAACTTCTAGTTATGCACTTTTTTGTCTTCAACCAATTGTCATTTTCTTTTGTTGTTGTTTTTCTCTTTTTGGGTGAGTAACGACTTTCTCCTTCAAGCAATTGCAGGCTCCAGAATATGAAATCAAAAATAAAAAAATCAACATCTCTAGCTATCTCTTAGGGCATTTTTTTAATGGTTAAGTAACTAAATTAATTTTTATTGGGTTTAAGAATTAAGTGTTGGGGACTGCGGAATTTCCCATGACCTGGTTATAATGTATACGCATACTACCAAAAATTTTGATCTGATTAGCATAGCTTAATTTACGTGATTAGAATCGTACTTTCGAGATTTCTCTGATTTGATCTCGAATAACAAGAATTAGCACTAAGCACGAAGCAACCGCTCGAACTCAACCTTCGGACTTCTGCTGTATTCATCGTACACACCTTGCTCTACAAAGAGTGGGCTCGCCACTGCTAGGGTTTCTCTTCCTCACAAAAACGTGTATCTCTCAATTATGTGTAGAGTGTGTAACCCTAGCAGCTCTTAGAACGTGTATATATAGAGGTTACAACAGGGACCATAGGATTAGTATAACTAGGGCTTCCTACGCAAATAAGTACTCCTAATCCAATCAGGATTAATCCTTATTTACGTAAATTATAATTTATGTCACTAACAAATTATAATTGCACTCCCTGTTATACTAGAAATTATATTTCAAGCTCCATATTATTAAATGCTTATTTATCTCCCCACATTAAGATTACAGATACCCGTCTATTAAATTAAATTATTGATAATTAAACTTAATAAACTTATTTAATTCCTTGAGACTTTCCACTTAACTTATTTGATATGTTGGATTCATAATCCACCCGCAGGGTTTGACATAATCAAAACTTATAAGCTTCATCAAGGGGGTATCATCAATCTTTATACGGAGACGTGGATTCCATCAATAATAAATATTCACTATACACGTAATGTTATTGTCCAACTCACTGAATTTATTGACTCACAAAGAATCTCACTCTTCTGCGAATCAAAACAATAAATACTACATGCACGTGTCTATTTATTACATTAGGATTAAGAGCGTAAGCACTCATAATAATC
The DNA here is from genome assembly GCA_033060915.1 of Euryodendron excelsum. Lineage (NCBI taxonomy): Eukaryota > Viridiplantae > Streptophyta > Magnoliopsida > Ericales > Pentaphylacaceae > Euryodendron > Euryodendron excelsum. Next base: position 47,847,202 of record CM065385.1, on the reverse strand, counting down.
ATGAGCTATTAATTATTTTATATAGTTAGTATAAAAATAATTACCTCAACACGGTCCTGTTCAATACACACAAAGTGTACTAGTGCAATGAGTTGGAACTATATCGTTCCCCATAGTCAAGACAGACCTATTAAAACCTTGTACTACGGTCCTACTGATGGTGTGTCCATTTCTATCTAAGACTGTGAACGATAAACTTATATTCCATAAGAACCAATGATCTGATCTTCCGTGTGTAAGTCATTCTCTATACACTAAATTATCTACTATATAGAATAAGAGACACACATGCATAATCATTAAATAAATAACGCAATGCAAATATTTCTCACACAGATTCTCATTCAAATGGAATAACTAATTTATTAATAAATACTAAAGCCATTACACAAAGTATGTCTTTTAGTATAAATTTTCAACATTAAGATTAAAGTGAGTTGTGTTAGGTATTGGATTATAATAAAAAGTGTTGGTCTGAGCAGTGAAAGAAAGTGAGCTGGGCAATATTGAGGTGGGTTAAATTTAAATATTAAAAAATTTTGAACATTAAATATGAGAGTTGGGCTAGGTGCTAGGGGAGCCTCTACTTTCCCTCTGCCCTTAATGCTGCCTTAGCCAAATGGCAAATTGTGACGAGCAATGTTTAAAAAATCGAACTTTCCGGTTCAATTGAAAAAATGAAAACCGATTTAAGAAACGGTTCAGACAAACTCCATAAACCGTTCCTACACGAAAACTGTTCTCTATTTGTAAAACCGTTTGAATCAGTGGTTCAACCGGTCGTCTGTGAAAACTGTTCGCAGTTCACAGGAAGCAGATGGTTGCACATTCAGCCCCAACTACATCCTTAGCTCTGCCTTTCACTGCAAAAATCCAACACCAGACGAATGGCGATAACCTTTTTCCTTCTACGACAGCTTCCTTTTTCTTCTTCTTTGTAGGAAAAATATTTGTTGTATAATGTTTCCCATATAATCTGTAACCACAATAAAATAAAATGAAACATGATGATATTATTGTCAAGTAGTCATGATAAAGTGAAATCAAGAACATTAAATAATGTGTGTGAAATAACGTAATATGATAAATTCAACAAGTTTTATATAATGAAATAATAAAATATGCAGTGCAGGGGAGATCAAGTCTAGTGTTACACACTCTTAACTTAAGACAGATTCGTCCCCCACACACGAACGTCTATCTGTAGGATAAAATGATCACAATCTTGAATAAGTAGCACTACAATATTCAAGATTCAGCGAATCAACCTTTTGATTTTACTCTCTCAATATATAAAATGTATACATCATGTATGACATAAAACAAAGAGAAATTTCTATTTAATTCTATACAGAATTATGATATTTAATTCCATACAGAAACCTACGGCGTTTTTGATAAAATCAACATGATATGATAATGAATACATTGCATTTTTTACACAGAAAATTGCAGTCATTCTGTAAAATTTCAACACTGAAATTCACTACAGAAACATGGAAGAAAGTGATAGAATTTTCAATGAAATTTATCACACTGAATATATGAAATCATGATCGGTAAAATAAAAAATTAACTGGATAAAACCTGGATAGAAATTCGTACAGAATTTCTTAGGCAGAAACAAACACGGGAAATAACTGATTGAACAGTCAGATTTTTCCTGAAACAGTCGCCGAAATTTGGACAGTACTTCGCTGGAAATTCGCCACTAAATGTCGTCGGAATCTGGGCACGTCGTTGGAGTCCGAGAAAGAGAGAGAAAGACGGAAAAACTCGTATATATAAAACTTTGTTTTGTTCGGAAGGGGATTCTTTCTATATATAGAAAAAATTGCACAGCAACTATTGGAATTTAAATTTGAACCGGTTCGGTTCAACCTGCGTCCAAAAATATTAAATCGGCTCAAGCCATTTTAATATTAATCGCACCCGCACCGAACCGAACGAGCGGCGGCGGCGCGCACGTGTATGATTTATTGGGTCAACTAATGAATTCCATAGGTCCTCCCTCTTTCACAAAAGTGGGGTGCCCCTTAAGGTCCAAACCCATCTTTAAACTTAGCCTTTATATACCCATCACTTTTTTCATAGAAAATCAATATGGGACAAGCCTTTAATTCCACCCATAAACCATACTCATGGTATCTACTTTGGAGACTATTATCTCATTCAAACTTTCATGCATTTAAACAAGTAAATGCTTTTTATTCATCTCCTTATGAAGTGAAATACAAAATATCTTACACTCACTAAAAAAAACGTATGAGTTTCACCTTAACAATAACTTAAAATTAATATTTTACACCAAATATTTAAATATTCTTTTTTTTCTTCTTCTTCTTCCTCATGTAATCCCCCAATGGAAGCCCCACCCACGTTTCCATCGAAGTCCGAGTTCTCCAGGTTGTCGCCTTCGTTGTCATGGCCTGCAACTATGTCGTCACCTGCCGAAATTGGTTTGTACAGCGAGCAAATTTCTGTGCAACTAAAGAGCTATTTGAGAATGATTGCAGAGGTACGTTGGACTCGTTGGAGGAAATATTAACTGTAATGGTGAAGATTGGAAAAACTTTTTGTTTTGATCTATTATTTACGCAAAAGTGGGCTGAAGGAAGGGCCGGCTCAACCCTAGGCGGGTGAGCGGCCGCCTTAGGCCCAATTTTGAAGGCTCTAATTTTTAAAGACTTCTTACAGTTTCTTAACATTTTAAAAAAAAAGTTTCAATGTGGATAAGAAAAAAAAAGTTTGTAAGAAAAAGAAGGCAAAAATTACCTTTCACTAAGAAAAAAATACAAGTTTAACTAACAAGCAAATTGTACAAACAAATAAAATTTTAAAGGCTCTAACTTTTTAAACTTTTTCATGCTATAATTAAGTTATTCTACAATTTTTTTAAAACAAAAAGCACTTTCTAAATAAATAGATAAAAAAGAACTACAAAAAGAAGATTGAAAATTAACTATCTTAGTTAACTTTTTAAAAAAAATTGATTTCACCCAATAAAATCAATTGTAAAAAATAATTTAAAAAATTATAAGACTTTTTAAAACCTTATACGTTATAGTTAAATATTAGATAGTGTCTCTATTTTTTTTTTATAATAAGAAAAGGTTTAAAATCAACTCACTAGCTAGTTAATTTTAATAGATTTAATTTTTTTATAATAATTAAATATATATATATATATAATATTATTTAAAATTATCGACTTACGCAACAAATTATATTGAGCTGGCCGGTCCTAATCGAAGGTGTGTTGTTTCATTTGGGAAAGTGAGAGATATGACATTAAAGGCAATGTAGGCATGTGGGTAGCACCGTGGCACTAGGAAATCTGCAAAAAATGATTACAAGAAAATGATTTTTTATTAAAAAATAATATTTAAAAACTTAAAATGTAGCCAAGACATCACAACTGTGCTTTTTTTTTCTTTTTTTTTTTTTATACTAACAACATACATGTCAAATCTATTTAATGTTAGTCTCCCATTGAGATATATATACATACTAGGAATAACCCGTGCCTATGGCACTCCTAACAAAATCTGAATCTGCAAACATTCTGTAGTGAGTCTCGTTTGATAATGAAATAAACAAAATAACTATACTTGTTGGTGCCTGAATAATACACTTTATCATTATCAAGTAATCCTAAAATGAAACAATTTCTTTTTTTTTTCCTTCTCGAATCAGTGTGTGACTAATTTGGCAATGCAAGTGGCAATATTCTACTCCAAACTTTTAATCGAAAATCAATGACTCCAACTCCAACTTAGTAATGCAAGTGATAGTATCTAGCTCCAAAATTTCCTGCAGGGTCATAAGAAATTAAATATACCTTAAGAGAAGTTGAATGTTGTTCTTTTCTAAAATCAGCTAATAGTGTAAAACATCAGACGTTCACCCATACCTAGTTTACATAACCAGAATAAGTAGTTCTTCGGCATCCACTTATCCTAATAAATTTTTAGAATTCAAAAGACTATTAAAATACTTACATCTCCCCCTCAGTACTTACATAACAAACAAACAAAAAAATTGCTTTTATATTCTTTTGGGGAGGGGGTTCTAATAAAACTGTTCTCAAGACCATGAAATCAAACAACTGCATTCAAGCAATCAATTGGAGATTTACTATTTTTGGGTCAATGAAATTCCGTAGAACTCTTGCATGATGTCATTGATCATCTCCAACTTGCAGTCACTCATCAACTTAGTAATGCAGGTGATAGTATCTAGCTCCAAAATTTCCTGCAAGGTCATAAGAAATTAAATTTACCTTAGAAATTAAATATACCTTAGAGAAGTTGAATGTTGTTTTTTAACCACCAAGCAACACGTAGACTAATTAGCTAACAGTGTAAAACATCTGACCTTTACCCATGCCTATTTTATATACACCAGAATAAGTAGTTCTTCAATTACACATGCATCCACTTGTCCTGATAAATTTTTAATTCCTTTCATTTTTTAGAATTCAAAAGACTATTAAAATACTTACAGTAATCTCCCCCTCAACCACTTACACAACAAACAAACCAAAAAATTGCTTTTATATTCTTTTGGGGACGGGGTCCTAATGAAACTGTTCTTAAGCATAGACCATGAAATCAAACAACTGCATTCAAGCAATCAATTGAAGATTTACTGTTTTTGAGTTAGCGAAATTCTATAGAACTCTTGCAAGATGTCATTGATCATCTCCAACTTACAGTCACTCATCATCCTATTTCATAGCAATCAAAGTCTAATGAAACTGTTCTCAAGCTCAGACCATGAAATCAAACAACTGCATTCAAGCAATTAATTGAGGATTTACTTTTTTTGGGTCAATAAAATTCCATAGAACTTTTGCATGATGTCATTGATCACCTCCAACTTACAATCACTCATCATCCTATTTCATAGCAATCAAAGCCCAACAATTAAAATTTCAAACGAAAACAAACACTCTAGGAAAAAATTATTTAAGTACAAAGCTATTTGGAGATTTACAGTTTCACCAAATCCTTCTCTTTGCGTTTGCTTGGGAAGACATGATTGTTAATTGTTTAATTGTTAATTTAAGACATTAACCTTAAAGATAGTAATTTTGTTCCACATAACAATAATTTTGTGTATATAGAATAGTGGAAAGCAATGTATGGTTAAAATATACAGTAAAAAAAAAAAAACAATCTTATAAATGTATGTTATGCGTAGAAGTGTGTGTGAATGACAAAAAAAAATATTATAAGTACACATGAAACCAGTAGAAGAAAAGGCTGTGTGTTAGGTGTGCAAGTGAAAATGTGAAACAGAAAGTTTGGATCCAAGAAACATGCATAGAACAATCCCAACAAAACTTGGTCGAATGCTCCCATATGACTCACCAACATAGATGCAAAGACAACCTAAAGCCGTTGTTTGGTCACCAAGAAAATTGAAAAACCAGAAAAAAAAATATATGTATGATGTTTAGCCAAATAATTAAACCACTATAATTCCTCTTTTTTCGCCTTTTGGTTAGGAGTCAAGTGAAAATGTGAAACTGAAAGTTTGGATCCAAGAAACATGCAAAAAACATAGATAAGAGAAAAAAGCCGTTGTTTGGTCAAGATTAGGTTTATTCTCTACCATTAATTGTCCATCGATTAATCAATAATTCTACAGGTTGAGATAAAATCAAGTGGCCAGATTTCATGGAAAAAAAAAAAAAAAGTTCTAGCAGGAGAGCCGGAACAGAAAAGACAGAAACCCACCACGGAACACATAAATAATCCTGTCAGAAAATGTTGAGGTTGGGTTTAATAACCCACAAACTAAATAAAGATTCTAATATTGATTAAAACAAAGCCATGATTAAAAAATGAAAATCCACTTGAAAATTGATATCATATGATCCGAAAATAGAGAAAATTAGAGAGTCAATCGCGAGATTAACAGGGAGTTGATTAACGATAATAGACCTATTATGAGTCTCTCTCACGATATTTGATTTGGCCTTGAACTAAAGTAAAAATGAGCTCACAATAGAAAAATGTTTGTGAAGTTTGACTTATCATGAAATGGGGCTCATATTATGCGCTGTGGGAGGTGGTACAAATGCTTGATGCTGCCTTAAAATACAATCAGAACTCAGAAGAGGCAAAATGAAGGCTAATAGCATAAACTCTGTACTCATTCAAATATCCATACATTCACATACATATATGCAGCCTCAAAGGTAGACATAGAATGCAGCCTTAAATGAACGAACAAATACAGAGAGAGAGAGAGAGAGTAAGATGGGTTGGTGTGGCACCTTATTTTATGTTTTGTAAAGCTTGGAAGAGGGGCGTTTGGTTCTTCTTCTTCAGATACTGCAACATGTTCATTTAATACACAACAATAATAACATTTTTGGTTATCTAAGAAATTTAAAAAATGAAAAAAATAGAAGGAAAGAAACAAAAACACATACACACGATACATATGGCCACAGAGAGAGGGAGAGAGAGCTTGCTTTTGGTGTAGTAAAGGAAGCATTCCATGGCTAAGCAAAATGTCGACGATGACAGTGCAGACGCTGGCAATAACCAAGCGATTTGAACAGATCCGTATTCATAGCGTTTTGCTGTGTTCCTGGAGTGAGAGATTTAGTGAGAGATTTAGGGGAGAAAGTGAGAGAGAGAGAAAGGCTTTGAAGAGGTATCTGATTTTTTCAAAAGTGTATCTCAGCTTTTCAGGATTTGCTGCCAAGATGTAAAAGAAGCATTTAATGAGTTTGAAATTTGATTTCGACCGTTGATCAATTTGTCTCTCGAGTGATGCAAGAGAATTTCAACCGTTGAATTTAAAACAAAAGTTGATGCCAACCCTTAGACGGAAATGCGTTCCACGTAGGACAAACGTCCCATCAAGATTCAAAAATAGTTCTGTTTTATTATATAGATATGATTTTTTTTTATGAGTATAATTTTAATGTATTGGTAATGTATAATTTTTTTACATAAAAGAGGCATCAAAATGTTATATATGTCTTTTAAAATTTAAGTATAATATAAAAATATATGGTCTAAGGGACACTTGTCACATTCTAGTATCTGCTTGTGTAAAAAAATTGACATTATCAGTACATTAAAATTAAACTCTTTTCTTATTTCAACACTTGAGGAAAGATAAACTTCTTAGGAATTATTTGACAGAGTTTTGATTTTTTTACTTATATGTAAATTATA
>CM065385.1:47807500-47835000 GCA_033060915.1 Euryodendron excelsum | reverse complement strand
ATAGATGAGCCACAAATTGGGTAAATAAAATTATCGGGTGACTGAACATATATTTGTGATGACACTTGTGATCTTTTTTTCATGGTAAGAATTTTTAAAAATTTAATATTTATAATTTTTAAATTATATTTTCTCTCTTCGAAACATAAACACAACATCACGTGAACAAACTCTACAGTACACAGGTAAGCCAATCGCCCGGATAATTTTGTAATTAACAAAATGATAAGTCATAATTATCTTCCGGAAAGTGGGGAGTGGGGACTGCAGGCTGTGTAGCTGCTACTGCTGATAATCTGCTCTATTCTAACTATTCAGAAATATATTTCTTTGGGAATTACGTATAAAGGTAGAGTAGTCGAGAAGGATATCATATGGCCCTTTCTTCTTCTTCCTGTAATAATAGTTATTATTATAATAGTAGCAATCGTTTTCCTCATGAAGCTGCCCCGATTCAGATCTTCCTTCAATCTATAAATACAGCTACAAACCAACTGTGAGTCAACAACATAAGGCCCTCCCGTTTCTCACCTTGTCCTTCTCAACTTCCTCCACCACAGACATTGTCTTCCGCTGTTTGTCAAAGGCCGTCCAGATTTGACCGTCCAAATTACCTTCATCAACGGTTGCGAAGCGGCAGCTACAGGAATAGAAAAGGGAGCTTCGAATTAGAAAGAGTTGGTGTTAGTAACAGGGTGTTGACGATGATGGAGGCTTCTCTGGATGGATCTTCTACTCCTAAGAAACATTTGACTTCGGATCACCTTCGGCATGTGGAGTCTATGGCGACTATGCCTTCGGGAGCCGGCAAGATACCCAGATTGAATGCGGTCATCCTCGGAGAGGCACTTGCCTCCGAGGAGGATGATCTCGTCTTCCCCAGCGACGACTTCTCTCGACAGGCTCACATCTCTTCTCCCCAAAAGGTCCGCAACTTTCCCCCCTCCCCATGCCCATCCATGCTTTTCTCATTTTCTATCCACCAATCAGTCCAAGTGCACATTTTTCATTTCTTGATGATGTGACATGTTCTTCTCATCGATCGATCATATGCCTATTTCTAAACAAAAAAAAGAAGGTATATTTGTCTTATTGACTTACTTTGCTTATTTCTTCGTATCTTTCTAAATTTTTTGTGATGTTCTTGGGTATTGCCAGTATTTAGAGATGTATAGAAGGTCAATTGAGGACCCTGCTGGCTTTTGGTCGGATATTGCGTCCGAGTTCTACTGGAAACAGAAATGGGGCCAAGAGGTCTACTCGGAGAACGTGGATATCAGAAAAGGGAACATCAAGATCGAGGTCTTTTTACACACATTTCTTCTCTCTTCCTCCAGCCCCACCCACCCTCACACGAACTCACTAAATAAAAGCGACAAAAAGCCTTCACCTATTTTGGGTTTGTTGCTGCTTTCTTTTCTTTCTTTCCTCATACAATTTGTTTCTTGGTTAAAAACTCAGTTGAGCTTGTTAAAAACTAAAGAAGAATAAGAAGAAGGACTTTAATTGGCTTATTCTGACTTCTCAATATATGTATTTGTGTGTGGCTGTGTTTCTGAGCAGTGGTTCAAGGGTGGTATCACCAACATTTGCTACAACTGCTTAGATAGGAATGTTGAATCTGGAATCGGTGACAATACTGCCCTTTACTGGGAAGGAAATGAGCCTGGTCTTGATGGCAGTTTAAGTTACAGGCAGCTGCTGGAGAGAGTTTGCCAGGTTAAACATTATGCCGCACCCCCAAACAAACCAAAACATGCACATTTTGTAGGGAATCAAATTCATGAAATATTTTTCTTATATGTATTGTCAACAGCTTGCAAATTACATGAAAGATATTGGTGTTAGAAAGGGTGATGCTGTTGTGATTTATCTACCAATGCTTATGGAACTTCCAATCGCAATGCTTGCTTGTGCTCGCATTGGTGCTGTCCATTCGGTATTGCATAACAATATTCCTTGTACTTCCCTTGCGTTCTTGCAGTTGTATGTATTTCTCAAGCATTTAGGGATAAATGACTTCAAGATGTTCTGTTCATTCAGGTTGTTTTTGCCGGATTCTCTGCAGAGTCTCTTGCCCAAAGGATCATTGATTGCAAACCGAAGGTTGTGATAACTTGCAATGCTGTTAGGAGAGGGTCTAAGGTTGTGTATCTCAAAGATATTGTTGATGCTGCCCTCGTAGAATCAACCCAGAATGGGATCTCTGTAGGTGGGAAACTTAAGTTATTGTTTTGTGGTTCGAGTGCAATAATCTAGCATTTGTATCCTTGATTAGGACATGCTTCTTTGCAATATGAGAATTATGTTTCAAGTCATAGGAGAAAAACTTTATGCTAACTATATTTTTTCATATCTACGTGAGTGCATGTTTGATGAATTTCATATCTAAAGATATGTCAGAAGGCTTTCAATTTTTTCAAATGAACGATTTGAAGACCTGTTAATTCTAATGACTTATAGCAGAGTTAACCATTTGAACCTTTATAGCAAAATATGAACCACCTAATTCTTCAATGAATAAAAATAGGTTAGATATGATTACTGTATTGATTGCTTTTCTTCTCTGGCATTGGTGTTTGTTTCAAGTTCCCCTTTGTTGCTCTGCCATTTAGTACAAATGACACTAATGTGCTTTCTCAATGAAATTAACCTGTGACATGTGCAATAATAGAACACAGAGCCTAGATACGGTTAACAAAATATGTGAAGGTTTGTCTCTGTCCCAGTCAATGTTGGCAAGCTCAGGTAGATAAGTTGCTAAATCACAATAATCCATAAAAAGTTTCTATTCGAAAGCACAAACGTTTAAAAACTAGATGTGCCAGGAAAACATGACCGTATTACTCGCTAGATGCAAAGTTTAGCCTACTATATGATCAACTGTTTATGTTGGAGTATTATGGCATATATCCATCTACTTCATAAGACATTGGTGTAGAAGCATAGCAAAAATGCCACCAATTATAGTGAAATAAAATTTGTCAAAATAATATCCAACACTTCTCTATGACCAAGATTGTCAGAGACTCAGAACCCTAATCCTAGGTAGGATTTGTGGGTCTCCATGATTGGATCATAGAATTGAATTTAGAATCCTAAGATTCTACAAAATCCAAAACAAATTGTCTGTCTATGTGAAGTTACAAAAGGGAAAAGATAAGTGCTCTTGAGAGAAGAATAGATGCACTTATTAAGAAAACAATAATAAAAGAATAGATGCACTTACAGATGTTTCCAGTGCAAATGTTTGGTTTAGGATTAGCATAGTAGGAGTCTTATGGTTTGAATTCAAGTTTGATGTAAGCACAAGTGTATACTGAAACTACTGTGCATGGGCAACTGGCATCCACAACATATATTTCTAGAAAATTTCATGTTACAAAACATAGCATGATATTTTTACCTACAATTTCCCGGGCTCTTCTTCTTCTCTGTTCATTGTTTGTTTCATATTTGCATGGAATTTATGTTCTTTCCCATAGCAGATGCATGCTTGATCTATGATAATCAATCAGCAATGACGAGGGAAGCTACTAAGTGGTACGAGGGAAGAGATATCTGGTGGCAGGTTGGTAATGTTGCCTTTATTCTACGCTGTTTTTATTGTGATAATGCTTGAAAAAAGTTCTCTCACTAAAGAGACCCTCCCCAAATCCTATTCCTTATGAAAGGTAATTGCAGTTTTGAGATTAAAATTAATCTTGTAGACCTTTTTACTTTTCCTGTCTCTTTTTTCTTTTTTGCAAGGGAGGGACGGGCGCCCGCCCGCTGGGGGGGCCGGGAGGGGGGTGGGTGGGTGGGTTTGCGCTTGGGGGCTTTCAATATAATTACTAGTTTTGTATGTCATTATGCTGTCATAATGTGCATAACTTTTCTTTTTGCACCAAGTTGAAATGTTTTTCCCATGAAGTAAAAAAAAATGAATTAGTAATATTTCTCAATATAATTACTAGTTTTGTATGTCATTATGTTGTTATAATGTGCATAACTTTACTTTTTGGCACCAAGTTGAAATGTTTTTCCCATGAAGTAAAAATGAATTAGTAATATTCCAAGTCAATCGCAGGTTTGTCATTTTAAATTATTACTTGCACACCATGCTGTGTGTGAACAGATCTAAATTCTGTCTTATTAATTATGCCATTCAACTGATCATGAAATTGTGGTGCATATTTCACAAATGGTTAATACCCCCATAATTTTAGGGGTGTTTAATGATTTATAAATGTCTTGTAGGATAAGATCAAGTGAACAAAGCTTTTTACCAAACTATTCCTGTTGGCTACTATTGGATCATTTCACCATTTCTTGTCTCTTGTTGAGCACAGGTTCTTTAAGTCTTCCTTTCATCTACTTCCATTCACCTTCTGCATGTACCTAGTGCTTGTGCAATTATCGATTTTGGCTGCAAATGGCCCAGCATGCTTTAGGAATTTTTGTTCTTGACTGTCGCCAATACAAAAACTATTCCAAATATAAAAATTACTTATGTTGTTATTCCTGCCACACTTGTTTATACATTGTTTCTTAAGTTCTTAACAGACCAACATGTCCCGCCACTTCATTCAGATCTTTATAGACAACATGTTACTTATCTTATTTTACTTTTCTAAAGTGTCTCTCTACAACTCTAGCAGCAGTTAGCAATACTTGAGTTTCGTCCATTAAATTAAGTTGTCTGCAAACAGTATAAAATGAGGGATAGTTTTCTTATTTTTTTCCCGATCATTGTACTTTCTGATCAAGGCTAAGATGTAAATGTATTAAAGCTGCTAGTGTTATCCTATAATGTTAAAGCCGCTAGACGGCTAGAGTCATCCTACAATGTTAGAGATTCATGTTATTCTTTTTTTCCCAAGTCATCATGAAAAGGTTATCATCTCTCTAACTTGATAAAGATTGTTTATGTTCTCCTTTCTCCTTTCTAAGCTTTACCTTAGTCGCCTGAGTAAGAAGGCAACTTACACAGCCCATCTAACCTGCAAGTAAACTACGGTTAGGTCTTTCCCTTGACTAAGAAGTTTCCAAACTCTTGTTACATCTTGAGGTCTTAGTTCAGTCACTGAATGTTGAATAGCATTTAAATGGTGAAGGTTTGGATCCCTATTTTATCATTAGATCCATACACGTGTTGGTGTGTCTGTTTGCGCGCATGCGGTGGCCATTCAAATGCTCTTTTGCTGTTAAGATGGCGTTCTTCTGGTCTTGAACATCTTATTGAATAACTTTGTTGACCTGGATTCACATTTTTCCCATATACTTACAATCCCTTAATTCGGTAACTTTTATTTTGGAGCATTTCTATCTTCAAAAGCATCTTTCATATCCTATTTCCTAATTCCATAGGAAAACCTTTTTTATCCTAATAATGCCAAGATCAAGAAGTTCTTCAAGTGCTCTTCCACTTCTCGTCATTTCCTCATCCTTCACTAAACCCTCTAGACTTGCTCTTGTATCCATATATGTATTATGAATTTTGTTCATTGACAAGATTTTAAAATGTGTTTTTTCTGTCAATGCAGTTTGGACTTTATAATGACACCTTTAATGGGAGTCTTGGACAACATTTTTTGCAGCTGTTGCCACACAGGCATCTTTAAATACATTAGTTTCCCCTTCAAATCATCATTTTGGTTCTTTTGACATTTTATCTGAGTAATGACAATTCACTTTACCATTCATTTCCACACAGTCAATGCAGTCCTATTCCTTTCTTCAAGTCTGTAACACCTTGTAAATTTTATGTGTAATAAACTTGTCTGGTAGGGCGTCTCCTAATATAATTTACACCATTGCAAGGTGACCATTACCTTCTCCTTGTAAAGAGTTTGGTTGAGCTCTATTTCTTTTGGCGTCTCACTCTTCCAGGATGTTGTTCCTAAATACCCAACTACATGTGCTGCTGAGTGGGTTGCTGCAGAGGATCCACTTTTCCTGCTGTATACTAGCGGAAGCACTGGAAAGCCTAAGGTATCTAAGGTCTAAGGTCCCTCGAATAATGAAGGTTTTCTGTATGTTTCTATTATTCTGATATGATATTTTCACCAATAATCAGGGTGTTCTGCATACAACTGGGGGATATATGATATACACTGCAACAACATTCAAGTATGCATTTGACTACAAGCCATCAGACATATACTGGTACGATTGAAAATTTAACTCAGCGTCAACATTAATGAATTTTCATCATTGTTGATTAGATAAACAATTATTGGGATTCGTAGGACTGACATTTTCGTCCTTTCTTTTAGGTGTACTGCTGACTGTGGTTGGATTACTGGACACAGCTATGTTACTTACGGGCCTCTGCTTAATGGAGCAACAGTTGTAGTATATGAAGGGGTAATTAATTCAGAACTTGTCAAGTATCTTGACTACTTGGATAATTGTATTCGGGAGAGGAAAATAGATCATCCACTTCATTTGTTTATTATGTAAGGCCTGCATGGATTAATGAATAATTTAACTTAATCGTCTTTGAAATCATAGAAAAAAAGTTGTTGATACTCGATGTAGCCCAAGTGGGGAATCCAGCGTCTAAAATTAATAGCAGACCCAAATAAAGACTTGGATCAAGAGTAGAAGTTGCAAAATCTGATTCTAGAATATATTTCTACAATTTTTGACAAAAATGGGTCAAATACCGAGGGCTATGGGGTTAAAACTGACCCTTACATATGGTTAATGTGAGCTTAGCCTGAGCATCCACCCTTTGACTGTCCTTCCATATGAATTTGTCTATCTCTATTAGTGGAGAAGTGTATGAAGGAATGGATCAGTGGATTGAGGAGTGAATGCTTGGAGAGAGAGAACCAAGCATTGTCAACTATAATGGACTCAACCAAAAGTATGAACATCAATGGGACTATATAATTAAAAGACAATGTATACCATGAAATATTCCTATACTTTATTTCTTTTATGGGATAAAGGAAAGTTCCTGTGAAGAGAATAAGTTTATGTGAGAGGTTATTAGATACAAGAAATTTATCAGTAGAGTCCACTGTACTGCATTTCAGATGGTATTGTTTCAATCTGCTTGGATATTTGGTAATGCCATAAGATAGCAAGTGCTGTTGTTGATGTGATCCTTCATCCTTTAATAAATATCTACAATATGTATATTTCCTGCAGGCTCCAAATTATCCAGATCCTGGACGATGTTGGGACATTGTTGACAAATACAGGGTGACAATATTTTATACTGCCCCCACACTGGTGCGCTCCCTGATGCGCGATGGAAATGAGGCAAGAAATTTCTCTAACCTTACATGCATAAGTGTATTTGAAACTAATTCAACCGACAATGAGTTAAGATTATATTTTACTACGGTACTATTTACAGATGGCCACTGATTTGATTTATTTCGCCAATCTTCTGTGTCTTGGCAAGTAGTTTGAAAATGGTCTTGCATAGCATTGTAATGTTCCACTGTAGTAAATCATCTCTGCTCAAACTATTGTGGCCTGAGTTTGTTTTATGTGATTATTCTTCACATTGTATCATCTAATTAGAGTTTATAATTCGCATCATACACTTCATGCAAGTGTAACATTCGCTAAGTATTTTGGAGAGAGAGACACAGAGAGTGTGGAGTTTTTGTCATGATATGGCATACTGATTTCAAGTGTTTTTTATCATGCAGTACGTCACCCGTTATTCGCGCAAATCCTTAAGAGTTCTTGGTAGTGTAGGCGAGCCTATAAATCCTAGTGCATGGAGGTTATGAGCTCTACTTTTGCTGTTTGGCGCACATATTTTGAAGCCAAGAAGTATTACATGCTTTTGTTTCCCATCTTAACAGGTGGTTTTTCAATGTAGTTGGAGACTCAAGATGCCCCATATCTGACACGTGGTGGCAAACAGAGACGGGTGGCTTTATGGTAGAGTTTTTTTTTTTCCCCCCTTGTCCATATATCTGCCAACTCTTGAAACAATTGGTCTTTTATATTACTGTATCTCTAGACTCATGATTTTATACAGGGAACTACTAAACTCATGCACTTGCTACTGTGAAATAATCATAGAATTGACTCACTTGTCAGATCATAGATTTTAAGTTCAAAACCCTTGCCCATTCTGACTTTGAGCATAACAGACTTTAGTTCTATGCAGTAAGAGGGATCTTGAACTAAGAAATACGTCCTAGAAGCTAATAAGGCTTTTATTGCCTATCTGGGCTGACAACTATTGTAACTGCCACGCTATGCTCCCTACTGCTTGCAGATTACTCCTTTACCCGGTGGCTGGCCACAGAAGCCTGGTTCTGCCACTTTCCCTTTCTTTGGAGTTCAGGTGCTTGCTGCCACTGCTGTTCCGATTTAGCACATTTACATATTAGTGCTTTCTTCCTCTATTATTATTGTCTTTTACTTCCTCCTTATGCGCTTGTTCTTTGGATATGAGTTCAGCCTGTGATAGTGGATGAGAAGGGTATTGAGATTGAAGGTGAGTGCAGTGGATATTTGTGTGTGAAAAGCTCATGGCCTGGGGCATTCCGTACTCTATACGGGGATCACGAAAGATATGAAACTACATACTTCAAGCCATTCCCAGGGTATTATTTCAGTGGTGATGGCTGCAGCAGGTAATTTTCTTTTTCCCCAAGGGCCTGAAGTAGGTAATTCATCACGAGAAAGTGCATTGCTAATAAAATGGCAGTCCTCAATAATATATATTCTAATTTTTAGCATAATATTTGGATTTGGTTAGGTGGAAAGAAGAGATAAAAAGATAAAGATTTACATATCTTTCTGTTCCACGGATTGATCCAACTAAAGAGTAGGGAAAAGAAGAGAAATAGTGCATTTTGGAGAGGAAAAAAATCTCTTGGGCCTACAAAAAGCTACCACAAAACATGAAGTATGATGGAGTGGTGGTGAGAGAAATATATTATTTTGGAGAAAGTACAAATACATAAAAGAGGGATTGGCCAGGCCCCGTCCTTTTCCTTCCCCTCTGTTCTCTCTTCTTTTTCTCATCTCTTCTCCACTTCGTTCCCTCAATTCTCTTAAATATGGATCCAAAAAGTTTGTTATTGCTATTAAATAATGTTTGTTCTATAACTCTCTGCCTCTTTTTGCACATTCAATGATCCTTACCTCAAAGCAATACATTCTGGGTGGTTTATTTTCTTATAGGCTAGTTAAAATTTCATTTCAGGGATAAGGATGGGTACCACTGGCTCACTGGAAGAGTTGATGATGTTATCAACGTCAGGTAACAGCTGAATTTCATCAGCTATTCCATTTATCACCCCTTCCAAATTTGGGAAATCTTGTAAAGGCATACATTTGAATAATAAATTTGCAAATTCTCAATCATTTTTTCAGCATTAAGTAATTTAGGGCTTTTTCGTGGTTGATGTTTAATTTTTACTCCCATTAATTGTGCAGTGGACATCGTATCGGCACAGCAGAAGTGGAATCTGCTCTAGTCTCACATCTCCAATGTGCTGAAGCTGCTGTTGTTGGTGTTGAGCATGAGGTACCTTAGTGACCTAGTGTGTCTCTGTCTAATAAAAATGTCTTAAAGATATGCTCTGGCAATATTGTTCTAACTATATTTATAATTTTCTGTTAGGTTAAAGGACAGGCCATTTATGCATTTGTTACTCTGGTTGAGGGTGTTCCTTACAGTGAAGAACTCCGAAAAAGTCTTATACTTGCTGTAAGAAACCAGGTACATGTTGATTTCAATGGCCTTCTACTATACCAAGGAATTTTTCAAACAAATGGTTTAAATGCCTTATTGATGCCATCCATTTACCGATAGACATGGCTGGACGATGTTTATACTATTTAGTTTGCTAGTATATTGTGCCTTAGAATCCCTTTTCATGGACAATCTGATGTTTCAAATTACGAAGGTCTTGTTGCACAATGCTTAGAATCTTTTATGACTGCATGGTGTTTTTATGATGTTATTCCTCATTCATATAGCTTATGTTCTTGAGGAATAAATATAGTAATCTCACTATGATTGTAAAACCTTTGGGCCATACCTTTAGACGCGTGATGCATTATGCCTATACCTTCTTGAAACTACTGAACAAGGAGAAAGCAGGGTTTCCATGGGTAACTTTTCACCAAGTGGAGAAAATTCTCTCTTGAACTGGTAGAATGAAATCATGTCGCCAAATAAGAGTGTTTGACAATCCTCTCTTATATCAAACATGGAAATGTGAGCTGAAATGTTTAATAAATGAACACCGAACAGTGATACATTCAACTTGCAATGCAAGGTTAGATAACCATTACATCGCATTTTAGCCGAGGTGAAAGGAAAAAGTGGTTGATCACTCAGACAATTCGTGTGTTCAATGTTTTGTGTTTCTGTGTCTGGTAATCCAAAAAGTTTCTTATCATGTTCTGTCAGTGTTGGGGGAAGCATGACTGTCATGTTAAGGACAATACGCAGTTTTTAAGATTTTGTTGCTGAATTAAACATGTTTATATAGAGCCCAAATTGGTAGGGCTTTAAATGAGCTGGAATGAGCTGAGTGAGTTTGATCTTCCTGACTTCATCTTATGACCATGAAGCCTGGCCTGGCTTTAAGCTTTGTTTGGTTCAAAGGGAAAAAGGAGAAGGAAAGGAGATACGAGTAGGGTTTTTACTTTCTTGGATATGTTTAGATGTATATGAGGGGCATCCCCATTTGGTGCCTATTTTAATAATCCACTCACACACACATAAGGAGATGGAGAGGAAGAAATCCATTATTACATTTTTTATTTCCTTTCCTTACAGGTCTAGCCAAATTTCTCAGTGTTTTATAAGTAAGATTGGTTTTTCTAAAAAGCTTGAAGTTCTCTCTGTCTCTCCAAATTTTATTCCTCATCTTTTGGAAACACAACCAAGCAAAGGAAAATGAATTTCGTTATGATTTCTTCTCCTTGTTAGTTCCTTATTTCCAAAAGGAGCATAAGAAATCCACCTATATCAGGCTTTGCTAGTGGTGTAATGGTTACACCTAGGGAAAACGCCCGAGGATTCAGAGCAGCCTGTAACACGACACCCAAATTGTAAGAGAGAACTTCATTTGCAGAATAAACTATTGAGGTATGCCTATTAGTACATAGTTCGTAAAAGTTTGTGTACATCATAAGCCTTGAAAAGTCCATTCCTTAGCTTCTTGTGATGACATACCCCTGATATGCATGAAAATTTGAATGGTATAACCAACTCGATGAACTTTAGCGGAGGGTACATAATAGCTAATCAAGCACTAAGGGAGGTCAGTGGAATTACCTTGCAACAAAAGGAGCAATGTAATGATACAGCAGAAACCTCACCTGAGAGGTTCTTGTATTTACCATTATTATATTATATATACAATAAAAACCGAGCTTGCATTCCAACGAATATATAAAAGTTGACATTCTGATGCTTTGTTCATTGCATTTCAGATTGGTGCATTTGCAGCTCCTGAGAAAATCCATTGGGCGCCTGGTCTTCCGAAGACGAGAAGTGGAAAGATAATGAGGAGGATTCTGAGGAAAATCGCATCTAGGCAGTTGGATGAGCTGGGGGACACAAGCACGCTTGCGGATCCGAATGTGGTCGATCAGCTTATTGCACTTGCTGATTGTTAAAAAGTTCCAAAATTTGAGTTTGGATTAGTCACTCGGCAACTAATATCAGTTCAGTTCCATGCACAAAAACTTAAGTCCACCGACAAAGGAGAGGCAACAATTATTTGGTGCCTTGTGGTTTCAGCTCCCTTTCAAACTTGGTAATCATGTTGCTGAGATAATAATGCAATCAGTTCACATTTGCCAAAACCTCTCAAAATATGTTCGTGAGCATATATATCCGTGAAGGTTTTGGTGTTTGATCTCGTAAAAATAAAGATTAAGAGAGATTATTCAATCCCCCGCCCTCTCTTTTCTCTGACACTTATTTGGACAAGAGTTGTGGTGTCTTCACGTTCCATATATGATCTTCATAATCGATCTACATGTCATCTAATACTATTTATTTAGTCGGAGGAGCTTTTGGTGTCCACTTTGTATCTTCTTTAAGAGTGTTCATATGCTTCTGATGGTTGTTTTCTGGGCCAATCAAAAACTCTCCCTCTCCTTGTTATCTATCCCACTTCCCTATTTCCTTTCCTCCCCTCATTTTTTCTCACATACACGTGCACTCACATGGTGAGTGTCAGCCTTTTAGAATGATAATATAACAGACTAAAGGACAAGGCTGTCCATGGTTGTTTATCAATGGCACAATGAAATGACCCAGCGGAGGGGCAATTTTTCGGATTCATGTTAAAATATTCATCGTCTTAGATTCAGTTACTTCATATGTCTAGCAAGAAGAAGGCATCATAAGAGGCCATCCACCACTGACTAGTTAGCCTAATATGACCATTGGCCTAAGTCAGATTTGGACATGCCCCTGCATTAAACTGGCAATAACTTGGTTAAGGACTCAGCCATGATAGAAAAAATTGGAAGAAAAGTCGTTCCAATCATAAAAGTTTTTGCAGAGCCTAGATAGAATGAAGCCAGCCACGCAGCCAAAAATGTACTAGGGGTGATATTCCACCCAAAGCTAGAATCCAATAAGAATCACAAAAAACACACAATTGCACATCGACGTACAAATCGAGACAAAAATGGAGTTCATATGGCCTCTTTGGGAATACTCGCCATCCAAGGCCTTAAAATATAAATCCTGATGACTTGGCACCAACCAAACTTCAGAACAAGTTAGAGCACAGTTACATTTTCCTTTCCAGCATTATACCCTTTCAAAGCTCCAATCATCTGACATCCCCAGATCAAGATTCCATCTTGTAGCACAATATAAAAATAGAGTACGGACATAGTTTCCATAATCCAAAGAACTGACGTTATTTATGAAGCAGCCTTCTGACTAAGCAAGTCCAAATACGAATGAAACCTTCACCCCAAACGGGAATTCCTAAATTTGGATTCATCAGGAGCAGAGCGCCTTCTCCAACAGTTCCTGCAATTGCCCACTCTTATACGCCTCTGTAACAAAATCAGTTTCACTTTCAAGACGTGCAATAAATGGAAGTCATAAACTAATTTTGGCACGTTTACCAGCAAGTATTACAAACCTCCACAACACCTAAACACCAACATGCAAATGATAGAGAATGCATATTACTTTTTCGTAATCTTCTAATATCATACTACTTAACTATTAAAGCAAAAATAAATAAATTTATTAGTTTGCTGCTTGAGATTTAAGTAAAGCAAATCTGTCATAAATTACATGCAAGTAATCCGATCTGTCATAAATTACATAAAAGCTGTAGCTTTACTAGTTGGAGTGATGCTTTTGTGAGGGGCCTAAGGTTCAAACGTTTTAGGTTAAACATTTTAAAAAGGCTCTTGTAGTGTACCAATCAAATAAAATAAAATAAACATTAAAAAGCTTTCCACACGAACACGAACAATCCCGAACTCCAAAATTTTATATCCAGTAGAGGTCAGGCCCTGATGGAGGGAAGGGGGAATTTTCAGGCCCTGTTCTCAAAGTGTATCAGAGGAAGAAGCTTAGGGAGGTCTCGATGAACAGCCTGTGCAACGAGGCAGCATTGTCGGAGACCAAGAGCCGGTGCTGAGTGAGGCAGAAGGTCCGAGTATTGGGACCACTCTTGTTCATTCAGTTACAGATGGAGATGGCTCAAACCTTGGTATTTTGATGACGACGGTATCTTCTCCTTAGAACCATCTGGAGATGAAGCTTTGGGGTTTCAGAGGAAGGGTTGGAAAGGGAGTTTTTTTGGGAGGCTTCTTATTGTCCAGAGGAGGATCCGAGTGTTGAAGGGGTGGGTGAGCACTGATGCTGTTGCAGGGGAGGTGTAGTGGCAGTGATAGATGGGCTCCGGTGTTAGCCAATGGGGAGGGGCAGTACCTGATTAGGTGGAGGAATTTTCAAAGAGGGTGGTTATTGCTCTTGACAGGGAGGGCCTGTTAGAGGTAGGTGATGGTATTAGAAACCCTAGTGGTGTCATTACGCCTTTGGAATGCACTCCATTGGCTGTTCATCTACCTGAGGAAAGAGGTTCGGTTGAGCAGTGGTGGGAAGGCAGTGTTTCAGATTCTCAGTTTGGTGATGATGAGTAAGGGGGAAACTTCAGAATAGGTGAAAGGAGACTTAAAAAATTCAGCAAATTTATGTGTTTTTTTTTTTTTTGGGGGGGGGGGGGGGGGGGGGGGGGGGGGGGGGGGGGGGTATCCTGTGAAGGCTATGAGAGTGAAACTCTTCATGGACTTTGAGAAGAGGTGGAGGCCGAGAGTGGGTGCAGAGCTTTGAAGAAAGTCAGTTAGTTCAAGCTCTAGGAGAGATAGGGAGTTCAAGAAGCTTGAGAGTTCCGTGAATTATGAGAGAGGGGGTAGTAGACTACGAATGGATAGGGCGGTTGGGGCCGTCATTCCTTTTATGTCACTATGAAGATATGATATATTTCATGGAATGTAAGGGCACTGAGGGGTTTGAAGGCCCCGGATAAAAGAGCAGTCGTCAAGATGTTGTTGAGGCAATGGAAAGGAACTTTGGTTTTCCTGCAAGAGACGAAGATTGAAGCTATTTCTAGTAAGGTGGTCAGGAGTTTATGAGGAGGTAGGTGGGTGGGCTGGTTTAGTTTGGGGTTTGTAGGGACAGCTGGTCGTATCCTAATTATCTGGGATGCTAGGGTGGATGAGAAGCTGGGGGAAATTTTTTGGTTCCTGCCTGTTCAGAAATGTAAAGGCCGACTTTGTTTGGGCCTTTTCGAGGGTTTACGGTCCTCAGGTAGAGGTGGAAAGGAGGCAGCTTTGGTTGGATCTTTCAGAGGCAAGAGTTAGTTGGAATTGTCCTTGGTGGGGATTTTAATGTTATCAGATTCCCTTTAGAGCCATTGGGGGGTGAGGGGATTGAGGGTGCTATGAAGGGAGTTCTCTCAATTATTGAGGCAGAATCCTTGATGGATTTGCCCTTGGAAGGAGACCAGTTTACATGGTGCATTTCTGGGGTTGTTCCGTCTGTCTAAAATTGATAGATTCCTTATTTCAGCTGAGTGGGAAGAACACTTTCCGGATGCAGTGTAGTCTTGTCTTGCTCGAGCGATATCAGATCATGTTCCTATCAGGCTTAATTGTGGGGGTTTAAGATCAGGGCCTTCTCCGTTTCGGTTTGAAAATTGGTGGCTGAGGGAAGTGGGCTTTGTGGATTTGGTCAAATGTTGGAGAGTCAACTACTAGGTTTCACGAGCTCCTAGTTTCTGTCTAGCCAGAAATTAAAGCTTTTGAAGGATGATTTGCATAGATGGAATAGAGAGGTGTTTGGCAAGGTGGGTGCACGGATTGAGAGGGTATTGCAAGAGATAAAGTTATTGGACAGGAAGGAAGGGAGAGAGGGTCTTTCGGATGACGAGAAGGTGGAGAGAGCAGCTAAAAAGCGAGAGGTGGGTAGGCTATTGATTTCGGAAGAGGTGTGCTAGAGACAAAAGTCAAGGATGATTTTCTTCAAAGAGAGGGATAAAAATACCAAATTTTTTCACAGGCCATAGAAGACACAAATGGGGAGGTGAGTAGGCTATCGAGAGGCCCTTTTTAGAAGAGGAAATCCTGGGTTACCTTGAAGAGTTTTCACGAGGACAAAGTGTCAGGACCTGATGGGCTCACAATGGCTTTTTTCCAATAATGTTGGTACATCGTAGGGCAAGAGGTCATGGCCACTATTCAGTGCTTTGCTGAGTCAGGGGCGTTTGAGAAGATTTTGAATGCTTCATTCATCACCTTAATTCCATAGAAAGGGGGGGCCGTGGACTTGAACGATTATAAGCCTGTTAGTTTGGTGGGAAGTGTTTACAACTTTACAAGATAATGGCCAAGGCATTTTTGGTTAGGTTGAGAAAGGTGATTGGTTCAGTTATTTCAAAGTCACATAATGCATTTGTAGGCGGTCATCAAATTTTAGATGCATTTTTGGTGGCTAATGCATGTGTGGACTGCAGTTTGAAAAGTAATGTCCCACGTCTTCTTTGTAAGTTGGATATTGCGAAAGCCTATGATCATGTGTGTGGGAATTTCTCGATGTATGTACTTGAGAGGATGGGTCTTGGGGCCAGGTGGAGGAAGTGGGTTCTTTTTGCATTTCTATAGTGAGATTCTCTGTTCCGGTCAATGGGGCTCTCAAGGGATTTTTCGAGAGTTCTAGAGGGCTGTTAGTCCAAGGCAACAGGGGCTTTCTGATAAGAAAGGCAGTTTTGTTTAATAAGGAATTGGTAGGGAAGTGGTTATGGAGGTTGACAGTTGAGAAGGACAGTTTGTAGAGGGAGGTCATCTTGGGGCCATATGGGAGGGTATGGGGTGATTGATTGACTAGTGCCATTAGCATCCCTTACGGCGTGGGTGAGTGGAGGGGTATTATAAGGGTATGGAAGGTGTTTGCAAAGTTATTTGCCGTTAAGATAGGTGAGGGAGGAGGGTGGAATTTTGGTTCGATAGTTGGTGTGGTTTGAGGGAGATATTCTGGATCTCTTTGAGTTAGTGTGGAATAAGGAGTCTTTGGGGAAGCAAAACCTCTCTTTGGCTTCAAGAGAGGTGGTGTGGAACCCCTAGTTTGTATGTAATCTTCAGGATTAGAGGTTGACTCTATGGTAGCCTTTTTTGGTATGCTTAACGCCAGTTCTATCAAAGGATTAGGGAGGTGAGTAGGCTATCGAGAGGCCCTTTTTTGGTATGCTTAGCCCCTAGTTTGTTTTCTGTCCATGCCTTCTATTCATCCCTTTGTGGGGAGGGATAGATCTCTTTTTCATGGAAAGGCCTCTAGAAGACTGACACACCCCCTAAGGTAGCTTTTCTCGTTTGGTCGACGATTTTGGAAGTAATTTTAACAATTGACAACTTGAGTAGGCACAAGAAGTCTATTTTGGATTGGTGCTACATGTCCAAGGCTAGCAGTGAGACAGTGAATAAACTTCTCGTCACTGCCCGATAGCTAGAGACATTTGGACCTTATGGTACTCGGTTCTTGGTGTTGAGTGGGCCATGCCTCCTTCTATTAAAGATCTTATGACTTCTTGGGGCCAAGGTTGCCCAAGGAGGAGTGATAAGAGGGTTTGGATGGTCGCTCCACTGTGTGTCATGTGGAGCATTTGGCGTGAAAGGAATTGAAGAGCTTTTGAACGAGTAGAGGTTTCAATGCTCAGTCCAAAGGGAACAATTGTTGTTTCCTTTTTTTTTTTTTGGTTCAGAGGAGAGGTTTATTTTAGTTTTTCCCATAGACTTTTTGGATTAGCAGTATATAGACATCTTCTTTTGCTTGGTATTTTCTTTTGTATAGGGTTGCATCCCCTTATTGACTCTTTTTGCTCCCTTTATATATATACCCGTTATTTGTAAGAGAAAAATGAATCTATATAATTAATATCTGTTGCATTAATCATCCCTAATTCAATTTTTGTGACATCTCTATGATAAGTTGGACATTTAATTTTTAGAATGATAAGATAATTATAAAGGAAGATGTAATTTCATTTGATTCTGTAAATATTTTATAATACATAAAAAAAGTAAACCTACAATTAATTGTGAGGGATGAGTTTATGGATTTCAAAATAACGTGCAAATATGGAATATTTTATGTACCCAAAAATTGTCTAGATCTTCCACTCATACCTATATGCAAGTACTGAAAACACTATGTACCTAGGAGTGCTCACTTGGCTGCCCCATGTATAACAATAACAACAAAAAACGCAAGGATATAATTGCCATAAATAGAGGGAAGGGAGAGAAGTGAGAGGGGCACATGCCCCCCCGTCTTCCCCAAAAAGAATTGAAAAGAATTTTCTTGCATATATTGTGTATGTTTACTTTGTTTTATGCCACATGTAGTAGTGGAAATTTTGTACAAACAAACAAATGGGGCTAAAATAAAAGATTTTTCTTGGTGTTATTGTTTTCTTCTTAAAAATTTAAAAAGACATTTTCCACTTTCTTCTTTCCTTAGAAAAAGATAAATAGAATAAAATAAGAGAGGAGCACATAAATAACATTTGTATTCCCCTACAAAACAAAAGAAAGAACAAAGTAAGGACAAAAGCCTTCCATATTTCATTAGGTTACAAACTTTAGAAGATATCATCTATTACCAAAGCAATTTTCTAGGGTATGTTATGATTTTCTTCAATCACATATGTATCCTTTTTCTTTTTAAAGAAATACAAAGAAATATGCACAAATGTATTCTATTGTTTTTTCCTCTCTGTGTCTCTGTAATCATTGTTGGTAGACCATTTCTTCGTTCTTCAACCAATGGAACTACTTTATGTACTATTTATTTATAAGTGGTATTGAATTTGTGATTATTCTTAATTGTTGAACTTTTTTGGCATAATTGTTTTTTATGAATTGGTTCCCCCGAAGCAAATTCCTGGCTCCATTCCCTGATTATTTTGCAACTTTAATTTTGTCCTTCCACACCATCACACTTAACAGTTTCAGTTACCTACTTGACATTCAACTACTTAAAAAGTGACATTCAACTATGCAAAGGAACGTGACAGATCCACGACACAGAAACTTTTGATAATAATCTTGCCATATAAGCAGTGGTGTTAGCAACAGCTGGAAATGGTGGAAAACAATTTTCAATTGATATCAAAATTGCAGCACAATGAACTTACCTACAGCAATATCACAGCCACCAAAGAACTCCCCATCAATGTAAAGTTGAGGAAAGGTTGGCCAATTGGAATACTCCTTCAATCCCTGACGCAACATGTCGTTTTCTAGTATGTTTATTGTTTCAAAAGGTACATTCAGGGACTTCAATAGCTGGACAACAGTGTGTGAGAATCCACATTGTGGGAACTCCTTGGTTCCCTTCATGAAAAGAACCACTTTGTGTGATATAACAACTTTGTCCAAGGTGGTCTTCAACTCAGGAGTTAATGCTGCACATTCACAACCCATCCCCATACAAATACATATAGAAAGTTAGTAATCTTGTGTAACATTTCTTCTCACAAGGAAAGGAAGTTACAAGTAAATAAAATAAATTGATGAACAACTTAGGTAAACTACTTGCATAATTGTAAACATTATTAACATAGATAGCCAACTATCACAGTCTACTGTGTGAATTTTGTTACCCATAATTGCTAACAACGAATTCCTAATATTCCATTTATTTTCTGATGCTTTTTTTCCCTAGGCTTGCCTCTCATCCATCTCATCATCCTTATCTACACTAACCTCACTGTCTGATTATGTGACCGCACAATATTCTCACTATTCTTGAATTTAATTGGTATATGTTGACCATGTAAATCTTCCTTGAAATATCTAGAAATTAATTTACTCCAGTAGATGGAATGAAAGCGGCACACAATATATCATACACTAAATTCTGTTACGTAGGGGAAGACTTGCATAGAATGTGATGATGTATGAATAATAAGTTACTTAACTTCGTACCACAAAAATACATGTTTCCATTGATTTTTGGGAACTAGTAAGACTTTGATGTGCTATGGCCCTTTCCCTCTATTATTCTCTAAGAAACTCTCTATTCTATAAGAATTCTAGTGATAATTCTCAATGTTTTGATGTAGGATAAAGTAGGAACCTTCACTTAATCCTGCCTACTCTTGGATTTCTGGAAGGTTTAGCGTAAGGAGAGGTTTTGAGGGCCATGATTCTATTAGGTAGAATAAAGTTGCTTTGAATTCCTAGACAGAAAATCTTGAGTTTTTGGATTGATTTACGAAGTGTATAATCGTCGATTTCAGGAATTAGCTGCTGGGACTCTTCATACAGCATGTCTTTTATGGTATTAAGATGTGGAATGAAAGGCCGAAGCATAGGGGGAAGGGTTGGGATTGATCTAAGCTTGCTTTGGTGACTCTGATTTTGAACAATTCCCTGAGAACAGTGTTTTGCGAAAGAGAAGAAAAAGTAAAGGGAAAGAAGATCTAGGAAATCCCACCTTGAATTCCTTCAAATTGTACCCTAAGATAAGGATGCATGCATAAAAAGCTTCAAAAACTTCAATGTCACACTTTCTGGGATTTATTGATTCATCTACTGAATAAGATGGGTTTTGGAGAAAAGTGGTGCAGATGAATTCATTTTTGTATCTTTTCAGTCAAGTTCTTAGTGCTGGAGAATGGGGATGCTAAAGGTTTTTTCGAGAGCACCAGAGGCCTGAGGTAGGGTTTAGGGTTTAGGAAGATCCCCTTTCTCCCTATTTTTTTTTATTATTGTTATAGAGCCATTGAGCTGTATGGTTGTCAAGATGGTGGAAGATAGGAGGTTGGGGGGATTCCAAATTGACAACAAGTGGCAGATGATCTCGGTGTCGCAATTACTTTTTGATATATGTGGTTATCTTTTGTGGGGCAGATGATGAGGAGTTGAGGTTCTTGCAGTGTGTCAAGCTTTGCTTTGAGGTTGTGCGAGGGCTAAAGATCAATTTAGCTAAGAGCGAGTTTATTCCAGTAGAGGATGTTGATCTTTTGGCAGCTAATCTGGGTTGTAGGGTTGCCACAATCTACTTGGTCTTCCACTAGGTTCCTCTTTCAAAGTCAAGGCAGTTTAACATGGAATGGTGTTAAAATTTGAAAAGAGGCTCCCTGCGTACAAAAGGTGATATCTGTCTGAGGGTTGCCTCACTCTTATGAGAAGTGCCCTTTCTAGTTTGCCAACTTATTTCCTATCCTTGTTTACCATTCCCATCTCTGTTGCCAGGACGCTTGACAAGTTGATGAAGGATTTCTTGTGGCTTGGCATAGGGGATGAATTTAAGTATCATTTAGTGGATTGGAAAGAGGTGTTTGTCTGGGTGAAGGGAGTGGGTAGGGGATCCGTAATCTAGTTCTATTTAACTGAACTTTGTTAGGGAAACAGCTGTGAAGATTTGTTGTGGGTGCTAATTCTTTGTGGTGCAAGGTGATAGTTGTGGAGTACAACTGAGCTGGGGGCAATGGCTCTTAGAGGATACGGGTCCTCAAGTGTGGGCATTTGGAAGAGCATTATGAAAGTGAAGACTGAGTTTGCCAACCTTAGTTCTACAGTGTGGGGAATGGGTGTAGGATGCATGACTCTTGGTGTGAATAGAAGCCTTTGAGGGAGGATTTCCCAATGTCATACAAAGTCGCAGTCTACCTGGAACATAGTTGGTTTACCACTTCTTATCAAGATTGCAAGTAGGACTTATACATACTTTTCTTTTATTAAATCCATGTTGTTATTTCTAAACTTGTGAAAGATGGAGGACCATTTGCAATCATAACTAGGTTTGTAGGGG
The DNA here is from genome assembly GCA_033060915.1 of Euryodendron excelsum. Taxonomy (NCBI): domain Eukaryota; kingdom Viridiplantae; phylum Streptophyta; class Magnoliopsida; order Ericales; family Pentaphylacaceae; genus Euryodendron; species Euryodendron excelsum. The sequence goes on along the minus strand of CM065385.1, from coordinate 47,813,720 downwards.
TTATAAATGAATATGGTGAGGCTAAGTTGGCAGTCAGGTGGGTGGTCTTCTTAGTGGGTTTGAAGAGGTTGAGTTCTGTGATAATGGGTGTCTAAACACATAATGACAGCGTAGTACACATACTCATATACAAATACAAAGACAGATGATAGTTATGAAACTAGCCAGTGGAAGAATTTGAATGGGCAATTAGTTGTAATCTAGGAAGCATGGACACTCCATTTAGGGTGCCGTTTGCATGAACGACACGTGCCGGACACATACACGCCTCGGACACTCCGGGACATATTTTTTTATTATTTAGTGGACACATTTTGGACACTTCCAAGACACACAGGTTTAAATGTTGTGTTGGACACATACATGCCACGAACATGCCATTTGGCACATCATATTTTTTTTTAATTCTTTTATTTAGTGGACACGTCCAGGACACACAAGGTTTTAATGTTATTTTAAAATTTTTCAATGGCGTCAAATTTACAAATTTCAAAACTTTAAAACACCAAAACATAAAATATATCAAATATGAAATCCGCAAATCTATTACTGATCATTCTTTATGCAGTGGAAATTCTTCATTGCCGAATTTCATGCCTCTGATTCTTCTTTTTCTTTTCCTTCTATGTTCTTTTTCTTCCTCTTTTTTTTTTTGTTCTCATGCAATGGCAGTAGTGGTGTCAAGCTTAGGCCCAGATTGTTCCAAACAATTTTATTGTAATCCATAAGGGGCAGAATTCAGCACTTATTATTGATGAAATAGATCTTGTTACTTTAGTACATTGAATTAGTGTTATTTTTAAAATTTTTTTTGTTGATTTATGGATGTCATATTGATATACATTACAAATAAAAAATATTTATTTATTTTGCCATATCCCAACTGTGTCCGTGTCCTCCTTTTTTGAAAATCACTGTGTCTCGTGTCCGTATCGGTGCTTCTTAGGTTATAGTGCATGCCGTATCACTACAATTTCTTCCAAATAATTGATCTCTCTTCAATTCCTTTCCAAAATAATAATTAACTATTTTTGTTAAAGCATTTAGGCCAATCTCAATTGTTAGAAATTGGGAGAATCCAAAAGGAAGTATATGTGTGTTAATCAACTATTAGTCAGTTATATATTTTTTTAAGAAGTGTGAGTTTGTAATTGTTCATAGACTCACAGTGAGTGCTCAGCTATGGTGGTTGGGTGCATGAGTCCAAACTCGTCCCATGCCCTGTTAGATGATTTGTGCTTCATCCAAATAGGTACCAGCAATAGGCGGAGGGGAGGGCGTAGATCATCTTAACCAAGGGGATGAGGATGTGAGACAGAGTTAACTCCTGTGGCCTATCAGTAAAGAGGGGATTATGCGTTTCGATTTATAGTACGAAGTGGAAGTCAAGGATGGTGGATAGTGAATACCAGAAGTTAGTGAGTGGTGGCAATGGTATTGATGCGTTCGTTGGTGGTGGCCGGCAGTGGAAGTGGTGGTAACGATGGGTAATTGTGGTGCTTGGTTTATGAAGAAGAGGGTCTTCTGATGCAAAAGGAAAATCAAGAATTTCGAGTTCAAAATTATATGAAACTTGGTGATCTGATTAGAAACGTGCTGGAGATCAAAATCCATAGTAAACTATAGACCCTATCAGTTTTTGGACAGATTCCATCGATTAGGCCTTGAAACGTACGATTTTCTCATTTTTTAAAAGATTTGTTTGCTCAATATCTTGGACTATACGAATGCAATTTAGTCTAGGTTTTTTCCTGGTAGTTTTTTTATGTTTCTAGTTTCCCAATTTGAGCCTAACTCGAATTTTGCTAGTTTTGGTAATTTTCTTATTTTCTTTATTTTTGCCTTGATTTTGGTAATTAGCTTTAGGGTTTGTGTTTTCCCTTTAAATATGATGTAAGGGCTTCTGCCTCAACTTAGTTTTTGATCAATAATATTATTCAAAGAGTTTTCTCAATTTCCTATTGCTTTGTGTTCTTTGGTAGAACTACAACAATAGTTGCCTACTTTCTGGTAGCTTCGTGGAGAGGTTCAACAGATTAGTGGAAGGTTGAGTGTAACTTGTGGTTTTCCATACACGCGCTGCATCATCTTCCAAAGCATTTGATTGGATGGTTTTGTGGTGAGACGGTGATGGCGTCTTGGGTGGGGGTAGCAATGTGTGTTCATCACCATTCAAAGGTGTTTCTAGTGTTGTACATGGTGAAATTAGCTAGTGTAGTGATGATGGTTGATTTAGAAACTAAGTCGAACCAAATAAGAGACGGAGTCTTTAACCAAATTTAGAAGAAAACATATTAACACTTTTTAATTTCGATGAATATATGAAAGGTAAATCTGTAACTTTACCATATCTATTGACAATGTTAAGCTAGCAACTCGAATAGGGAGTGGCCGTGTTATTTAAAATATCTTGATGGGTGTCAATTTCTATCTTGGCTGTCCCAAAAATAGGAATTGACCAATTTTAAAATTGACCCATTCTTAAATTAAATAATTTGATGTGTTTGGTTGTTATAATGACATAACTTTAAAATTGACAAATTCCACTTCTTTTGTGAGAAGTTAATTTGCAAAGTTCTTCTAAAACTTAAAATTACCAAATTCATAATTTGCATAATCCTCAACCTGAGCACTCGAGTCTCGACTCTCTGTCTCCCCCCTTCGCCTGTAGATTTATAAATAGACTCAGGTTTTCTCTAATACTGCATATACAGCACTGATTTTGGTACTGTGGCCAATCTAGTTCCGATTTCGATCTCTCTCGTACAGTGGGTCTCTCTCTCCATATATACATACACACAAATATATCCATGCACTGGCAGCTGTATGTCGTGCATACAAGAAATCGACCAGTCCAACCATTGATGTTCACCCAAAAGCTCAGTATATATTTATCTACTGTATATGTGCATTGTGTGATTAGTTTATCATCATCAAGTAAAGATCTAGGCTATGTATAATTTCAATTTCAAGTTTATGAGAATATGTTGAGTTATTGGTTTTGCTCTTGGTTTGTTTGTGTGCTGAGAAAATGCAGGGAAAGATAGAATTTTGTTTTGAGTCTTAGATTGTCAGTGCTTGGAATATGTGAGAAGACTTTTGGTGTTTCCCAGTTTATTGAGCCCCATTGTAATTAACAGATATCAGTTTTGCATGTTTTGAGGAAATTAAAAGAACAGGAAAATACAAGAATTAAAGTTCCATTTTCACTCATCTTACCTTGAAATTTCCATTGTCCTGAATATTTTGTTTAATCTTTTTTTCCTCAACAACCAAACAAAGGTATGGGTTTTGTCTTGTTTCGACCAAATGATCAATGAGTGTTTTGTTCAAATAGATTTATCTAATATTAAACTATGTACAAAAAGTATATATTTCTGTGTCTCTATATATATACATATGTTTGCATTATTAAGACTAAATGAGACAAAATTGGTAATTTTGTAATCTAGTGTTCTACTTAGTTCAATGTGTTTTCAATTCAAAATTTTACTTCCAAACACCTTAAAATCGGTCAATTTGAAATTGATGCATTTTTTTTATTGGATTTCCCAAACACTACCCAATTTTGAATTGGCTCCATAAATTCATTAATTTTAAATTTGTTAGTACAAAATGAAGCAATTAACAAAATGAGCCAATTTGAGCAATCAAACAGGCCCTTAGAGTTTACTATTACTTTACCAAATTTTCCTTTTTCTATTTTGGTCAATATTCGTTGACATATTCAAGTTTCTTATTGGAAAGTTGACAAAAATTAAAAAAAAAATTTCAAGTTACCATGCAGGCCAAATTTTTCTAAAAACTAAAATTTCTATATTTGGTTGAACTTCCAAATAGATTGTAAACTTGAATCAGGATTCTTAATACTTTTTATAGGATATTGGGATAGGATAACCTAAGAAGGATATAATGTTTTCATTAGAAAGGACATCTAAGACCATTGTGGTTAAAGTAAGTCACAAACACCTAATTAATGAGTAAATGAAAATTGGATGAGTTGGCCTTGAGGCTCAATAGGAGGCAGGCTGCTTATGTGCATTTTGGAAGAGATATCCTGTCTTGCAGAGCAAATCATACTGAATGATGAACAGATTAATTCCTATTCTCCCCAATGTAGAGTTTAACAGGAAAAGGGTTCATAGCAAAAGGAGAGCAAGCTTCATACAGGAAAATTCTTCAGAAAAGCCAATTTTAATAATTCGGAATAAATGATAATTCATGAAAACCATTGATGTAACGACAAATCTGGGAATAGAAAACGAGAAGCGAATAATGTGACGTACCAGATATGCATCGAATGGGGCCAATTCTTCTGGACTCAACTCCGCCAACATTAGCTTTGTAGGCAACTGTAGAGGCGCGAGTGGTGTAGGGGGAGGGACTTGGGTATTGCAGAAGGGAAGGAGTCGCCGCAATTGTGCCTGCCTTAACGATAAGCAACGGGGTCTTTATCGATAATAGTACGGACTGCGAAGCCAAGGCACCCAGCATCTTGCCTCTCCTCTTCCCTAATCCTGATCGTCTGTTACCAGAGAAGCCACGGATCACTTTACCGAAGAACCCAAGGAGAGAGGGTGACAGAAAGATTCCCGACCCTTCCTCGACAAATAGAAGGTGATCTTTAAGTGGTATAAAGATTTTTATCATTTTTTTTTTGGAAATAGTGGTAATAGTAATACCATAAAAATATAAGTGCTATTTTCCAAAATGGTCGATTGCTATAGTCTTCGCCTGTAGGTTGCCATTGCCCAATTTGTTCGATTTAATTTTTTTTGACAACCCAGTTTGTTTTTTTTTTTTTTTTCAAATTTTTTTACAGCAATTCAAGTACAATTTACAAAAGATTCAACCCTTTAAAATACTCACACACACCCTATCTTCCTTATGCGGGATGATAACTGAACAGGGGCTCACCTTAAACAGATCGTGGTTGGCATCTCTGACCAATCGCGAATTGGGATGCTTACTTAGCCTCGTGATGTCCAAAGGCCTTACCGCCTCTGCAGCCCTCTCCTAGGCCACGTCCGAGCTGTCGATGACATTAGTCGGGGCAGAAGCAACTGGACCAGCACGGACCTGGGAGTCTGCCGGAATGACTGTGCCATGCCTCGGCTGTGATCCCTCTGAATACCCTGGGGGAGGCCTAACAACCACGGATACTTGCCCCTTCCCCTTCTGGGGGGACGCCTTCTTCGGAGGAGGAGGGGGAGGGGGGAGTTCCTCGGTAGCCTCGACAGTTTTCTGGCGCTTCGATCTTGAGGCACCAGCCGTTGTCGCCCTTTTCCTGGCAAGGTAGTTGATGTCGAAGCTCATGGCGGCCGGATCGACAGTTGGCTAGGATGCTTGGGGGCCTGGCTGGATCGCTGCAGTATCGGCCTGAGTGACCGTGGCAGTCTGGCGATCTGCAAAGAATGACCAGAAGTGTCAGAAAGCAACCAGCATAACAGGAGCAAAAACGTACTCACTCCTCTCACGTTCTGCAGCCAAGGCTTCTCTGTTCGGTTCGGGTCCCAAGAGGTATTGGGCGAGGGCCTCGACAGTCACCAAGTTCTTGGCAGCCCGAAACTCGTACTCTTGGACTGCCTCCACTGCCGCCTTATGCTCGGCTGATAAAAGGGGCTTAACTCGACCTAACACCCGTAGCACACCTAAGTCAAAACGGGTGACGCAAGCGCAAGGAAAAAGAGGGAGACTCGGGAAAAAGAACATACCCTTCTTACTCGGGTAACCCCATTGCCTGGGGATCCGAGCAGAGAAGTCTGTCTCTCAGGGGCAGAACTCCCAGCCCTCTCCGCTAATGAAGAAGAACCGGTTCTTCCAGTTCTTGTGCGAAGAAGGAAGCTCGCCGACCAGGTCAAGCCCTGTTGACAGACCCGAGAAGTACTAGTATCCTTTCCCGCGCTCGGCTAGCCTGTAGCAGTATGAAAATTCCTCTGGCGTCACATCCCTTCCATGGACGATCTGCCAGAAGATCATGCAGCTCGCCATGATCCGCCAGGCGTTCGGAGATAGCTGTCCCGGAGAGAGGTGTAACCTCTGCAAAATCTCCCTAACTGGCTGAGGGAACGACAAGCGAAGGCCACCAGCCAGTGCACCCTCGAAAATCGCTATCTCCCCCTGCTTGGGCTAACAAGCCCAATTCTTAAGGTTGGGAGCCCTACACCTAACCCCCTTTGGGATCTGGTATACCCGTCGAAGGGTAACAATTTTTTCCTTA
>CM065385.1:47667500-47802500 GCA_033060915.1 Euryodendron excelsum | reverse complement strand
ATGGTGATATTTTTTGTTCAGCACGACCATTTTGTTATGAAGTACTGGGAAAATAATGATGAGGAACAGTGCCATGCTCACGTAAAAAGGCAAGAAATGTCTTATCATAGTATTTTGCAGCATTGTCAGACCGAAAGACCTTGATATCACGAGAAAATTGAGTTTTAATCATACAAGCAAAATCATAATAAGTTTGTTGAAGTTGAGATCGATTTTGTAAGAGATAAAGCCAAGTATATCTAGAGAAATCATCAATAAATATGACAAAATACTGGGAGTCTCATATAGTAGAAGTGGGAGAGGGCCCCTAAATATCAGAGTGAATCAAGTCAAAAGGAGCAAAAGAAAAACAAGCGTTGTTATTAAAGGATAAAGCCTGTTGTTTGGCAAGTTGACAAAACTGACAATTAAGGTGTTTATTAGGGACAGAACCTAACACACCTTTAGACAAAAGAAAACGTAAACGACCTAAGGAAACATGACCTAAACGGGAGTGCCAAAGTCCAAAAGAAATATAATTAGGACCCTCCAAAGTAAGAAGAATAAGTCTAAAGACCTCAAAACGTTTCATAATTGAGAGACGTGAAATAACAGGAACCTAACAATGGAAAATAGCAATAGAAAAGCTACCAAAGCAAGAGAGAAACAGTAAAAATAGAGCAAAACTAGTAGAAATAGAGGCGAAAGTTGCTGGAAGTTGGCCGAAAAGAAAGAAAAGAACCTTAGGAGTTTTGATGTGGAAGATCCCTTGAATGGCAACCACAGAGCATACTTTTCCTGGGCCAGAGGGTCACCGGAAGGTGGCCGGAGGTTGGCTGGAAAGAAGGAAGAGAACCTTAGGAGTTCTAATGTGGAAGATCCCTTGAAGGGCAACCACAGAGCATACTTTTCCTTGGCTCTGATACCATATTAGAAAAGAGAGAGAGATATGCAAAAGAGAATGTATTGCATTGAGTAATTTGTTGTGTATACAATGGGTCTATTTATATTACAAGAGGGTAGAGGAAGAAGTCTATGCTAATCGATGTGGAATAGACAAACCTAACATTAACAAGAGGAAGATAAATATATACACTAACACTGATTATAGATATAAAAATAGTCATAAGTGGTTACTATGTCAGTAAATGGCCTAAATTTTTTGTGATTAATGGTAATCGGAAGGTTAGCTGTTTGATGAAATTCCCTTGGAAATCCTATAAGTTATATTCTAGATTATTGGATTATGCGGCCCTTAAAGTGGCATCTTGTGTATTTTTTCAAATCCTATAGCCTAAAATTCTTATTATTTTCCACCAACTGTTCAGCCATTTATTTTGTGGATCTTTCACCAACTGTTGAATCAATGTCTTTAATTTTTTTTTCAATATTTTTTTTTTCTGAAGTATGCTTTGAAGGGCTTTATCTCATTTTGATGCTGAGTTTTTTAATTGTTTTTCTCATTTTTGTTTTGCTTTTCCCTCTGCTTGATTTAGAATAAGAACATCTATATGTATATGTATATGTATATGCACATGAGAGATTTTCTTTTCGAAAGGCAACTCCAAACAATACCTCAAAAAGGAGAAGTTTTGATGAGCCTTCCATGGACACAAGCAGAACCATAAGGGTCCAATGTGGGACAGGCACAGAACATAAGTTTTTCAAAATGTGCATTACATGCAATTTTGTTTTGTTTTCATTCCTCTTTTGTTGAAAAGGAACATGGTGATGAAACACTTCCTGTAGAGCAAGAAAGTGAGAGAGGTTCAGGTTCACTAATCATGCAGTTGAATTAGTCTTAGAGAGTCAGGTTCAAGAGATATATGACAGGAAGTGTAAGAGAGTGAGGTGCCCACAGCCTTTTGGAACATAAGACCTATTTTGGATGTCTTTCCTACTGTGGCCGGGATGCTGTCACATATTTCTCACATTTTTTTAGTAACTGTTTGATATTTGTATAAATAAAAGTGTTTGTTTCATCTTAAGTTGCATTTTATCATGTTATATTAAATAAACATTTTTGAGAGAGTTACTTTCATTGTGTGCAGATCATATATTACATATATAACTAAATTGGTGTAAGCACAAAGAACTTATAGGTGCAGACGACGCAAGCGTCAGAGTTCCAATTAGGGACTTATGGCATATTGCGTCGTTAGGCACTTAGTTGTTTTTTATTTGGTTTTAGGATTTCACGGCATCGAAACGGCCAAATGGCTTCCAAATTGCACGGAACTCGGCTCAGGGTTTTGTTTCACCCACTGAGAATTATTTTGCTTCAATTAGAAGCTATATTTCTTTGATTTTCCGTTAGCAAATGGCAATATCAGATTGTATTGTATCTTGATGTGCCTAAATGTGTGATCTATATCAGAAATACAAAACATTATTTTGCATGGTTTATGATCCTGTTTATCTTGTTACAGTTGATGAAGATAATATTGGTTGGCTGAGGTCATGGGTATTTATGTATTGTCAGTTGTGTATTCTATATTCTGCTCATTGCTATGTGCAAATTTATTTAGATAGTGTGGTGGACCTAGTTCTTCTAATACTAGCACTTGCATTGTTATTCTTGTAAGCACCCCATTTGTGTCCGATCGGTCGTCTCCGGTCCGTCCAGACTTACATTCAAATCAACACAGATATATTCAAGTCCAAATCAACTTTTCAAACTCAATCCAATCAATCAATCGCTTCGCAAGCCCGCTAGGCCCAATAGAGGCAAAATGACCAAAATGCCCTTGTGGCATTGCTCAGTCTAATTCCAATTGACATGTCTTCTTAGAGACAGTTGTCGCACCCAGATTTTTCGCACTTGAGGAATACTCACACAAGCGGAAAAAATGTTGTACTCTCTCGTTAGAACTCACCCTCTTAGAAGAATGAGTGCGATTAGGTTTGAATTAAAAATAAATTTGAATAAAGGGCTTTTGAAAAAGATTCAAAGTCGCCACCTAACTTGATTAAGGTGAGTTAGGTCACCTAAAAACTAAGAATAATCCGAAGACTACACTTAGGATTTTTGGAAAACATTCTCAAGAGAGGATTTTTAAGAAAACGGGTTTTTTAGCAACCATTGGAAAACATTTAGCCCTTTTTAGAAAAATAACTCCTTTTTGGTCTTTGAAAATAGTGATCTAAGTTCGGAGGTTGGTTACGTGTAGGGAAGACGCACTAAGCCATCACCCTACCCCGCCCTTTCGGTACCTACATGTCAATCTACCCTAGATTCACCTATGAGAGTCTTTAACTAACTAATGTTCAATCCTATCCACTTTGAAAAAGAATGTTTGAAAAGAAACTAACATGATGCATGATATGCAAGTGCAAGAAAAGAGACTTGATTTGGAAAAAGATTTGAAAAGAAGAATTTGATTTGATTTTAGAAGAAAGATTTGAAATGATAGATTTGAAGTTGAAAAGTTTGAAAAATAGATTAGAGATTTGGAAATAGAAATTTGAAATTGGAAGTTTGAAAATAGATTGGAGATTTGAAAAGGTTGCGGAATTTGAGATTTGAAAAATGTTGTGACCGCACCCATGAGGGTTGCCTATGTATCCTTTTGGAGGAATCAGGTCAATCGTAGTTCAGACCGGAGTCCGATAGAAAATAGAATGTTGGATTGTAAAAAAGAGATTTTGATTGGAAAGAGGATTTGATTTGAATTTAGAATAGAAGGTTGGAAATTGGAATTTAAAATTTTGAAATTGAAAAGATTAGACTTTGATTTGAAAAGATAGAACTTGGAAGAAAGATTTAGACTTATTTTGGAAAGATGAAGGTTTAAGAAACCTAGACTTAGGAAAGAGATTTAGGAAAGAGTTGACTCGACTTGGAAGGTTTAGGAGATTAGAAAAGATTAGATTTAGGAAATGTTTGATTTAGGAAATGTCCGATTTAGAAAAGTTTCAAATTAAGAAAGTTTCGAAATTAGGAAAGTTTTTGAATTAAGAAAGTTTCAACTTAGGAAAGTTTTGAATTAGGAAAGTTTCAACTTAGGAAAGTTTTGAACTTTGGAAAGTTTAGAAAACAAGGAAGTTTTGAAAATAAGAAAGTTTTGAGTTTAGAAAGTTTTAGATTTGGAAAGATTTGAAGGTTTAAGAAAATTTAGAATTTAGAAAGTTTTAGATTTAGAAAGTCTTAACTTAAAAAAGTTTTGAACTTGGAAAGCTTTGGATTTGGAAAGACTTTTGAAATTTAGAAAGTTTAAGATTTAGAAAGTTTTAGAGTTTGAGTTTTAGAAAATCTTGAGATTAGAAAAGGTTTGAATTTAGGAAAGGTTTGAAAACTTAGATTGGAAAGTTAAGATTTGAAAAGGGATAGAGTTAGGAAAAGGTAGAATTAGGAAAAATGTGGAAGTTGAGTTTTAAAATTTTAGGAAAGATTCTTATGTTCAAGTTTTGGAACTTAAGATTGAGGAAAGTGGAAGATTAGGAAGGATTTGAATTAGGAAAGATTTGGATTAGGGAGGGATTGGATTTTGTTTCTAAAAGGGAAGGTTTGATTTTGTTTCCAAAAACGGAGGATAGGATCTAGTTTATTAAACGGGAAGATTTTATTTGGTTTCCTAAAAGGAAGATTTGATTTGACAAGGATTTGAAAAGGGGAAGTTTTAGAAACCCTAAATTTGGAATGCTATAGTTTCGACGTAGAAAATAGGTTTTAGAAATATATAGTTTTGATATAGGAAAATAAGAGGTTTTGAAAACCTATGTTTTAAGGCGAGTTTGAAACCATGTTTTTGGAAAAAAAATTAGGGTTTCCTAATTGTAAGTTCTAGAGCTTGACTTGGGCTCTAAGGAAAGCGTTTCTGGAAAGTGTGTTTTTGAAAACAAGCTTTTGGAAGGAAAATCCTAGAGGGGAGTTTCTAAAAGGAAGATTTTGGAAAGAGAGTTTTTGAAAAGATTTTTGAGAGAGTTTTTCTAGGAAAGAGACCTAGGGAACGTTTTTGGAAAGTGGACTTTGAAGAGAGCGTTTTGGAAAGGAGTTGAAAAAGGAAGTTTGGAAAAATAGATTCTTGGAAGGAGTTTTTGGAAAACAACTTTGGAAAGAAGAGTTTTAGGAAAGTATGTTGAAAAAGGATGTTTTAGGAAAAGAGATTTTTGAAAATAGAGTTTTTTGAAAAGTATAAAAACATCTCACTTTTCTAAAACGATTCTAACCATGAGAAGGCTAAAACCACTTTAAGAAAGTGGTTTTGAAAACAACAAAGGTTGAAATATGAACCATGTTGGTCACTTTAAATGTAACACTTTCTTAAAGCAGTCCTAGCCATGGAAAGGCTAGAATCACCCTAGGATTGTGATTTCGAAGACAAGTTTTGAAAAAACATATTTTGATACAATTTTGAAAACAAGTTTGAAAACGATTTTGAAAACGATTTTTCAAAGATGCGAGATCATGATATGCATAATGCAAGTTTGGGGTCGTGAACATACAAGGTTAAGGCTTCACCACATAATCAAGGGGGCCGAAACCACATGGTCTCCGGTTAGCCTAAAAGAAAGCCCCCGATACGGTGACCCTCCAATAGTCTAATCCTACACATGGACCGGGAGTCCCCTTATTTCAAGCATGCAAAGAAAGGGGGGGGGGGGGGGGAAAGAGATGGGGGATGAAAATAGAGAAAACCCAAGTGGGTTAGGAGAGAGAAGAGAGAGGGGGAAGTGCAGAAACATAAAACGAAAGCCTACCTTGTGTCTTGTTTATTTTGCGCGCCTTGCTTGTCTTCGATCTTCATCTTCAATCCTCAAGAGTTGTCTTTAATCTTCAAACTTCAGATTGCAGCTCTTCAAGTCTTCAAAGGAGAGTTGGAGGCTAGTGTATAAGTGTATGGGGGTGTGTATGAGTATATAGAAGGCTTAAGGTTTGTGTATAGTGGCTAGGGTTTGGGGAACCTAAAGAAGCTAGGGTTTTTGAAGTGTTCGAGCTCTGTATATCGAATATTAGTGTTTTTAGACTGAGTTTGCGGACCTCTTTCACGCTGGAAGAGGCTCTGTATTTATAGAGAGAGGAATGCACTGGCGCCTGTTGCAGTGGCGCCAGGCCAAACATTACACTGGCGCCACTAGTGGCGCCAAGCCATCTTTTGGCTTGGCGCCATTACTAGTGATGCTAGCCATTTAGGAAATGTTTAAGGTTAGCAAACAACGTATATTTGACTAGATTTGGGCGCCTGCACTAGTGACTACCATGCAATTTTTAGCCTGGCTTAACTAGGAGTGACTCCGGAAAGTCCGGGAAGGAGTTTGGGAGACCGGGAATGATCCGGAAGGCCGAAAAAGAGAAGGAACACTTAAAATAGTGTCCCAGAGGTATTTGACTTGAAAAACGAGGATAGAATGTGTCGGAAGGGTTGACCGGGCCTTTAGGGGCAAAACGGTCAATCGGATCGGGAAGTTGCCAGGACGGACTTGGACTGTCCTGGAGGAAGACTTAAGATTTGGAAACATTATTTAGAATGTTCCCAAAAGTTACCGGTTTGATGCCCAGAGCCGGTGTGGTCAGAAAAGGTGACTGGCCCACTAGGGGCAAAACGATCATTTCACACCGGGTTTGCCGGAACTGACTCGGAATGATCCGGAAAGATAAAGAAAGGTTGAGAGTACTATAAAAATCATTCTCGGGAAGTTACCAGTTTGATACCCAGAGCTGGTGTGGTCGGAAAAGGAGACCGGCCCACTAGGAGCAAAATGGTCATTTTGTACTAGGCTTGCGGGAACTGACTCGGAATGATCCGGAAAGGTAGAGGAAGGTCGGGAATACTGTAAGAAGTTTTCCCAGGAGGTTACCGGTTTGATACCCAGAGCCGGTGTGGTTCCCTAGGCGTTTGGATGCCTAGGGGCAAAATGGTCATCTTGACCGAAAAGTCTCGGAATTGGCCCGAAACGGACTAGAAGGCACCTAATCATGTCGAATTGCCTTTAATAAAATCTTGGAAGGTTGGACTTACCATTCTGAAGACTCAGGTGTGCTCTCGAGAAACGTGTCGAAAAAGGCCCAAGGGGCAATTTGGTCATTTTTCACTGAAGTGGGATAGCAGGCACCGATGTTGACCTGGGTTTTGCGTGTTTCCGTCACTCTGATGGCGGTTGTGTGATACGGGAGTTTGTTGGCAATTCCCTATATCGACCTGTTTGCGAGTATTTCCGCTACTCTGACGGTGCGCGATCATTCCCGAGACTGCCTGATCTGGGGAAGCGGCTAAAGGGGACTTAGCGCTTAAGAAGTCAATTTTTTCGAAAGGCGTGCCTAAACGGATATTTTTGCATTGGCGGGCTGGCAGGCGCCAAAGGTGGACCGTTCTACCATCCAGGGGACTTGGGGTCTCGTCCTGGTCCACAGGTTTAAAGTGACTTACCGTTTTGAAGAGATTTTCTTTGGAAAACGTGCCGGACCATCTCGAGGAATAAACTGTCTTGAGAGAGGGATTGGAATTGGAATTAGACTTACCGTCTTCGAAAAGACGAGCCTGATTTAGAACCGTCTCGAAGAATAAACTGTCTCGAAAGAGGGGTTGGAATTGGAAAGGACAATGCCCCTAAGGGAATTTTGGTCATTTTGCTTATATTTGGGCCTGGTGGGCCTGTAAAGCAATGGACAGAGGGGATTTGGACTCAGAAAGTTGGTTTCGATTGGAATATGCCCACAATGACTTGAATAAAAGTCTGGACGGAGTGTAGACTGCCGAGCAGTAAAAAATGGGGTGCTTACAACGGTAAGTACTCGTTTCAATCTCAAATTCAATTTCAAGTCCAATTTCAATTCAAATCAAATCCGGCACTCCTTTTGATAAAGTTGATCCCTTAAGCGATAAGACCATCCAATCTAGCACATTTTTCAAGAAAACTCTTAGGAATGGTAAATCCTTTCAAACTCGTCGACTGGGACAGAACCCAAGTCCCTGAGATGGTAGAACGGTCCATTTTTGGTGCCTGCTAGCCTGCCAATGAAAAATGTCCGTTATTCAGCACGTCTTTTGAGAAAGTTGATTCCTCAGACGATAAGTTCACGTAACAACTTCCCGAGATCTGGCAGTCTCCGGAATGAACGCACACCGTCAGGGTGGCATAAATACTCATAAATATTGCATCCGTCAGAGTGGCGAAAACACTCGCAAATAGGTCGACATTGGGAATTGCCAACAAACCCCTTACGTCACCTGACCGAATTCGCCTTTTGGCCGTGACATGTTTACCAAAGGACAAGATACCTTTGGAAACCAACTTATCACAGACCGTCATAGTGACAGAAACACTTAAAATCTGGGTTAACACCTTTGGGCCTTTTCGGCACACTTCTCGAAAAAATACTTAAGTCCCCAAAGTGATAAGTCCACCCTTCCAAGATCATCCCAAAGATGATCCGGTATGTTCAAATGCTTTCTAGTCGGTTCCGGACTAATTCCGAGACCATTTAGTCAAAATGACCATTTTGCTCCTAGACATCCGAGTGCCTCCGGGAACCACATTGGCTCTAAGCATTAAATTGGTAGGCTCCCGAGAATGCTTCTAATAGTATTCCCGACCTTCCAATACTTTTTTGAATTATTCCGAGTCTATTTCGGCAAATTCATTGCAAAATGACTGTTTTGCCCGTGGTGGGCTGATCGCCTTTTCTAACCACACCGGCTCTGGGTATTAAACCGGCACTCCCTTGGAACACTTTGGATAGTGTTTCCAACCTTCAAGTCCTCTTATGAGTTATTCTGAGTCCATTCCGGTGGTTTTCCGGTCTGCTTGACCGTTTTGCCCCTAATAGCTCAATCGATAATTCTGACTTTGTTTTTCAAGTCTGTTACCCTTGGGACACTATTTCAAGGGTTTCTACCCATTTCCAGCCTTTCGGACCATTCCCGACCTTCCAAAACATTCTCGGACCTTCCAGAGTTACTGCTAGTGAAACCAAGTCAAAAATTGCATGGTAGTCTTTAATACAAGTGCCCAAATCTTTTGCCTTGCATATCAAGGGGTTAAAGATATGTTGCTTGGTGAGACCTTAAGACTTTCCTAAGTGGTTGGCGCCATTAGAAGCCAAAAATTGGCCTGGCACCACTACAACAAGAGCAAGGTCAATATTTTGTCTATAAATGCAGAGCCTCCCCCTGCGTGAAAAGGGTCGGCAATCTAAGTTCAGAAACTCTGTCTCTCTGCATACATACCTCGAACTCTCTCCAAACCTTAGTTTTCTTAGGCCTCTTCAAACCCTAGTCTTTATACATTCTAACCCTAGCCCATATACACTCCATACACTCATATAAAAACCTCCAAGCATCCATTGAAGATTGAAGTGTTGCAAGTTCGAAGCTCTTAAAGTCTACGGAAAAAAAGCAAATAAAGCAAACAAAGCAAAGAAGATACGAACTTAGTTTTCTCTTTATGTTTATGCAATTCCCCCTTCTCTCTTCTTCCTTCTAATCCACTTGGATTTTCTTCTATTTTAATCCCCTATCTTCTTCCTCCCTTTCTTACATGCTTGAAACAAGGGAATTCTCGATTCATGTGTAGGAAGAATGGTTGAAAGTCACCGTGTCGGGGGCGTTTTTCTAATTTAATCTTAAACCATGTTGATTCGGCCCCCTTCATTATGTGGTGAAGCCAACCTTGTATGCTCACGACCTTACTTGCATTATGCATATCATGTTCATTAATCCACTCAAAGTTGTTTTCAAAATTTGCATTAAAATCATCTTTCAAACTTACATTCAAAATCTCTTTTTCAAAATATGTTTTCAAAATCACACTCCTAGAGTGATTATAGCCAATTTATGGTTAGGGTTGCTTTAGGAAAATGTTATATTCATTGTGACCATCCAGGTCCATCTTTTGGGTGTAAATTCCAACTTGTTTTTCATCAAAACCACCATCTTAAGATGATTCTAGCTATTCCATGGTTAGGGTTGTTTTAGGAAAGTGTAACATTCAATGGGATCCTTTTGGTCCATATTTCAAATCCATGTTGTTTTCAAAACCACTAACTTAGAATGGTTCTAATCTCTTTATGGTTAAAATCGTTTTAAGAAAGTGAGACATTCAAAAGGTTTTCAAAAACTCCATATTCAAACCCCTTTCAAAATTAATTTTCAAAATACTTTCTAAAACTCTCTTCAAAAATCTACTTTTTAAAAACTCCTTCTTAAAAACTCCCTTCAAAAATTTATTTTTCAAAAAGCTCTTTTCAAACTCCTTTCCAAAAGTTCTCTGCAAAAAAAAAATTCATTTTCTAAAAACTATCTTCAAGTTTCCTTCCTAGAACTTTCTTCAAAAGATCTCTTTTCCAAAAAATTCTTTTTCTTGGAGTCCAAGTCAAATCCTAGATTCCATGGTTAGGAAACCCTAATTCTCTTTCCAAAAATCAAAACTATCTTTTACATCAAATCTTAGATTTTTAAAATTTCATTTTCTACATATAAAATCATAGGTTTCCAAAGTCCTAGATTTTTAAAATTAAACCTTTCCGATTCTATGTCAAATCCAATCTTTCAAATTAGGAAACTAAATCAAATCCTCAAATTTTAGAAACCATATCAAATCATCTCTTTTTAGAAAATAAAATCAAATATTCAACTTCGGGAAATAGAAATCAAATATTTCTTAGTTTAAATATTTCCTAATTCCAACCTTTCTATTTGTCCAAACTTTCCAAATTCTAAATTTTTTCAAAATTGAGATCTTTCTAAATTCAAAACTTTCGTAAATTCAAACTTTCCTAAAATGAAACTTTCTTATTTGGAAACTTTTCTAATTCAAAGCTTTCCAAAATCTAATCTTTTCTCAAACCCTAACTTTCCGAATTATTCCAAGTCAAGTGTTTTCAAATCAAATCAAATCTCTTTTCAAATCTTTCCTAAATTGAACCTTTCCTAAATCTAACTTTCTAAAATCGAACTTTTCAAATCTAAATCAAATCCTTTTCAATTCAACTACATGTTCCAATCTTAGGTAACCTAAATCCTAGTTCAACCCTAACCCTAAAGTTAAAAAGTTTCGACTCTATTCTAAAACTTCTTTCTAAACCAAGATGGTTTTCCAACTTCAAACTTCAAAATGTTTTCAAAACTCAACTCTATCTTTCCAAGTCAAAGTCCAATTCTAAGTATAGGTCCTATTTCAAATCAAATCTTGATTTCAAATTTTATATTCCAAGTTCAATTTCAAATCAAATTTTTTAAAACCTCAAAGTGTCTATTTTCAATCGGACGTTTGTCCGAACTATGATTGACCTGATTCCTAAAAAGAAATATGTAGGCAACCCTCAGGGGTGCGATCATAACTTTTGTCAAGTTTCTAATTCTAAAATCTATTTTCAAATCTCCAATTCCAATTTCTAAAAACCTTCTTTCAAAAATCAAATCTATCTTTTCAAATCTATTTCAAAATCAAATCAAGTTATTTTCAAATCTACTTTTAAAATCAAATCAAATTCTTGCACTTGCATATCATGCATCATGTCAAATTTCTTTTCTAAAGTGGATAGTTTTAGACATTTATTAATCAAAGATTCCGAATGAATGAACCTAGGGTGAATAGATATGTAGGTACCGCTAAGGCGGGGTTGGGTGATGGCTTAGTGCATCTTCCCTACACGTAACCAACCTTCGAACCTATAATCACTGTTTTCAAAGATCAAATGGAGTTATTTTCAAAAAAGGCTTAAATATTTTCAAAGGTCACCAAACAACCTATTTTCTTAAAAACTCTCTCTTAAAGAAGATTTGAAAACCTTTTTAAAAACTCTTAAGTGTAATCTCCGGATTGTGCTTAGTTTTAGATGACCTAACTCACCTTAATTAAGTTAGGTGACGACTCCAAATCTTTCTAAAATCTCTTATTCAAAATCAATTTTCAATTCAAACCTAGTTGCACTCGTCCTTTTAGGAGGATGAGTTCTAATGAGAGAGTAATATATTTTTTCCACTTGTGTGTATTTTCCTCGAGTGTGACAAGTCGGGGCGCGACAATTCTCACACGTGTTCATATGTGCATAGGTAGGTGTTCATAGTTAAGCAGCAGTTATGTCACGCACCAACTTTTGAAAAACCAATTTTTAAGAAATAAAGTTTCAAACGTTGAAAAGTTAAAGTCAAAATTAGAATTCACGTCAGATTTTAATCAAAATAGATTTTGAAATTCATTTGAAAGATAGTTTTTATTTTAAAATTTCTGAAACAAAACTGCGTGGGTCCATTTGTATTTTGAACAAATTCAATTTTTGTAAAACTTGTGTAAAACCTATTTTTAAAGAAAATATCAATTCTCAAAATATCCAAACTCCAATCCAATATTTCTACACCCATCCTCCAAACTAAATCACAAGAAGAACTAAGTCATAGCATTCTCTCTGAATGCAACAAAATAATAATATAGTCGTTCGAATGAAAATATTAAAGTATAATACAACTTAAAAGAAAATAACTGAAACCTAGAGATACAAGAATATGGGGTGAAAATATGACGTAAGACTCCAATGTCCCAATCTAAGTCGTCAATTCTGCTTGTCCGAGAGCCCACCTGCAACTGTTATAGGGTGAGAGCATTTCTACGACTTAAGTAGGAAGTTATGCTACAAAGTTAATACACATGAGGTGGTATGCGCAAATGTATAAATAAGGATGCAAAGGAAAAAAGGAATGCAATCCCAAATCTAACTCTCAATCTAATCCCCAATGCTATGAACTAAGTACACAAATGAATCAAATAATCAATCAATGCTAAATAAGGTTCAAGTCACGGATCTAGTATTTTATACATCTGCAAGAATAGGACAATGGAATAATAACATAAACAAGGTACACCCATCTAACATATTTAACGTATAAATAACCAATACAACACTACTGGTTTCAATATACTAAAGCATTAGATAGTATTTACACATACGTAATAAACATATATGGTAATATCGTCCACAACACATTAAATATCCACAAATTAAGCATCATAAGTTAATATTCTTTGCCAAAATACTATTATCAAGAGTCCTCAAATATTTCTCAATATCAACAAGATAAATAAACAAATAAAATGTCAGGACTCACTCAAGTCCAATCCCAATGCAAGTGCATGCATGCATAATTGACCATGCATTTTATGAGTCATCACCCAAAGAACGCATGCATCCCAAGTAATTCTGCACTTTATGGGCCGCACCTAATGGACTCGTGCATCATACCAAATGAGGTATCAAGCCTTTATTCTAATGCAAATCCTAGGACCAAGGCTCCAAGTCCCTACCTAATTATCAACAGATTTTGACCTAAGTCTAAACCAACATAAATACCACACAAAAGTAAAACAGATAATATCCAAGTCATCAAATTCATAACATAATCTTTTATAATCATCCAAGGTTTAAAACCAAACATATAATTATTGCAAAGCCTAATAAGGCATCCAACAACATGCAATCAACATAAACTATATCAAAACAAGTAAACACCTCACTTTAAATCACTATTTTCATCCAAATAATATCACATTGTTATAATATTAGCTCTAGGTAAATTCTAGGCACAAAACAATAACTCAAGCATGCTCAAATTTTATTTAAATCATAAAACTCAATATGCCAACTTGCTTATTTTATTCGAATAATCTATATAAATTCTTCTATTCCTTTAACATTAATTCTAAACACATCTTAGGCATAAACATATTTTTAATTATCTATTTTATGCCTATTTTGCATTATATTAAATAGCCAAAATTATTCAATTAATTTATTTAAGCTAACCAACACTTTAGGCATAACTTACATAATCATGAATCACATAAATACCAAAGCAATTTCATAAATCAACTATTGTATGGCAAAACTTCCAATTTAATTAAATATGTAAACATGGTAAAACCCCAAGTTTTCACTCAAAGTATTTAATAATACACAAGTCATCAACTAACTAACTCATTTTGCTAAACATAGCATGATTCAACCAAGAAAATGAAGAAATTAAATAATAATCAACTTTCAAATTTAAGTAAAACCTAAAAATCCTATAGGCATGATTTCTATCCCAAACAACATGTATAACTCAAATATATTAACTTAATAGCAAAACCCATGTGAAACTCCCATACCTCTTGAAGATTGAACCTAGGGCAAGAACTTGACTTCGTCGAAACCACGTACTGAAACCACCACCGCGTGGCCTTTGAAGAGTAGAACAAAAAACCTTAAAGTAGCAATACCATAAAGTTAATCGAAGGAGATCAAAATGGGAGAAGAAGGTTGAAGGGAAAAAAAAGAAAAGAGAGAGAAGTGGGTTGCCTGCTGTGCGCGAGAGAAAGAGGGAGAAAGACAAAATGGTTAATCTTTTAAACCAACTTTCGGTTATTCACCAAAAAGCCCCTAAAAGTTTCACATAATTACTAAAAAAAATTCCACCTTTTTTGACTTGTTGACCAGGTCTCACATCCTCAACTAAGAAAATAGTTTTGTCCTTGGAACTCAAACCATATCTAATTGGCAAACAACTTAGGACATTTGGCGTACAACTCGGACGCCTGTTCCTATATAGCCTCGTCAATCCCGTGATGTTGCCACATCACCTTCACCCACAGAATAGTCTTACCCCGAAAAACCTGCTCCTTAGAATCAACAATCTATACTGGATGCACTTCAACTGATACATCCTGTTTCAGCTCCAAGTCTTACCAATCTAACATGTGTTAAAGATCCAACTCGTACTTTCTCAACATCGAGACGTGAAAAATATCATGCACTCTTGAAAACTGTAGTGGCAACGCCAACTGATATGTAACAACCCCGACTCTCTCGATTCTCTCAAGAATCTGAAATTGCTCAATGTAACGAGGCAATAACTTCCCGCTCCGATTGAATCTCCTCAAATATTTTCATGAAGAAACCTTTAGAAACATGTGATCTTCTGTCTCGAACTCTAAAGTTTGTCATCGGTCTGTGTAACCTTTCTGACTACTCTAAGCTATAAGTAGTTGCTATCAAATTACTTTGACCTTCTCGGTTGTCTACTAAATCAAATATGATCCCATGCCAACTGTATCACCCGCGTCAGTCCAACAAACTGGTGACATACACGGTCGACCCTATAAAGCCTCGAAATATGCCATCTCAAAGCTCTACTGATAGCTGTTGTTGTAAGCAAACTCTACCAAAGATAAGAGATCTTTGCAGTCGCCTCGAAAGTCAAATACATATGCTCGTAACATGTCCTCTAAGATCTGAATTGTCCATTCTCACTGCCCGTCTATCTGAAGATGAAATTTTGTACTGAAGTTCAACTAAGTTCCCAAGTTTTCCTAAGACTCTGCTAAAACCGCAATAAGAACGTTGGATTCCGATCCGAAACAATAAACATTGAAATGCCATGAAGTCTCACAATTTCCTAAATACACAACCTGCTGAGTGTGGTCACAAAATCTGTTGTCTGTGTCCCCAAAAAATGTGCTAATTTTATCAACTTGTCAACTACAACCCAAATAGCATCATGCCCTCACATTGATTTGAGAAGCCCGTAATAAAGTCCATCATGACATGTTCCCATTTCTACTCTCTTATTGGTAAAAGCTACAACTCCCCTGTTGGTCTTTAGTATTTTGCCTTAACATGCTGGCAAATCAAATATCATGATACAAACTGCATTGTATCTCCTTTCATACCCCTCCACCAGAATTGGAGTCGTAAATCATGATACATCTTCGTGCCTCCGGTTGAACTGTAACCAGCGAATGATGAAATTTTAGAAAAACCTTATCTCGGCAAGCCATTGGCACGTATAATCTCCCCTGGAACCACTGTAAGCACCCCATTTTTGACCGCTCGGCAGTCTACATTCCGTCCAGACTTGTTTTCAAGTCATTATGGACATATTCCAATCGAAACCAATCCTCTAGTCTAAATTTCGTCTTTCCATCGCTTTGCGGGCCTGTCAGGCCCAAATAGAGGCAAAATGACCAAAATGCCCTTAGGGGCATTGTCCTTTCTTATTCCAATTCCAATCCCTCTCTCGAGACAGTTTATTCCTCAAGACGGTCTGAGTAACGAAACTACTCACAAAACCGTTAGAGTAGCGGAAGTACTCACCAAACCGTTGGAGTAGCGAAAATACTCACAAAGCCGTTAGAGTAGCGAAAATACTCACAGAACCGTTAAAGTAGCGGAAATACTCACAGAACCGTTAGAGTAGCAGAAATACTCACAGAACCGTTAGAGTAGCGGAAATACTCACAGAACCGTCCGAGTAGCGGAAATACTCACAAATCATCAATCCCGTCCGAGTAGCGAAAATACTCACAAATCATCAATCCCGTCCGAGTAGCGAAAATACTCACAAATCATCAACCCCGTCCGAGTAGCGGAAATACTCACAAATCATCAACCCCGTTAGAGTAGCGGAAATACTCACACCGTTAGAGTGGCGGAAACACTTAAAACCCAGGCACGTCTCTTCGGAGACGGTAAGACCCCTTTCCAATCCCTCTCTCGAGACATTTATTCCTCGAGACGATTCCAATCCAGGCACGTCTCTTCGGAGACGATAAGACCCCTTTCCAATCCCTCTCTCGAGACAGTTTATTCCTCGAGACGGTCCGAGTAGCAAAACTACTCACAGAACCGTTACAGTAGCGGAAATACTCACCAAACCGTTAGAGTAGCGAAAGTACTCATAAAACCGTTAGAGTAGCGAAAATACTCATAAAACCGTTAGAGTAGCGGAAATACTCACAAAGCCGTTAGAGTAGCAAAACTACTCACAGAACCGTTAAAGTAGCGGAAATACTCACCAAACCGTTAGAGTAGCGGAAGTACTCATAAAACCGTTAGAGTAGCGGAAATACTCACAAAGCCGTTAGAGTAGCGGAAATACTCACAGAATCGTTAGAGTAGCGGAAATACTCACAGAACCGTTAGAGTAGCGAAAATACTCACAGAACCGTCCGAGTAGCGGAAATACTCACAAATCATCAATCCCGTCCGAGTAGCGGAAATACTCACAAATCATCAACCCCGTCCGAGTAGCGGAAATACTCACAAATCATCAACCCCGTCCGAGTAGCGGAAATACTCACACCGTTTGAGTGGCGGAAACACTCAAAACCTAGGTCAACACCAGTGGCTGTTAGCCTACTTCGGAGGAAAAGGACCAAACTACCCTTAGGACCTTTTGCAAGACTTTCCGGTCAAGATGACCATTTTGCCCCTAGGCATCCGAACGCCCCGGGAACCACACCGGCTCTGGTTATCAGACCGGTAATGACCCAAGAATACTTTTTATAGTATTCTCAATCTTCCTTTACCTTTTCGAATCATTCCGAGTCAGTTCCGGCCAACCCGGTACAAAATGACCGTTTTGCCCCTAGAGGGCCGGTTTTCTTTTCCGACCATACCGGCTTTGAGTATCAAACCGGTAATGTCCCGAGAATACTTTTTATAGTATTCTCAACCTTCCTTTACCTTTCCGGACCATTCCGAGTCAGTTCCGGCAAACCCGGTACAAAATGACCATTTTGCCCCTAGTGGGCCGGTCTTCCTTTTTCAACCACACCGGCTCTGGGTATCAAACCGGTAATGACCCGGGAATACTTTTTATAGTGTTCTCAACCTTCCTTTACCTTTCCGGACCATTCCGAGTCAGTTCCAGCAAACCCGGTGTAAAATGACCGTTTTGCCCCTAGTGGGCCGGTCTCCTTTTCCGACCACGCCGGCTCTGAGAATCCAACTGGAAACCTCTGGGAACATTCTAAATAATGTTTTCAGATCCCAAGTCTTCTTCTGGGACAGTTTGAGTCTGTCCCGGCAGTTTTCCGGTCCGGTTGACCGTTTTGCCCCTAAAGGCTCGGTCAACCTTTCCGACACATCTTATCCTCACTTTTCAAGTCAAATACCTCCAGGACACTATTTTAAGTGTTCCTGCTTCCTTCCGGCCTTCCGGGTCATTCCCGGCTCCTCAAATCATTCCCGGACTTTCCGGAGTCACTCCTAGTGAAGCCAGGCTAAAGATTGCATGGTAGTCACTAGTACAGGCGCCCAAATCTAGTCAAAGATACGTTGCTTGCCGACCTTAATTGTTTCCTAAATGGCTGGCGCCACTAGTAGTGGCGCCAAGCCAAAAAATGGCCTGGCGCCACTCCTAATGGCGCCAGTGTATAATTTGGCCTGGCGCCACTGCAACAGGCGCCAGGTTTGTCTTCTCTCTATAAATACAGAGTCTCGTTCAACGTGAAAAGGGTCTGCAAACTTAACCTAAAAATCTCATATTTCGATATATAGAGCTCGAGCACCTCCAAAACCCTAGCCTCCCTAGGTTTTCCCAAACCCTAGCCACTATACACAAACCCTAGCCTCCTATACGCTCATACACTCTCCTATACACTCATACATTCTCCCATACACTCATACACTAGCCTTCAACCACTCTCTGAAGACTTGAAAAGCAGCCATCCAAAGCTTGAAGACAATCCTTGAAGACTGAAGGTGAAGATCAAGACCGAAGACAGCAGATCGAAGACTGCATGGCGCGCAAAATAAACAAGAAACAAGGTAGGCTTTCTCTTTAATTTTCTGCACTTCCCCCCTCTCTCTTCTCTCTCCAACCCACTTGGGTTTTCTCTATTTTAATCCCCCATCTCTTTCCCGCCCTTGCTTTGCATGCTTGAAACAAGGGGATTCCCGGTCCATGTGTAGGATTGGACTATTGGAGAGTCACCATGTCGGGGGCTTTCTTCTAGTCTAACCAAAGACCACGTGGGTCCGCCCCCTTGATTATGTGGTGAAGCCTTAGCCTTGTATGTTCACGACCCCAAATTGCATTGTGCATATCATAGTCTTGCATCTTCCAAAATTCGTTTTCAAAAAGTTGTTTTCAACAATCGTTTTCAAACTTGTTTTTAAAATTGCATCAAAATCCCTTTTTCAAAAACTTGTTTTCAAAACCACAATTCTAGGGTGATTCTAGCCTTTCCATGACTAGGGTTGCTTTAGGAAAGTGTTATATTAAAAGTGATCTTTTGGTCTATATTTTCAAACCTTGTTTTCAAAACCACTTTCTTAAAGTGGTTCTAGTCCTCTTATGGCTGGAATTGCTTTAGGAAAGTGAGATGTTTTTAATCTTTCTAAAAACTCTCTCTCTTCAAAAATCTCTTCCTAAAAATCTCTTTTTCAACATACTTTCCTAAAACACTCCTTTTCAAAATCGTTTTCAAAAACTCCCTTCCAAAACCTATTTTTCAAAACTCTCTTTTTCAAAATTCTCTCTCCAAAATCTTTTCCTCAAAATTCACCCTCTAAAAACACTCCCTAGATTCACCTTTCTAAGAACTCTTTCCAAAAATCTTTCTAAAAACTCTCTTCCCAAAATTTTTCTTCTAGAAACTCTCCTCTAGGGTCTTCTTTCCAAAAAACACGTTTCTAAAAACACACTTTCCAAAACTCCCTCTTTCCTAAAATCTTTTTCCAAAAACTCCCTCTCCAAATTCACTTTCCAAAAACTCCTCCCTAGGATTCCCTTCTAGAAAACCTTCGTTTCCAAAAATGCACTTTCCAAAAACTCTTTCCTTAAGAAGCCCAAGTCAAGCCCTAGAACCCACAATTAGGAAACCCTAAATTTTCTTCCCAAAAACATGGTTTTCAAACTTTGCCCTAAACCTAGGTTTCCAAAATGTCTCGTTTTCTACATCAAAACTATACATGTTTTCAAAACCTCTTTTCTACGTCAAAACAACAATTTTCCAAATCTAGGGTTTCTAGAATCTCCTTTTCCAAATCCTTACCAAATCCTATCTTCCCTTTAGGAAACCAAATCCAATCTCCCCGTTTAGGAAACTAGATCCAATCCTCTGTTTTTGGAAACAAAATCAAACCTTCCCTTTTAGAAACAAAATTCAATCCTTTCCTAATCCAAACCTTTCTTAATTTAACTCCTTCCTAATTTTCTACCTTCCTAAACCATAAGTTTCCTAAAACCCAAACTTTAAACCTTTCCTTAAATTTCAAAATCCAACTCTTTCCTAATTCAAATCCTTCCTAAACTTCTACTTTCCTAAATCTTAAGTTTCCAAAACTTGAACGTAAAAATCATTCCTAAACTCTAAAACTCAACTTTCCAATCTTTCCTAATTCAACCATTTCCTAATTCTACCCCTTTCCAAAATCTTTTTCAAATCCAAGCTTTCAAATCTTTCCTAAACTCAAACCTTTCCTAATCTTAAGTTTTCCTAAAACTCTAAAACTTTCTAAATCTTAAACTTTCTAAATTTGAAACCTTCTTAAGTTAAATCTTTCTAAACCTAAAAACTTTCTAAATTCTAAACTTTCCAAAACTTCAAAATCTTTTCAAATCTAAGACTTTTCTAAACTCAAAACTTTTTAATTTAAGACTTTCTTAAGTTGAAACTTTCTTAATTCAAACATTTCCTAAACTAAAAACTTTCCTTTTTCAAACCTTTCCTAAAACGAAACTTTGTTATTTTCAAAACTCCCTTGTTTTCAAAGCTTTCCAAATTCAAAACTTCCCTTTTTCAAAACATTTCTAAATTCAAAACTTTCCAATTTTCAAAACTTTCTAAATTCAAAACTTTCCAACTTTCAAAACTTCCTAATTTTCTAACCTTTCCTAAAACAACACTTTCCTAAGTTGAAACTTTCTTAAACCTAAAACTTTCCTAAAGTGAAAACTTTCCTAAACCTAAAACTTTCCTAAATTCCAAACTTTCCCAATTTCAAAACTTTCCTAAGTTGAAACTTTCACAATTTCAAAACTTTCCAAAAACGAAACCTTCCTTTCTTAATTCGAACATTTTCTAAAAATTCAATCTTTCTAAATCTTCCAGATCCAACATTCCAATCCAATCTTTTTTAATCTCAAGTCTTCCCTAGGTCTCCTATCTTTCCTAAGTCTAGGTTTCCTAAACCTCCATCTTTCCAAAACCAAGTCTTTCCAAAATCAATCTTTTCAAATCAAAGTCCAATCTTCTTCTCAATTTCAATTTCTAATCTCTTCTTCTAATCTCAAATCAAATCCAATTTTCAATTCAATCTCTTTCTTCCAATCCAATCTCTCTTTTCAAATCAATCTTTTTTCAATCGGACTCCGGTCCGAACTACGACTGACCTGATTCCCCCTAAGGGATACGTAGGCAACCTTCATAGGTGCGGTCACAATACTTTTCAAACTTTCAATTCCACCATCATGGGTGTGGTTTCCAAAATTTTTCCAAATCTCAAATTCTAATCTATCTTCAAAATTTCAATTTCAATTTCAAAATTTCTATTTTCAAATTTCTACTTTCAATTTTCAAACTTTCCAATTTCAAATTCTATCTCTTCAAATCTATTTTCAAATCAAATCAGTCTCTTTTTAAATCTATTTTTCAATTCTTTCCTATTGCTTGCATATCATGCATCATGCTAAATTAGTTTTCAAACATTGTTTTTTTTCTAAAGTGGATAGAATTGAACTATAGTTAGTCGAAGACTCTCATAGGTGAATCTAGGGTAGATTGATATGTAGGTACCGAAAGGGCGGGGTAGGGTGATAGCTTAGTGCGTCTTCCCTACACGTAACCAACCTCCGAACTTAGGATCACTAATTTCAAAGACCAAAAGGAGTTATTTTTCTAAAAAGGACTAAATATTTTCCAAAGGTTGCCAAACAACCTGTTTTCCTAAAAAACCCTCTCTTGAGGAGATGTTTTTCAAAATCATTTTTCAAAACCCTAAGTGTAGTCCTCGGATTATTCTTAGTTTTTAGGTGACCTAACTCACCTTAATCAAGTTAGGTGGCGACTCCGAATTTTTTTTCAAAAGCCCTTTATTCAAATCAAAATTTTCAATTCAAACCTAGTCGCACTCATTCTTCTAGGAGGGTGAGTTCTAACGAGAGAGTACAGTATTTTTCCCGCTTGTTTGAGTATTCCTCGAGTGCGAAAAATCTGAACGCGACAACCACAAGCCATAGTCCATGCCTACGGCCTAATTCTCAAGTCTTTTATCATTGTAAACGCGAGCCCAGCTAGAATTTACCTTTTCATTCGAATACTGAACCTCAATAACCCGACTGAAAAGTACTGATTGTGTCACCACCCTAAACAATGTAACCGATAATGTCTTCTTAACAAAATGAAAGTCATACTTAATAATCTCATAAATCATCTTCCATTCCCGAAGCCCTAAACTAGCTAAACTGTTCCGAGTCTTCCTACTGAAAGCATCTGCCACAATGTTCACTTTTCTAGCATGATAATATAACTCGAAGTTGTAGTTCTCTATATACTCCATCCATCGCCTCTGATGAAGATTCAAGTCTTTTTGTGTGAAGGTGTGCTTCAAACTCTTATGATCAGAAAACACCTCAAACTTCTCACTATAGAGATAGTGGTGCCAACTCTTCAAGAAAAAGACAACTGCCGCAAGTTCTAAATGTCGTGAACCATATTCCACTATCAACCCCAATTGCATCAACACGCAACCATGACCCTCCTATGACGCATTGCAATAAATTGGGTAGATCACCCCTCTCTTAGGAATTACCAACACTGGTGGCATAGTTAACTTCAATTTCAGCTCTTGAAATGCATTATCCCAAATGAATCTAAACTCCCTTGCGAGTCAATCTCGTCATTTGGTGCTGCCAATATTGAAAAGTTTGGGAAGAAACGTCAGTAGTATCTTGCCCAATCGAAGAAGCTCCGAATTTTGAACACATTCTGCTGTGTATACCACTCGGTAATTGAGTCAATCTTAGATGAATCAACTAATACTCTCACACATGATATCATGTGGTTAAAGAATTTCACCTCTTCTAGCCAGAACTTGTATTTCTCAAACTTAGCAAACAACATGTGCTCCTATAGCATCTGTAAGGCAATACACAAGTGTTCCTCGTGCTCCTCCATCGAAGGTAAATATATCAAAATATCATCTACAAACACAACCATGAACTGATTCAAGTACTCTAAAAAAATTTGATTCATCAAAGCCATGAAAGCTGTTGATGCGTTCGTCAACCCGAATGGTATCATTACGAACCCATAATGTCGGTACCGTGTGCAAAATGCTGTCTTAGGAATGTCCTCCTCTCGGACCCATAACTGGTAGTAACCCGACCTCAAGTCGATCTTAGAAAAACACTTCAAGCCCGTCAACTAATCAAACGAGTCATCTATCATTGGCATTGAATACTTGTTCTTAATTATAAATCGATTCAACTTTTGGTATTCAATATATAATAGCAATGAATAGTAACGAACTATCCTTTTTCTGAGCAGATAATGCTGGTGCTTCTAAGGTGAAACATTCGGTTAAATAAATCAGTAACTCCTGTAACTGAACCTTCAATTCCCGTAACCTTGTAGCTGCGAAATAATATGCTGTTATCAAGATAGGTGCCACTCTAGGCACAAGATCTAATGTAAACACTCCCCCCCCCCCCCCCCCCCCCCCCCCCCCCCCCCCCCCCCCCGAATAGGTGGCAAACTGTAAATCATTTGAGAAAACATCCAGACACTCGCAAACAATCAAAGGGAACTCCTTATAAACCACAACCCCTTCCCTGACTAAAAAACTAGCCAGAAAAAAGGTAAGACTATTCTTGGCAAACAAGCTAAATAAGGAAGCAACTAAGGGATCATTACGCTCTCCCATAAATTGAAATTAATCTCCCCCGGGAATTCAAATCAACACTCTACGCTGAAATAATTTATGATAGCCCTGAACATAGACAACCAGTTCATCCCTAAAATTACGTCAAAATTCAACATGTCTAACAAGATAAAGTCATGAATAAACTGGCGATTATCAATCCCCAAAACACAATTCTGGCAAACTCGGTCCAAATATACTCGACCCCCAACTGGGGTGCCTAACTACAAGTCTGACTCTAACTGGTCCACCTCAAACCCTAATGCCGCAAAATCGATGTGGCAATGAATAAATGTGATGCCTCCGAATCCAGTAACACTCATGCTAAACACCTAAATATAAAAAATGTACCTTGTACCAATGAGGAATCCACTAGTGTCCCTAATGATCAACCACCACCTACCCGCTGCTTTCGTTAATTTCAATGCCACAATCTTGACCCTAAAGTCATCCTCCACTATCTCCAACACATCAAGGAGTTTGGTAGTCTCCACCAACCACTCCGCTGCCACTGCCTCGATAGTGCCATCTAGCCGAGGAGGTGACAACCAGTGATTCTCCCTAATCACACACCTCACTCGAGGTTCCCTCTATTGTTGGTGTACCTCCCCTGTACATTTCAGGCCATCTGTGTCACAACATTGGCCATCTCTCCCATAACTGATCCCCATCAAATGGTTCATGTGGAGCACTAGTCAATGCTTCACGAGTTTGCCCTCGTCTAGGTGGCATCGTTCTAATATAACAAAACTCATGTTCAAAAATAGATAATCTCGGTATGCTCCTTAAGTATCCATAAGCATAAACATGTACAAAGGATAGTACATACATATCACAACTATCTCTTCCCAATGCTTGACACGGGAGATATGTCCATGAGGGACAAGTTGTTCTACTTCTTGGAAGAGCCTGCAAGTAGGGCGTGAGTGCCCAAAAATACAATAGAATGCCTTGAAGGCTATGTCTTTGAACCACAACAGCTTGGGAAGTGTGAACCAGCAAGGGTGTGAGAAATGGTGAGTCTTAAGTCTACGGCAAACCCAAGAGTGGGGGAGCCACATCAAAAATCTTCTCAAGTGCATGGCAAATCCAAGAGCGGGGGAGCCAACATCGGGTTATCTTTCAAGGAAGACGGATGGAACAACAACTTTAAGGGCACAAAAAGGACTTCCATCAAGAGAGGGCAAGCATAGGGGTCCCATTTCTTGTCAACCATGCAACGGACCGCATGGTGTGCAATTGTTGAATATTCAAAGTGGAGTCAAGGGCCGTAAAGAGTGACGGTTGGCCTGTGAGCCACACCTAGTCAAGTGTTTCCTTACTCCAACACAGGCAAGAGTGCCAATGAAGGGATTTGACTTCAAAGCTGCTAAAGGACCGTGCAAAGCTCGTGTGAACTTAATATTTCACCTCGGTTGAGTTCGGGGTGCATTTTTATTGGTGGAGTATCTGAAAGCAATTGGAGATTGGTTATGGAGTGAAGGGCCATCAAAGGGACGGTTGGCTAGCGAGCCACATCTTGTGAGATGTCACTTTGCTACCATTAGGACAGTGGTGCCCGAAATAGCTTTGAGAACTCCTAGTGCATATTTGCTTGTTGTTGATGGGTTGATTTATCAAACTCACAAAGCCTAGAGTGGCTAGAAAGGAGATGTTCCATCCTAGACACAGGGAAGTGGTGTTGGACTCCTAGTCTAGAGTGACGAGGGCATTGACACCAAATTAAGGCCATATCGACAGGACAAAAAAGCTTTAGAAGAGATTGCTTTAGCAGATTCAACGTGAGGATATCAATGGCGTGTTCAAGTCAATCCTAACATCAAAGCTTACTCACAAGGGAGCATGTTTGTTTGTGCCCATGGACTAGTTGCAACTATCCTTGGGTTGGACTTCAAGAGAGAGGCCATGACTGTTTTGGATTGGTGATTGCCATGTTGCCATTCCATTTCTTCTGCAACGGACAACACAAGTTGTACATTGTTCGAGCCATGCCCACCAATAAGGTTAGAAGCTTGTTGTCAACCACGAGATAGTTGGAGGCTAAGTGTGAAGAGCCTATTGGATGATGGTCGGGACAATGAATTCAAGGTGCCTATTAACAATTCTCACCTAGGAGGGGTGGTGTCGCGACCCATTTTATATTCTAGATCGGGACAAGGGGGTTTATAAGATAAAGATACATCATTCAAATTCTATTGAAAAGATCATTACATCCTGAAAACATTATATGTCTAGTATATGTCACATTCCATTTCCCTAAAAAATTGCCCATAAAATAGGTGTGAGCTGTGAAACCCAGTAGAAATACCGTAATTCTATAAAATACAAGTTTAAGATGCAGTTAAGCTATGACATGCATATGTACCCGTTTCCTTTTATCATCATTAGGATCTCGCAGGTATATCCTGCTTGGAGCATCATCAAGCCTAGTAGGCTCACCCTTGATACTCTTTTTTTTTCAAGTTTAGTGGGGGCCCACCCATGATTATTTAGCCCAAACCAAGTTAGTGAGTACTGATTTGTGGTAGCCCCGATACTAGTTGATCAGTAGTCACCCGTGATCTCAACCCGGGGTTCTTTCGTTTATCCGGTTATACCTCCCTTATTTCTCTCCAGTGATGCAATCACACAAAAAATGTATGTTGTACAGCGTGCAATAAAATAATACAAGATATACGTTAAGCCTAATACCAGTATTAAAGAACATGTCATATGAATTTAAAATAAACATGTCTCATAGAGAATGAATGGTTTCCTACCCTGTCAGTTTCTTTGTGCAGAAGATTCGTGCCAATTCTTCATGTATTTTCTGTTCATGTTACCAAAAGTTAGATAACTATTTTCCATATAATTTTACTAATTAAGTCAGGTAGTTAGTAGTGTGTTAAAATAGTTAGAATCTTGGGTGGTACACGTCTTTGGGTCGGAACAAAATTTCCCGATAACTTGGAATAGAAGCTATTTTGGATTTTTTTTTCGAGGTAGCTATGAAGGCTACTCTCTTATATATGGATCCCTTATATTTTTAGGTATTTTCTGACAAAATTTCAGAATATTCCATTATCTCTTGTATTTTTTGTGAATTTTCATGCCAAACAGCGAAATAAATTCATGAAAATTCATAGAAAAGTCATTAGGGCCTAAAATTTTGAGGGTAGCATATTAAGATATTTTGTAGTTTGGCCATAAAAATTTCAGAGCCTGCCCATGTGGGACGCGCTCACACGCGCCACCAGCCGCGCGTGGGGGAGGAAGGCATAGCCTTCTTCTTCCTCCCACCGCGACTGATCGCAATGCAGCTCCCTTTTTCGGCAAGTTCCTGGGTTTTTCGGCCATGCATGTGAGCCCCAAGTGTTAGAAAGGTCATGGGCTTCATGGTCATGGTCCGAGCTTGACCCATGGTGGCCGGAGGTGGTCAGACGAAGCCCAAAATGGCGGTTGCATGGCGTAACCCTAACGGTTTAGACTTGCAATTGCCATTTTGGCTGCCTTCCCCTCATTTTCAGCCCTTGGTCCTTTCTTGACTTTTGTTCCTGACCCTAAGAGGAGTCGACCCCAAGTGGTGCGACCGACAAAGGTGGCCAGTGGCCGGAGCTATGCCCCTGGATAGATTTTTCGACGAGAACTCGCTCTAGGAGCTGGGCATGGCCAGTACAGAGGCTACGGGCCTCTCTGGGACACCCACGGGTGTCCTTGAGAAACTCCATGGTAGCTGTAGTAGCTTCCCAGCGTCTATCTTTGTTGTCACAACAAAAACCCGTGAATTCTCTCTCTCTTTCTCTCTCTCTCTCTCTCTCTCTCTCTCTCTCTCTCTCTCTTCGGGTTTTTCACTGGGTTTCCGGCCATGGGTAGTCTTTCCCTAGTTGGGTTTTTCATGAGGGAGGTGGAAGGAAGGGAGTTCTCACCTGGGTGTGTAGTTTAAGAGGCCTGGTTTCTTCCCTCTCCTTCTTCCCTTTCTCTTTCTCTCGGTTTTGTATTTTTTTTTTCGATTTTCCCCGACCATCCCTAGTATTTGTTTGTAACCTTATCTACTGCAGGTATAAGTAGCGTATGACAAATGTGCAACCAGGTGTTGGTGTGCATGGTGAGTGTGTAGATACGAGAAGCTTAAGTCGGTTTCGGCGAAGCTTAAGTTATTTTTTCGATGATAATCCATGACATTCGAATTATAACCCACGACATTTCGAATTGCCTACAGAATTCTAGAGCATTGCAAACCTTCATGAAGCTAGGTGTCATGCCATAGTAGTGCATGAATTTGCAAGGTGTCTCGATAGGGTGTAACTCCGATGCAATAATGCATGAGCCAATTACTAATGTGATCACGAATGTTCTATTTGGTTGTTTTTAATTTGATATGTTTGAAACATATATCTGATCCCGTATCTATAAAATGTATATATATTTTATGCCATCCAGCTTGCATGGGTGCAATAATTACAAAGGTGTAATGGAGTCTTCATTTGGTTGAACCGGGGGGGGGGGGGGGGGGGGGGGGGGGGGGGGGGGGGGGGGGGGGGGGGGGGGGTTTGAGTGCGGGGATGCATTCAAATGGTGACTTAGAGATGGACTTCTAAGGCGCCCGGTCAAGGTGTGGCCAAACCAATATAGCATTTGAGAAAACGACCTAGAGACAGACTTCTAAGGTGCCCGACCAAGATGGCCAAAATAGAATTCATAGTGGTGACCTAGAGATGGACTTCTATATGCCCAGCCAAGGTGGCCAAATCAATTCAAAGTTCGAGAAGGCGGCTTGGAGACGGACTTCCTAGATGCCCGACCAAGGTGGCCAAATAAATACAGCATTCGAAAAGGCGACTTAAAGACGGACTTCTAAGGCGCTTGGTTAAGGAGGCCATATCAACCACTTCATCAAGAGGGGTGGATCCTGTACATTAGCTTGTACCTAAGGGTGGCCAAGCCATGCACCCCACTTCAGCCGGATATCTTCGAGAGGCAAGAGTAAGAGAAGTTGCTTATCGAGTGCCGAGATAGTCCGAGGGGCGACACAACATCAACTTCAAATTCAAATCATCAAATTTCAAGTGTCACCGAGGACAGTGACAAGTTCGAGTGGGGCAGAGTGTCATGGTCCGCTTCTTCGCGCCCCATGACAACTCAAAAGGGTGCCAAACTTGTGCCCAAGGATTGTGCAAACTTTGTTCAAACAAAGCCCAAGACAACCCCTTTGGTGCCTCAAGGATGGCCAACAACGCAACCAAGTCGGGGGCCAATTAACCTCACTTTTTGGCCTATGCCAACAGCAAGGGTAGGTAGGGGGCCAATTAACCTCACTTTGACCTATGCCAACAGAAAGGGTGAGGGGCAAAATAACCTCACCAACATCCAGCTATATCACAAGCTACACTTCAAGGTCGGGCTCATGCCCTCATTTTATAGTCTCGTGTCAACCCAAGCTCATTTGTACATATTGTATAGGGTTTAAGAGTGTAGGTTTGGTGTCGGATGCATGCGTAGATTTTCCCTTGTCAAGGTGTGCGACATTCAAGTTGGTCGTGTCCTAGCCCTATCGAGGAGAGGTGTTGTGATTTTTCTGAAGGGCTAGAAAATTAGTTTAGAGTCATGTATAGATGTATGTAAAAGGATTTTGTCAAATTTCTTGTAAATATTTTTGTAAACTCATTATGACTCATCGTGGGGGTATCATATTTTGTTGTATCAATTCACAAATAGCTTAGAAAACTATTATAAGGGGGGGTATGCTCCTACTACCCTCCACCCCACTACTTCTTGTATGGTTTTGAGGCATATCTTGTACATAATGTGAGCTATGTAATGATACTTTTATTAATGAAATATGTTTGTTACTTCCATCCATTCTCTAAGGAGGTTGCTTAATGATTGACCATTAATTCTCAATTCTGAGTTCCAAATGAAATTATTCGGGTTTAACTAGCTTGTCAAATGAACTTGACAAACACCGCACAAACTGTATTTATGACTAACTGGCTCACAAAATATTAGCCCCTGACACCTAGCATATCATCTATCAACAAGGGTCTAAGTTGTTCTGCAAGATCTTCAAACACAATCAGTCTTTTCAACTGGTTGGCACCAACATTTGCCATTAAGTCTGCACATTTATTTTCATCCCTCAACATAGGCTATATATACATCTCCGCCGAACTCCTTTGAAGCCATCCTGTTTGTCATCTCTCACTCAAGATGGGGTAACGGTGAAAGAAATTACTTGGATTTGTCCAATATCAATAAATTGGAGTCACCTCAAAATCACATCACTGAAAGAATTAACAAAATGAGCTCTCTTTGAAATAAATTGCATTCTCTGTCACTGCTATGAATACTTTGCAAGTAGAGCCCTACTTGCAGACCTCCTTTGTGCAATTAAATAAAATCAGACACATTACTCTCCGTATATGTCTCCTTCCCCCGCGCATGCAGGGGGCAAAACAGCTGCTTCTGTTGAAAGACACATTATCGCTTGCTCCTTTGCATGCACTATCAACGTTCTGTCTTGTGTCTCCTGTCTTCTTTTTCAACCCATCAAGAAAACCACCTTCATATAATTGAACAAATTTCCTAGATTTATCTGAATCTGGGATTGTGTTACGTCAATTTAATTTGTCTAGTGCATGAGGTTTTTCCCATTACCAACCAAAAGAACTTCAATTCACATTGCTACAGAATGAAACCCAATCAGATCAAATTCCACTATATCACAGACAATAAATTGTCCCTATAAGAATAAAATAAGAATGTAACTGCCTCAACGTCAATACATGGAAATTATACTGACAAAATGTACACAAATAAAAAAATTACAGTAAATATATGAAGGTGAAACCAAAGTGAAAACATGTCTGGAAAATTTGCATGGTATGAAAACAATATCAAATATGTTCCCTCTAGAACAACCAGTGTTTCCTCCTTGGCTTATGTTGTATAGGAGCATCTGCAAAACAGACAACAGCCAAATCTATCATTCACTGTCTCTACAATCTTTTTCTTCCTTTTTTTTTTTTTTGGGAGGCCACAGTTCTAAAATCAGGTTTATGGCAAAACGAACCTTGCATTTCGTAAACTGAATTGTAATGCACCTCAGACCAAAAACTTAACCACAGTTCTGCAACAATGGAAACAGACACTAAACTTCGAAGGATATAAAATTTTAAACAAAATACACCATTTGCAAAGAGATGAAACAGCAGTAAAAGATGAAAATTTGTGAATGTTTCTTCATATGTGGTTTTTTTTTTTTTTTTTTTTTTTTTTGGGGGGGGGGGGGGGGGGGGGGGGGGGGGGGTGTGTGTGTGTGTGCAGGATTTTACAATTATTTCTAACAATTTAGTGGACATAATACACTGAAAAGCAATTAATATTCACAATATACCTCGTTTAGGTGCCTGATATTGCGGAGTAATTTCAATAAAACAAGTATCTCTGAATGATGTCAAAAGGCATATCTTCGCAGCAAACTGCAAACAAACAAGAACCAGAAATAAGGTTCTAATCATAGATAACCAGCATCGGATTATCTGCTGATGTTTACCTACAAGTAAAATATAGGGCTGTTAATAAGCTCTTTTGCCCTTCAAATAAATCACAAGTATAGAATAGGGTTATAAAACTTAGCAAACTTGCACTTTACACTGAATCACTTTGGTCCCGCATGGGCATTTTCCATTTGTCAATAAGCAATGGTTGACAGAAGGTCCACATAGCAAGTTAGAAACTTAAACCTAAATGTAGGGGTTGACTGTTACAATTGAAAAGCAAGCAAAGTGGGATTTAATGTGAAGCGCAGGGTACTAAGTGTAATCCCAAAAAAATAAAAAAGGCAATAATATCTTGTGCAAGAACAAACCAAGGGCACTAGGATTCACTCAGAATAAGCATATTTCATCCCAACACAGACACAACAACATGAGAGAGATACACAGAGATCCTCCAATGTTGTGTTTCATTTGAAAGTTCAATCTTTCATTAGTTGTACAAAGTTACTTCTGTGGCTTAATCTTATACTCTTATATAAACTGTCAAGTTGGTACTCAACCAACTCAACGCAGACCATATCCTTAAATTCCGAGGCAATCGCATCATTCCTTTTAGCTCATATTGGTAACAGCATAAATTGCATTAGAGTACTTCCAAAAATTATTCAATTCGCTTAGGTGTCAAGACCCAAATTACCCGACAAAAACTTACCAGGTACCATAGGAAATAGCCCAGGCATACCCAGGTTCCCATGCTTCCCAACTTTATCATTCTAGCCAAGCCACTGTTCCAACTAACCATCTGCATCTTATCAGCCCAAAAATTCCAATGAGTTTCTTAATTCCCATCAATCTATTCCTTAAATCTTGTTACTATAGTTGAGATATTTTATACACAGATAAAGCAAAACTTAAGAAGCATAGACAATTCTAAGAAGGTGCCATGTTCATGTTGGACACGGTGTTGGACACGACACTAGTCTAACACATGTCGAAATGTGTCCTATTATTTTATTAATTTTTTAAAATCAAAAACACTTCAGACACTTGAAAGACACACGTGTCAGTCACTTGTACACCCGTGTCCATCACATAGACATTACAAGTTTGAAGAAAATAATTTGAAATTCACTGGTAAAATAAAAATAATGTGATTTCATATCTAATATGACATTTAAACTATAGAATACATAACTTTTAATTTTAATTAGTGTTATTCTATACTCTTTTCATTATTTTTGAGTAAAATATTTTTATATATAATATATTGAAAAAAAATAATTTTTCGTATCCCCGTTGTGTTGCATCTTACATTTATTAAAATCGCCGTGTCGTGTCCGTGTCATATGTCTATGTTCGTACTTCTTAGAGTAGAACTATATAATACAGTTCATGTGCGCATTGTATGACTACTCACAATCCCACCCTAACAACCAGTGCAGTTGCAAGTTAGAATGGGCCCCGGGTCAAAACGAAGATACACAGCAAGATTTGTTTATTTCTCCATCTAAGCCTCTACTCCTGGACCAACTCAAAACCGATCAGCAAATATATGCCATCTCTACAATGATTCACCAGGTTATTTATATGAACCCAGTTTGCAGCAATTTCAGCTCTGTCTGAGGTCCAGAGTGAAGAGACCCAAGAAGATCAAGACCAGCAGCTGCTCCAGCCGTCTCCCATCCTCACATCTATATTGTCTCTATTCATCCTCCTCTTGTCCTTCTCAGAAAGGGGTATGAAAATATCCCAGTTGATTAGAGTTTTGAGTGTGTGAGTATCTTTGTCCCACCATCACATGGATCACAATTCACAAGCTGTTCATTCTTTCTCTCAATGATGATATATACAAACTCCATAAAGATATGTTGATGTAATCGTTGCTTGCACAGATATTCAAATTATTCACAAGCCTGATAAAGAGGTGTGTTCTAGAGTTCCTTCCAAGTAAAAATGCAAGTATATTTTGCTACCTAACATGTCACTGTAGAAGTCATTAAAGAGATTTGCAAAAAATGCGCCCCCCCCCCCCCCCCCCCCCCCAAACCAAAAACAAGAAAAAAAAACCTCCAAAAAAAAATAGAAAGGAAAGATAAAAAGAGGGGAAAAAGAGAATGCGTGAAGGTGAACAATGGATACTATCAATCTGTAAGAAAATTTTGATGCATTGAAATATGCATTCAAGAATCAAATAAAAGACGAACAAACATTGCCCATAGCACGCGTTTATCAAAGCACAGCAAATGCAACCACTATGTCTTCAAAATGATAGAATTCACAGAACTGGACCAAAAAAAAAAAAGAAGAATTGTTTAAACAAAGAACACTAGACCTTGTCAGCTGCTGCTTGTAAAGTAACATGGTCCCCCCATTCACCAGATCTGCAATGCACAGGAATTAGAGACACAGCTTCAGAAGCAAATTAGTGAAGTCCTACTGATGCCTCACTTATAATAAGCATCCTATGCTGGAAACAGTGACTTTCCAGAAAGCAGCTTACTTGGCCATTTTCTTGTAGTAGTGTTTATATTTCATTGGGACATAGCCTTCATATAGAGAACGGTAGTCTTTAAGCTGGAAAATAAAATGTCATACAACATTAGCAAAACAAAGTAGTCTTCTTGGTTATTTTAATGTTACATGCAATGCACCCTCCACTTTGCCTAACAGTTAGGGTGCTTTCTAGAAAACAACAAAAAAGGGGTGTGGGTGGGGGGTGGGGGAAGAGGCAGCATGGACAAAACACATTGGAGGATAATAGGTTTGGCACAGTGCATATTGTGCTAACTCCATATAAGAAACCAACTGATACCAGCGTAGCATCACCAGATTATTTGGTCCCAAAATCATATGGGTCTCATTTGATTGATCAATTTATATCAATTTAATTCTATGAAAGGAGGAAATACGTTTTGATAACGTTTCATAAAAGGTGTTACTCAATCTAATACAATCTAATTATGTGAAAAGAAGAAATACATTATGTCAATGTTTCATAAAAGGTGTTATACACATTCGCATATTTATACTGTCGTAATTGTTTCAATCACGCCGAGATCCTGAAAAATTAATCCATCAAATGACCAGGTGTCTGAGGAGAGGAGATGGTGGTGGCAGAGGCAGAGGAGCATTGAAAGTATTATCATCTAGTTGAATTTGTTGCCAGTGCACTTAAAAGGTGGTTGTGGATGGCTGTAACAAGTCTCTGGTGGTGCAGCCGGGGAAGCTTTGGTAGTAGTAACAATGATAAGATGTTGGAAGTGACACTGCTGGTTGTGGTAGTGAATTATTACAGTGCTGGTGGCAATTTGATACTTGACGTGGTGGCGGAGCTACTAGTGGGCTGCGAGTGATAGTTATCAGAATCGCTTGATGAGGTAGCAACATGCTATAACAGCACCGCTCATGAAACTTCAAGTGATGGTGGCAGTGACCAAGAGTCCCCAGGCACTGCAGATGG
Organism: Euryodendron excelsum; assembly: GCA_033060915.1. Lineage (NCBI taxonomy): Eukaryota > Viridiplantae > Streptophyta > Magnoliopsida > Ericales > Pentaphylacaceae > Euryodendron > Euryodendron excelsum. The sequence continues at coordinate 47,767,966 of CM065385.1, read as the reverse complement.
GTATGGTACAGGTTAGTTGTGACTTGTGAAGTGGGGCTGTTATGACTGCTATGGTAACAGTGGTAGTGAAGATGTTTCTACTAAAGTTTTTCATTCAGTCTCCCAATTCCTGCCAGAAGATTGCAATTAACCTCCTTTCTTTGAGAATTTTAAAATACCTTTTATTAATTAAAATAACATCCTTGGATTTGAGAAGAACTTTGGTACCACTCAGGGTGTGAAACATAAAGCAAGACAGGTGTAAAGGGCTCAAATATAACTCTGACCCACAAAATGCACCATTAAAAAAGTCTTTCAGCCACTTAAAATTTAGTTTCATAACAACCTGTTTCGCAACCTCTTTCCGAACATGCTTGTGATACTCAGCTGACTTATATATTTGGTCTGAAAGAGCACGAAACTGCCAAAAGGAAAGACAAATCAATAAATCTCTAAGATAGTAACACACAGTTACTTCAGAACTGCACAAACCTGACAATTGCCATCCCCGGAGACCTTCACTTCATATAAACCATAAACATTCAGCCTGGAAAAAGTGAGAAAAGCAAATCACTCATTACTTATTTTAAGATGAAGAGCTAAGATAACGATGACGATGATAAGCTCAGCCCCTATATCAATAGCTTCTAGCAACTGACAACATAACTCAAAGTAGTAAAGCATGAGCCACAGATTCTGGAAATGTCAGGCACAGCCATTTGGAACTTCGACTTGATGAGCGGTTGTATTAACAAAAATAAGATGAAACATAGATGGCATGTACAGAACTTCAGACGTAACGTATGTATCAGACATATACATGTCCGTATGAACGTATTCGTACATGAATGTCTATGAGTTCTATCTGTATTCAAGCAACACCGCCGCGCCAGGGGGGGGGGGGGGGGGGGGGGGGGGGGGGGGGGGGGGGGGGGGTGTGGGCGGAGTTACATTAGATAGACTAACTGGATCTCACAGGATTTATAATGGTAATAATTTGATAAAGAACATTGACTTTGAAAGATTGGGAATTGTAATTTGAAAAGGGAAGATGTTTATAAAGCCTCAAGGTTACGGGTGTGCTCCTGGAGTACAAGGATATTGCATTGGTTGAAACAGTTGTCGAGATTCTTACTTTTTGTCTTATGCAATGCAAGCAATCTTGTAGGAGAGCTTCTTACCTAAGCAGGGATTTACTGAACCACCTCCAACTTAGTTGCCCTAGTTTGTTCCCCCAATGCAAGGATCAAATTTATTCTCAGTTTGCAATTTCTGTTCGCTCATCATAATATGATTTTATTTCCTTATCAGTTGGAAAATTCCATGTGCTTCAGTTTGTTCCAATGAAAACAACATAGTCTTGATGGAAACACATGAATTTCAATTTCCATCCTTGCTTGATTAAGGGCTACTAACAAAGAGAAACCTTTTGGGAATTTCGACGGAAACACATATAAATATAGATCCTTACCCGTGGGCTTTGTATGCTCTCTAACAATGCAAATGTATGCTTTCTAAATCAAGGTAAACGCACGTCAAAGAGTTGCTTCTCGATAATCTTGTGCACACTAAACCATGCCAGCTCGAAAGTAAATGGACGAAGCAGAATGAGACCGAACTCTGATTAACCAAAACTATTTTGAGAGAGAATACTTACAAGCTACTTTGACAACTATGGACCTAATGCAACTATGTAACCAGCCAAGCACTAAGATAACCTTTTTTTCGCTGATAACTTCTTTTCATTAACTTTGCTCAGACATCTTAATGATATAATACATTCATTGAAGGCCCAAACCTTTGCACAATTAGAGGTTGTAACTTTTGGTGCTATGATTGAAGAAAGAGCCAAGGAGCATGATGACATAATGTTAAACCCAATGATGTCAAGATTGATGCTGCAACTAAAGAAAGCACAAAACTTTGGCATTCTCATACTTCAACACTACTAAACTTGAAGTCAAGTTTTCCTGAATACGACGAAAAATGATGCAATGCATGGAAAGAAGAAAAAGGGAAAATCTGAAATTTCACATGGAACACCCTTTGTGCTTTACATAATCATATTTAGAGTCAATTTGAATCTTATTTTTTAATATGTTTTAGATTAGAGCATTGCTGGACATTTTTTATGACTTTACTAGGCCTTGGAAGTTAGGGGTATTGTGACAATTTTGCAAATTACTAGACATGGGCTATATGAGTCACCGACAAGTCATCTTATTGGTCAAGTTATATTTTTGGAACTCATATATAGTTATTATTAGATTTAGAATATTCTAGTTACTCAAAATTTCTTAGTTTCCTAATTTTGATCTCATAGTCCTAATGAAACCAGTAGTCTATTAATATGCATTATATCTTTCTATGCTATAGAGCTGAGTTTTAGGGAATTTGTGAGAAGGTTTTGAAGTTTTGTGTGGTGCTTTGTGCAACCTTAGCTTAAGGGATAATTTTCTGAAGTGTCCTAGGTGGAATTCTCTCTTATTCTTCTTCACTCTTCTTCTTTCAAACAACTATTCTCAGGTTACTGTTCATAGCCCTCCAAAAGTAGTTTTTTTCACCCCAAAACCCTAACCCCTTTCTAGCTTTGGGCCTTTGATACACTAAATGTCATAAGTAGCTAATATCCAAACTTCCAGAAACCAAAATTTTGAAAATCCAGCAACCACTCTTTCTGAACATCCAGACTCAAAATCTCTTCTTTCTTTTTTTCACAAATCATAAATTTGAGAAATCTCTGTTCTCTTAAACTCAAGTTCATTATTAAAATTTTAAAAATCTTACTATTAAGTTGGACTAACTGCTGTAGTACATTGACTGAATAATCTGCAACTTTGAATTTACTCATAATCCAACTTAACTTGGGTGAGTTTGAAACTTTGAACTAGTACCTAGGGATGCAAACAAACAAGTTCAAGCCAGTTTTAACTTGTTGGAGCTCAGCTTAGTCCAGGTGAAGAGTGTTCAAGCTCGGCTCAAGCTCAAGCCGAGATCAAAGATATGGTTCGAGCTTGGCCCAATAGCTGTTCCATATGCTTGCAAGCTAGCTTGGCTCGATTAACATTGTAGCGAAAAACAGGCCAAATGTCATAACTATGACTGATCCTTAATTCAAAATCTAAATATATAAAACATAAACCAAAGACAAGAAACATTGGTGACGACATTATCTGAAAACCCACCTGACAAAAAATATAAGGTGGAGGTTAACCTTTTCATTTTTAACAGCCACAGCCACTCGCCTCAGTAAATACAAATACAATATATGTTTTATATAAGGCACGTCACAATTCTACAACCCCATCGTCAGTTAAATGCAACAAAATAATCAACCCATATACTTTTGGAAATTACATGCCAACCATCCCCGCACATTCACGAGCCAAAGGAGCCGAGCTCGGCCGCCTTATTTGGACTTGGCTTGTTTATTATATGAGCTTGACAATGAGGCTCAAGCTAAGTTTGTCTACTTAAAAAATGAGCTTAACGAGTCGACCTTGAGTTGTTCATGAATAGCTCGGTTTGTTTGCAGCCATGCTATCACATATAAGATCACTATTTTTCAAATAGGTTATTTATATTTCATCGTTTCATATAAAAAAATAATATCACAATTTTAAATCAAATATAAGAATATTCAAGTGAATAAATAAATAATTAATATAAGCCAAGCCATAACCATTTGCTTAATATCTTCTTTTAATGGATCACATGTCAGATTTTTTTTGTTTATTTTGATAACAGTATATTAAAAATGCACCAACAGGTGCTACCCGTGTACATAAAAAACAAGCAAAGGCACAAAAAAACCTACGCCACGTATACCTCCACAATAACTCAAAAGACTACAAAATCCAAAATTTGGTTGAAAAGACGCAATCACATCTCTAGAGAACCAAATATGCGAAATACATTACAATTTGCTCTTTAAGTGAGAAATAGGCTCTTCCATCCTATTACACTCCAACCAAATACTCCACATCAAAGCCCGAGGCACCAAAAACCAAACATTTTTCTTCCTCTTCCCCACTCTAGGCCCCCTCCACAAGTAAAGGAGCTTCAACACGAACTTAGGGAAGGCCCACTATATTGTAAAAAGGCCTAGAATCAAAGACCACAACTCTCTAGCCACCAAGCAGGGCATAAGGCACTGTTACGAAAGGCTAATATCCCAACGGTTTACGTTTTGGAATGTAGGTTCCAAAATATGGTATTCTTTCATTCCAAAACAGTGAATTTAGCAGTGCAAGGAAAAAATCAAACATAATGAACAAAAATTTAGAGAGAAAAAGATTAGCCACTATACTCCTAGAAATATATTTTTACATGAATAATTTGAAAAAAAAGGCTATAATTTATTAGATATCTAATTGTTAAAAGAAAATTGAGATGGGTTAACACCCCACCCATGATTATGGACATAAGCTCAACTCACCCTGCCTCCTCTCCAAGGCTTTGACACCCTAATGTATCCCAAAAAAATTATTGTTAAAAGAAAATTACTCCAAAAGTACCTTAAATTCTAATTACATAATTTATACAAGTTTAAATCTGTCCCACTACATTTTAGAGCATGTGGTGTAACTACGTTCTTGATCCGATTTCACGAAACGGAACGATCTGCATTCAATTAACATTGGTATAAAGAGATGATTCACTGATTCTTCGTCTTATTTCCACTTATAGTATTAATTCACATGAATTTGTGAACTTTATTAGATTATCTATGGTGAGAACCCTACCATGCACTGCTGTTCACACACAAAAATACAACATTCGAAGGGGCATTGGGCACCCACACCCTTTTCCAAGGAAAGGAAGTTTTTCAATGACCCATGCCGAGCATCAAGGAAGCACGGACACACCGTTTAGGGTGTTGTTTGCGTATCAGACATACCACGGACACACATTCTTCTAGGACACGCCAAAATACGTGTCCAACATGCCAGATGGCGTGCCCAATTATTTTTTTTTTTTTTGAAGCAGTGAACACGTCGGGGACACATTTGGGACACGTTTGGGACACAGCTCATTCAGTGAATGCAGTTCTTCTTCTTCTTTTGTTTTTTCTTTTTCTTTTTCTTTTTCTTCTTCTTCTTCTTCACTGAATCTCTGCCCATAATTTCTGTTTTTTTTTTTTTCTTTTTTCTGTTTTTTTTTTCTTCTTCTCCTTCACTAAATCTCTGCCTAGAATTTCAGTTCTTCTTCTTTTTCTTTTCTGATTTTCTTTTTCTCTTCTTTTTCTTCTTCTTCTTCTTCACTGCCTAGATTTCTATTCTGCTGTTGGTGTTCTTTTTCACTGCCCTTGCTGCAACTTGTTTTCACTACTTCTTTTTCTTTTTCTTCTTCTACTTTATTGAATGTTGTTCTTCTTCTTCTTTTTCATATATGTCAATCCATCATGTAATAGGTTATGGCTTATGAACTATCATTAATGAGATAGTTTTCTTTTACTTTTGTACATTGAATTAGTGTTTTTTAAATAGTTTTGGTGGTTTGTGAATGTTAGATTTATATACATGGAGAATTAAAATATTTAAAAATAATAATGTTTTATCATGACCCCACCGTATCTGTATCCTCTATTTTTCAAAATTGTCATGTCCCGTGTCCGTATTTATGTCCGTGTCCATGTCCCTATCAGTGCTTCTTAACCGAGCATAAAAGCTAGTTCACAGTCCCCCAACCACTTAAGCCGAAATCCCAAACTCAACTAGCTTGCAATGTTCCTAATTCTTCTTGTGGGTTGCTGCCCCTAAAGAACCATTGCCTAAAAGGCCACCCTCTTGAAGACATTGAGAAGGCCCAACATGCATAGCAAGCTTCACCTGCAACATGAGTTTATGAACCATCCCCCAAAAGTAGTATTGGGCCTATTAGCATTACCCCATCCAGATGCCCCTGCTATTACCTTGGCAAGGCCCAAGACCTCTTGTAAATCCACCACCTCCATTGGGCCTAGAATCTAAGAAGTACGGACACGGATATGCGACATGAACCCGCTATGGATACGCCGACACCACAATCTTGAAAATGCAAGACCTCTACGAAATTATATGTTTTATATATATCCTATATAGAAATATTTTACTTAAGACAGTGAAAAAAAGCAAGACAACACTAACTAAAATTAAAACTCATATATTGGACAACTTAAACGTCAAAATAGGTATAAAATTATATTATTTTTATTTTACAATGCACCTCAAATTATTTTCTTAAACCTTGTAACATATTTTATGTGTATCTAAGTGATGGACACGGTGTCTCTCAAGTGTCTGAAGCGTTTCCAGTACTAGAAAAATAATATAACGCATTTGGATGCATGTTCGACATGTGTAAAGGAATGTCTAACGAGTGTCGTGTCTAACACGGTGTCCGACACGGACACGGCACCTTATTAGAAGTATCTGTGACTCCGTGCTTCTTAGTCTAAAATTATTAATAACACAACAAAGACAACCCTGACCCCCCCCCCCCCCCCCCCCCAAAAAAAAAAAAAAAAAAAAAAAAACCAAACCGTGGCCACCTCCAGCCCATTCCTCCTACTCGGCCACCTTTTGTAACCCTCACCATTGGCATTCCCCAACATTTCCCAACCATACCACGTGCTCTCCTTCCCCCCAATTTCTACAACACGAACAAGACCGTGTGCCTTGTCCTGGTAAGAGGCACAAGCCACCTCCTTTCTTATCATCGGCACCTCTTTACTCGAGCCCACAAAAAATGTTCCCGCACCATCATAGCATTGTCTAAGCCAAGGAAACCACCGCATCTCTCCCCGATTGGCCTCAACACCTCCTCATCCTAGAGATGCACTAGCAAGCCTATCGCACGAACCCAAACCTCCAGATCCTCCACACCTTGTCTTGAAAAGGAAAAATAAGAGGAAAAAAGGCCCATACATATTGCAGACCTCCACCCCAACCATTTCCACTCAACCCACTCTCGAATGACACCACATCTCACACCAGAGCATTTGCCTTCACAATACTCCCCACCAGACATCTCTCCATGCACTCCATCTTAGGGTTGCTTAATTCTCCTTCCACCTCTAAATCACACTCATCAAAGGATCCCTTGCAACTTCAAACCATCCGCGGCCACCCATTGATAGCAGCCACCTGCAGATAGGACCTTTGACCCCATTCATTTTGACCACCTCCCAGATAGAAATCCATCAGCACCTTTACCATGCTTCCCACCCATCACTAAAGGGATACTTTGGCACACATACTCTTTCTTTGCATATCCACGAAGATACCAAAACCTCAAAATCGAAACAACACCCCCCCCCCCCCCCCCCCCCCCTTTTTTTTTTCTCTTTAAGCTTCTAGGAAAGAGTCACCTCCCCTCCACAATGAGGTTCCAAGTAATTTTCACATAGCCATCTGACTTCATGTCCAAACAAATAGAGAGATCTTTGTAAACTTATACCATGCTTCACTAGAACCACCCCCTGTTTGTTCTCTTCAATCTCCAAAAAATCAAAGGTCTACAACTCATGTTGGATGATCTCCATCTTCGACATACTTTTCTCACTCGGTTAGGATAACTCACTTTTTGGTTACAACCTTACAGAGATCTTCCTTATTACACGTCAAATTCAATTTAAGTAACCAGCCACCACAAATCTAACCTTTAGTACTATTTGTGCAAAGTGGCTCCCATTATATTTGAGCCTTGTTAAAATAGATTTCAGGTATATATTTTAAGATAACATTTTTCATTATTCTTGAATGAGAATAGTTGTGCAATTATTCAAGAATAGGTATGCAATTTTATGCCTGACAAAGAATGTTCTAACCCTTTGGAGTAAAGACAAATCTAAGAGAGTCCATCTCTAAACTTGAGCTCATAGTTTGCAATCGCCTAAAATATTATAAGTCGCATGTAATAAAACAGGCTTTTTGGAAAGATTTGAAAACATGAAAACTTTGTGATTTTAGATTCCCTGGGATTCTAATATTCCAAAAAAAACACCAAATTAGCTAGAACTACTCTGAGCTATCTAAACTTCGACCCTTATTTCTTAATGAAATCTCTATGAAACACAAAATCACATAGTGAACTGCAGAAAAAACACTACCTTGCATTTCATAGGTCCATATTTTGAAATACTAAAAAACAGAACTTTATATTTAATATTAAAAAATTCCAACAGTAAAGTGAAACTTTAAAACTACCATGTGTGAGACATACCTCTGCAGCAAACGTTGGTGATCTAAACTGGCATCATTTATATTGGGGATGAAAGAAATTATTCGTGGAATATGCTGAAATTTCAAAAATACCTATGTTAATGAAAAATTTACAAGAGTTACATTTCAAAATTGAAACACAGTCACCTAATGAAACTACATTTAATTAGAGAATTGAAGGTTTAGTGCAACAACTACACATGTTAATGACAAGATAAACAGCTCCTAATAGAACACGGACTATCACAAAGATCTATATTACACACAAATTTGAGTATACTAGGACAAGTTTGCACGTCAATATGCAAGTAGTAACACACCGCCCAATAAGGATGATTATTTTGTGAAACAGCAAAGCTCCAATATGGCATTCATGACTTCCAGGCATAACTTGCACAAGAGTTGGAAGCCATGTATGTATTCAGTGACAAATGGTACTAAAACATCAACTATTGGAGGAAAAAGGAGAAACACATACAACAAGCTAACAGTGTGTTTGGAGTTGTGGAATTTGATGGAACTGGTATTCGAAAACAGAATTTTCAGTTTTTGGAACAGATGGAATTGAAAAATGGAATTTGATTTGGTAGGATTCGAAAGGGGAAAAAATCCAACTTGAAAAAATCCTTCAAAAAAAGGCTGGACTTCAACGAAATTACAATTGACAAAACATAATATGATATAGTTACCCACACTGCCGTCCCTTCCTTTTTAGATGTTCCCTATAGGCTAATGTCTTCTTTAAACCCTATCTTAGTCTCTCTCTCATGCCCAACAACTTTCTTCAAACTACAACTTCTCCTTTCTCTCTATCTTTCCTTTGCAACTTGATTAGACTACTATCAAGACCTGGGAGGAGCATCTGAAACATGTAGATACTATGCTAGCCATTGCCAGCCCGAATTCAAAGGCCAAGAATGCATGTACTCCATCTGTCTGATAATGTTTTTAATTTTTTAAAGTCTCTATATGATACTCTTTGCCTGTATTTTTTTTTTTTTTTTTTGGTTCTGCAAATTATGTTTTATTTGTTCCTTGCTTGTGGTTTATACTGTTAGTTGAGGAATTCCCTTGTACTCTGTAGGTATGTGGGTCCTAGCCCATGTGACCTGACCTGCCACGTCACCTCCTTAGCCGGTGAGACATTGCACGTCAAACCGGGTTGGTCTAATGTACAAAGTGCCTTAGTCGCCTCTCGATTGTGTTTTAATGGGAACAATACAGTTTCATTGGTCCACCAGTGTTTCGTTTCAGTCTCTCATGAAACCAAATTGTTTCAGCCTTTTTGATGGAAACAAATGAAAATTTTATTCCTTGATAATGAGGTGTGCTAATGGGATGTCATAATAGTTCTTATAATTCTACTCCATAATGTCAGGTAATGTAGTCATGTGTCTAATTTTACATGGACACTCCAAAATGTGAAGTACCAATTTTTGGTCATGGCAAGTCATGGACGCATGCTCAAATTCTTTCTTCCCATAATCAGACACAATATTAAGGGCTACATATTAAACATTCCTAAGGGAGGCACCCATGACAACCTTGCTACCAGTCACTTCATAGTAGATGAAGAAACTTGGGATACTTCAAAATTTAGTGGCGCCCCCATGTCCCAAGGTTTGAAGATCAAATGGATCTGACAGTAAAAAACATGCCTACACTTAACACCTGTCCGAAGCATTAACAAAGGTTTATGGCCAAATTTGAGGGGCAGAAAAGAAGACAAAAGAGCCAATTATGATTTTTACAGCCCCATAATAGAAGATCTATTTAATTGTTTCTAAAGAGGATGATAATGATATATGTGACTTTCTTCAGTTGACCTTAGTAAATACTAGCAACTTAGCAAGTAAGAACAGAAAATGTATGAGAACTACTAGCAAGCTGGGCCTCTTAAATCAAAGACTTATATTTTAGATTAGATCAACTTGGGAGGAGGAACTGAGCTGGATGTCATCCATAGGATGAACGACCATCCATGATTCAAGCTAGAAAGTTATTTGGTACAGAGCTCAATGTATTTAATAGAAAATTGTTGCTTTTATTCCATTTGAAGTGCACACTTTTCAACTTATTCCACATACTGATTAGTCATGGAATTAAGTATAAACGATAATCTGAAATGTTGCTAGTCATAACTTAGTTTTGTGGTTCTTCACATAACAACTATACATTTCAGATTAGCACATAAATTAATTCTAACTAAAATCCCAGAGGAAATTTTATCAGAACAATTTATAATAATACACTGAGAATGATCAAGTATCTTACAGGAACTGGTGCGAGGTTGGAAAGGCGTCGACCAACTGCACCATCTAACTTAGCATACTCTTCAGATAGTACCACAGCAATCATTCTGTCATCGTCAACATCCTGCTGACTGCTTAATGAAGTTGACCTAGAACATTCACCCACGCTCTGAGTTCCATTTCTCATAATGTAATGGGGCCAAACCTTGTAGCTACTTCACGTGGTGAACAGCCACAAAATGAAAGTCAGCTGCAAGTGGAATAAGCTTATGAACACAGTAATCAAGGGCTACATATTAAACATTCCTAAGGTAGTTACACTTTCTAAAGTCAACCTTATAGGGACCCCATTTATGCCCCCTGACTGCAATAAAGTGAAATCGATCCTACCTTGCCTATATCAAAGCATGAACATTGCAGAAGCAGCCTAGCCTTGCCTAGCAATAAAGTGAAATCGATCCTACCAATTGCACGGACATTCCCCGTGAACAACAAGGTGAATGAGGAAATCTATATCAAAGCATGAACATCGCCTGTCTTGTTTAACAAATGTTGATGAAGATTGACAATTTAGCATCATAAAATTATAGTTTGTACGTTTCCACAAAGCTTTACAGCAAATCAATTGCATTCAATCGGATAAGAAGAACATTTGCAGGAAAGCAAAACTTGGTATAGGTAAAATTAACTTAAGGAAATCCAGAAGAGAGTAAGTCAAGGGTTGGAAAAATCAAAAAGGGTGAGAGCTATTGACCCCAATCACGGAAAATAGAGCCGATGTACAAAACCCTAGAACGAGAATAACAGGTCTCAGAAATGTCACCAAAATCGATTCAACCCTGTTTTCAAGAATCTTCATGACGTAGAAATTCAATCCGTTCTATAAATACAATCAAATAGTAAAACGAGTAAATAATCAAAACTTTAAGGAGAAAAACAGAGGAGTGCAACAGCTTCATCACCCGCGATAGCAGAAACAGAAATACCCGATAAAATGCAGACAACACTCTGATCAGAATCTACGAATTGCAACAAACAAGAAAGAAAGAAAACAAAAAAAGAAGTCTCCGATCATGATCATAAGAACAAGACCATTTCATTACCTTGCGAATTGCGATCACAGAAGCTTTAATTGGGACATATAGTAGACATAAAAAAATAATGGAGAAGAAACTGAGACGTAGATGGACGCACAATCCAATAGTATATACAAAAATCTTGCTGTTGGTTAAGACGATATGACTTTCATGATGGTCGGTGGTTGAAGCTTGAGCAAATATATACCGTTTTGGAAGAAGCGGATATAAATTGGGCCAGGCCTGGGCCTTTGTGGTTTTTTATGATTTATACTTTATTTCTCCATTTAATTATTATTGTTGTTGCTTACGGGACTCCTTTACTGCGATAATAGTTGACCCGGCTGCTCAGACAGTAGTACAAGCCCTTAGCAGTAATTTTATTTTATTTTATTTTATGTTTTCTTTTCCTTGAACTATCGAAATCAGGTTAACCAGAGCTAACTTACGAGCATCAGAGCAATCAGAAGATAATATCCTGGACAAAGAAGAGTAGAAGGAATGAGAAAAGCCCACATGAGAGTGAGGGAAAATAGTTTAGTGGTTAAGGTAATACTGAGCATAATTATTATCAAATGATAATATGTGATATGTAAATACATCAGTAACTTAAATTTGTAATGTAATTGAGAAACTTTAAAAAAGCGTTAATAAAATTTGATGACATGTCGATGTTATAAAGTCTTTATACATCAACAATCGAAAGACAATGATGACATGTCCATGTTATAAATATTTATTTAAATATTATTGTGGGTCCAACAAGAGTCAAGCCCAAAACTGAGTGAAGACCAACCCAGTGAGATCGGCCTATAATTGTTGACCTGGCAGAGCTGACCCATGCCGATCTGGGGTTAGGACCCAAAGGGATCGGCCCAAGGATTCCAATCCAAAAACTTATAAGGACTAATAGGTACATAGTATAAATCCTACTCTTAGATTGACTAGGACATATAAATGATAAGTTTAATACATTACACTGATTCAATCAAGGAAGACTCCTAAGAGGAAAGTGACTCTGAATCCCAAAGAAAATATGACATTTCAAAAATTATAAATACCACATGCATTAAAGGGACAAGGTACGTTCACTTGAGTTCTAACTCTCTATACTTTATTTGATTCATTGTGATTAAATTTGCTAACTTAATCATCGGAGTGCTTACAGCCTGATAGGGGGTTGAGTCATTCTCATTGTCTTCCTCTTTTGCGGATTGTTCATGCTCGTCAAGTTAGTTTGAGAGTTCAACCAGGCTTTCCTAAAAATTTCACCTACATTGGCGCCGTTTGTGAGAAGGTCTACACAATGATGATTACCAGCTATCTTTAAGGAGGAGTCAATCCCACTGACAAGGAGTTAGAAGATAGCTATGATGTTCGTAGTCAAGACGGCACTTATCAGTCAAGTCACCATGATGATTCAGCGCGAACTCCGGGAGGACATTTTATCAGGTTAGAGATACAAGTCCCTGGAGGCAACCAGCTAGGAAGGCAGGAGGGTCTACGATAGGCTCCGCGGTATGTCAGAAATCCCAATCGCAGAAGAAACTACCGAAGGAACTTGAATCCATCGCCTTCTAGTGGACATGTACCCAGCAATTTATCGGCCAAAGCAGCTAAGCGGGAACTCTAACAATGAGACGAAGAGATTGCCCACCTTGGGTAAACGGTTAAAGCTATAAGGGAAGCGATTACCAAAAAAGATGGACGAGTACCCGATGGATCCCCAAATCAACACAGAAGAAGGAAGACGAATTCAAGAAACACGAGCCCCCCTACCGCACGCTTAACTGGGAGCTATGATTCCAATACCAGGCACTATATTGATCGACAGGAAGATCGGCAGTCTCGAAAAAATCAGACACTAGCAAGAGACCCGGAAAAGGCTGAACCAAAGCAATAGAATTGGAAAAAGTGGCTAAACAAGTGGCTAGATAACAGGGATAAGTACCATAAGGGCTTAACAGCCCAGGATATAGCCAAAAAAGTCATTGACCAGATTGCATCTATCCCTTTTATAGAAGAGATTGAGGCTCGCCAACCTCCCAGGAAATTTACCCTACCAAAATGTATTCCTTATGATGGGAAAATGGATCCCATTACCTATATTCAGCATTATAAACAAATGATGGCACTATAGAGTGAGGACGAGTCACTTATGTACCAAGTTTTTCCATCAAGCTTAGAAGAGGTGGCCTTACGATGGTTCAACAAGCTTTCATCCAGATCAATGTCAAGTTGGAGACAACTTGCTGAGCTATTTACTAATCGATCCATAGCAAACAACAAGCAGCCTAAGGAGGTGGACTACTTGCTGACCTTACAGAAGAAAGATGACGAGGGATTATGGGCGTATGCAAGGAGCTACTGGGAGGCTTACAATGAAATCGAGGATTGCAACGAGCAGTTGGCTATTACGCAGTTCAAGATTAACCTTCTTATGGAGCACCGGCTAAGCAAATCCCTCATAAAAAAACAGTCACCCATATACAAGACCTGATGTTAAGGATCTAACAGTACGTATGGGTAGAGGAAGATGTTGCTCAGTCGACACAAGAGAAGATATGTGAGAAAACTAAGAAAAAAGATGGACATAAAAGCAAGAAGCCCAGACGAGAGGAGAACAGTAACAATCAGGGCAAAAAGATGACAGAAAGGACAGTCTTTAATGATCCAATTTACAAGATTTTACCTTAAACATGAGATAAGCCCTTCTTTAAATGACCTCCCAAGTTAGGAGGAGACCCTACCACCCAAGACCAAAGGAAGTTCTGCTTTTACCACAGGAAAAAAAGGCATCAAATGGAGAACTACCAAAATCTCAAAAACCATTTGGAGGAATTGGCAAAGGCTGGACACCTTGACCAGTACATCGACTGGGAATAAACCAAGTGGGAGGTCGAGCAGATAAAGCAGAAAGCCACACTGTAGAAGGAAACCATAACAGAACCTGCCCGAGTAATCAATATATTCCATGGGTTAGCAAAATCGATAACATTAGACGCTCACAGATATAGGGCCGAGATCCAAAAAGCTTTACACCCAAAGGAGGTGATGCAGTTAGAACCCCAAATAAAAAGGCTAAGGTCGGCAACAATGCTGATGCCATAACCTTTACTGATGACTTGGCTGGAGTGCCACCGCCCCACAATGATGCATTGGTGGTAACATTACGATTGAGAGATTGTGATGTGAAAAGAATGCTAGTTGATTAGGGAAGTTCCTCCGAAGTCATGTACTGTAACCTCTTTAAAAAACTAGGACTGAAAGATTCTGATCCTCAGCCATCTTTGAATCCCTTAATCGGATTCATCTCAGATTAGGTCTAGCCATTGGGAAAGGTAACAATCCCGGTCACTGTGGGAGGGATCAGTATTCAGACAGAGTTCTTGGTGGTTAATGTGCCCTCCCCCTACGATGCCATCATTGGTCAAACATGCTTACACCTCATGAAGGCCATACAGTCAACATACTACCAGCTGATCTGCTTCTCAACCCAAGGAGGAATAAAAGAGATAAGGGGAGACCAAGTGGCAGTTAAGCAGTGTTTTTTGACAGCGTGCGCCACGAATACAAAGGCAGGTAAGGTTCAAATGATAAAGCTCGACGAGGATACTGCCACGATTGATGATGTCAAGCTATTACCAGAAAATAAGGCCATTAAGGACGTTAAAAAAGTTTATATAGATCGGTATGACGAGGAGAAGTTATTCTTGTTCGGCACGTCTCTGTCCAAGAGAGAGGAGAAATCTTTGATCAATTTGATGACAGAGTACATCAAAATCTTCACTTGGACACCTTACGACATGCCAAGAATCAACCCACAAATAGCCTGCCATAGACTTAACGTAAACTCACAGAGCTAACCTGTGGTCCAGAATGGAAGACAAGTAGCCACTTAACATGTGGATACAATAATTGAAGAGGTTGATAGGCTCCTCAAAGCGGGGGCAATAAGGGAAGTCTACTACCCACACTGGTTTTCCAACACTGTTATGGTGAAGAAGAACAACAACAAGTGAAAGGTTTGTGATGACTTCACCAACCTGAACAAAGCATGCCCCAAGGCCCTTTCCCTCTTCTGAAGATCAACTAACTTGTAGATGCAACAACTGGATTTTAAATGATAAGCTTCCTAGATGCTTATCGCGGGTATCGCCAGATCCTCCACGAAGAGGACCAAGAAAAAACTACCTTCATCACCCCAAGGGGTATCTTTTGTTACAAAGTCATGCCATTTGGTTTGAAGAATGCAGGTGTTACCTATCAAAGATTGGTCATAAAAATGTTCAAAGAACATATCGGCAGCACCGTCCAAGTATACATTAATGACATGGTGGTCGAAAGTAAGATCGACAGACTACATTAGGACAATATAAAGGGAGTGTTTGACATATTCAAAAACTACAAAATGAGGCTGAATGTCTCTAAATGTGTCTTCAGGGTAAGCTCTAGGAAATTTCTTAGATTTTTTGTCATACACCGGGGGATTAAAGTAGATCCGCATTAGATTAGTGCCATCCAAAATATCCACGTATCGAGGAACATCAAAGAAGTCTAGAAGTTGACTGGAATGACGGTGGCTCTCAACCGGTTCATCAGCCAATCCTCAGATAAGTGCCGACCATTTTTTTAACTTTTAGAAAGACAAGAGTGGGTCAATTGGAATCCTGATTATGACCAATCTCTTGCCAACCAGAAGAAATATTTGGCCCAGCTACCACTACTTTCTACCCTTATCAAACATGAAGAGTTCTTCTTTTACCTAGCAATATCAGAACATACAGTGAACGTCGTCCTACTCCATTAGAAAGACAGGCAGCAGAAACTAGTTTATTATATTAGAAAAACTCTTCTAGGGGTAGAAAGCAGATATCTACCATTGGAGAAACTGGCCCTAGCATTAGCAAGCTGGTACA
This sequence comes from Euryodendron excelsum, assembly GCA_033060915.1. NCBI lineage: Eukaryota > Viridiplantae > Streptophyta > Magnoliopsida > Ericales > Pentaphylacaceae > Euryodendron > Euryodendron excelsum. Next base: position 47,751,536 of record CM065385.1, on the reverse strand, counting down.
TTACTTCAGGGCTCATACCATCAATGTCCTTACATATTATTAGCGTAAACCACTCCTCCGAAGAGCTAATTTCTCAAACAGACTAGCAAAATGGGCAATGGAGTTGGGAGAATTCGACATCAAATTTCAACCAAGATCGACAGTAAAAGGTCGGGTGTTTGTTGATTTATTGCAGAATTTTTTATTGAACTGCCTCAAGAAGCCAATTAGACACCTAATGCAAATCAACCAAATTGTGACCACCCTTTAGAGTTATGGAAGATTGTTGATCATTGGAAGTTCTTTGTCGACAGAGCATCCAACGACAGGGGGCTAGGATCAAGCATAGTCCTAATCACGCTAGATGACATGGCATTAAAGCAGGCTATAAAGTTGGAGTTTATGGCTTCAAATAACGAGTTGGAATATAAGGCTCTGCTCACTGGTTTGCACCAAGCTATAGAACTCAGGATTGCCGAGATAGTCATCTATTCAGACTCCCAACTAGTGGTTAACTAGATCATAGGTGAATATGCAGCAAAGAACGTCATGATGGCGAAGTACTTGGCAAAATCAAGTGAGTTGCTTAGCAAATTCAGTAAATACAAGCTTCATTAGATCAGGCGCGATAACAATGCTCATTGTAATATCCATGATTTTTAATTGACTGCATTACATCCCTAATACAATGTCATTAGACAATTAGGATAGAAAAGTACTAATACGTAGTTAAATAGTGAAACACTGGTACTAACACCTTACTTGCATGTGGAAGTGCACGTGAAGAATTAGACCATAAGTTGACAACCCAATTCCTTCAACACCAATTGAAGACCACATACTGCAATGCATGCCACCATATAGTACATTCAACAATTTAAACATCACATGCAAAGCTTTAAGCACAAGACACTAGCAAATCCACATGTATTAATCTTTCTAAGCTATTACATTAAGTCACATTTATTCTTATTAAAGCATCCCTTAGCTTGAATAGTCGAGTGCATGCTCTTGATATAATAAAAAATAAAAAATAAAAAAATAAATTGAAGCATCCCATGGCTGCATGAATGGCCAAGTTCATGCCCTTAATATAGTGATAGTGCTCTTAATTTAAGGTTAGTGATCTTAATATAATGTTAGTAAATAGAATAATAGCACACACACCCCCTCCACTATAGCACTTTGCGTCCTACATGCTAGACAAGATGTGTCCCATGCAAGCTAACTAGTGGCTGATCGTTGAGAGAGAGAGAGAGAGAGAGAGATAAAGAGAGATAGAGAGAGAGAAATCGAGAGAGAGGTGTCTTTCCATGCATCGACTAATTCACCCATAAAGCCATTCATGCAAGCACCCACTCCACTATATATATAGCCTGAAACCCCACTTCTTTCCCTCGATGCTGTAGATTCGAAGAAAAGAGAGAATGAGACAGAGAGAGAGATATAGTGATCGTAGAGAGGAAGATGAAAAGAGAGAGAGACCAGTCTCAAAGCCAGTTGAAGTGAGGTAAGGAAACTTTTTCCTCGTCCCCTACCCTTCCCAAACCCACCAAAATCATGACCTCAGACCAGTCATAGTACCAGAGAAAACTAGAGAGAAAAAGAGAAAGATTGCACCAGCAAGGGTGGGCCAATAATCAAATTAGAGCTAGAGGCTTGTCACATGGATATGAGGCTCTTCTTGGACCTCCAAAGAGTCCTAGAGAGGCCTCAGATCTCTGTGTATGTGCCGGAGTAGCTCTGGAAGGTAGTTTCGCAGGAAAAACATAGGAAACAGCTAACGATGGGCACCGACAACCATTGCTGACTAGTCTTATTGGGTCTTCTTCATCTCTCGGCCAGTAACAAAACCTATGAAGGAAATTTTGCCAAAAAACCACGGGAAGGGAGCTAAAATTCCAGTTGTAGGTCTAAAACCCTAGGGTTCCGTCGTGCAAATGGGATTTCGGCCTAGAATAACCACTGTCGGCCATTATAGGCCAAGCTCTAGTCATGAGTATGTAGCCCAAGTCCTTACCTATCTTTGGGATGCACATGCATGATCAGGAGGACCACTGACCGGCGGCAAAATGGCGAGAGAGCTCTCAACCTCGTGAGGAAGGAAATGAAGGCTCAGCCTTCCTTCCCTATGCACGGTGGTGGCGCGTTCTAGCGTGTCGAAGCAGCCCTTGCTCTAAAATTTTTATGGTGTTTTCCTGGCTTCCAAACAAGCCTTTCCCTAATTTTCTAGAATTTTCTAGATTTTTTATGATTTTCTATGAAATAAAAATAGTGCTTGAGCATGAAAAATCATAGAAAATGCAATAAAAATGGTAATAATATGAAATTTAACCAAGAAATCTCTAAAAATATGAGGAACCCAGAAATGGGAGAGTAGGGGGTCACAAGCCCTCCAAGTATAGAATTTCAGATACTTCCCTACTTTTATCGCCGAACAAACTTTGTTCCGATGAAAGACTAAAATGTCAAAAAAGGGCTAACTTCACCAAATTTACTTCTACTAACAACTCTAATTTTATTATTTTCTTATTATTTGGAATTTCAAATAATAAACACCAGTTTGGGAAATAAATTGGAAATTTGTGGATATTAATGACAAGCAATCTAAATATTCTCTTCTTTCACAAAAAATATGTGAATCAAGGACAACTTTGATCCAAACATATCATTAGTGTAGGAAACTATGCATTCTTTAAGATACATGCTCATTTCTTTCCTAGTAAAGGTTTTGTTAAATGCTTAATTCATTATATTTTTCTATAATGATTTCAAAGTTGCATTACATGATTGTTTGCACTCATTGGGGAGGAATAATCGGAATATTAAAATATTCTCGGGTTTGTATCATAGGTGAATCTGACTAGCTGGTATATGGGGTTGCCACGAGTCAGCATTCATTGGCTTGATACGGGCTAGATGATCATGGGTGAGGTTCATTGTCTTAATGAAGGAGGAGCATCATGGGTGAACCCATTGGCTTTAATTAGCCTTGGTAGGACATACCTGCGAGATCCTGGTACTGGTATAAAAAAAAACTATAAGGGACATAGACATATGCATATCATACCATTCTTTTACTATACTGCATTTAAACCTATGCATTATGAAAATCATAGAATTTCTACTAGGCTTTATAGTTCACTCCTATTTTATGGAACATTTTTTTCAGGGGTTGAGGCATCAACTGGATTTCCAAGAAAATAAATATGAAAACGAGTCCCATTGCTATCTTGTTCCATTGGAGCATATGAGTTAATTAGATTTCTATGGGCTGTAATGGGACATAAATGCAAAAATTCCACTGGTTTTCCTTTCATGATGTAATAATAATATATAACCTCTTGGATTGTCATAAGATCTATGTTTATAGAACGTTGACAACTATAATTCCCTTGTCCCAATCTAGAGAGAGTGAAGTGGGTTGTGACACTCATGCCGATGCATTGGTAACACTGGCAGCGGCCCTAAAGTCAGGATAAAAAAGAACAATTCACGTGGAGACACTGTCTAGCCCAACCATATTTCAAGAAAAAGTACAGGCTTTAGCTATTGAGCACTTAGGGCTATCCTAGATGGATCCGATCATCTCCTATCTAAACAAGGATGAACTGTCAGAAGACAAGAATGAGGCCAGAAGAGTTAAGTACAAGTCATTGAAGTACTGGTTATCACCCGACATGGAACTTTATAGAAAATCTTTCACTGGTCCCTATCTACATTTTGTCCACCGGACAAAATACAGCGCATCTTGTTTGAAATTCATGAAGAGACTTGCACGAGTCACAACGACGGTAGATCTCTAGCCTAATAAGCTATTTTACAGGGCTACTGGTGGCCTTATATACAGAAAGATGCTGCCCAGTATATCTTAAAATGTGAAAAATGCTAGAAATTTTTGTCAATAATCCACCAGCCTGTCGAGGACATCACAACTATCACTGGACCATGACCTTTTGCACAATGGGGGTTGGATATAGTTGGACCGCTGCCCCGAGCTCCTGCAAATAAGAGGTTCCTCATAGTGGCAATAAATTACTCATTGAGTGGGTGGAGGCAGAACCTTTATCGGCTATCAAAGAAGTTGACGTCAAGAGGTTTGCATGGAGGAGTATCATCACAAGATTCGGAATACCCCGTGCACTAGTCTTAGATAACGGCACCTAGTTTGACGGCAACATGTTAAGGGGATTTTGCAATGATCTCGGGATTAGAAACTATTATTCAACGCCGACTTATCTATAGTGCAACGGCTAAGCTAAGGAAAAATGGGTAGAAGAACTGCCTAGTGTCTTATGGTCTTACAGAACCACTCCAAGGAGATCTACTGGAGAAACCCCTTTCTCGATGGCATACGAGGTGGAAGCAGTAATACCCTTAGAGATTGGACTTCTAACCATTAGATCGACAACGTTTGACACTGCCTTAACGACCAAACCTTGGCAAAGAACCTCCACCTTATTGAAGAAAAGAGAGAAGCTGCCTTGCTTAAACTCATTAGATATCATTAACAGTTTAGCCGATCTTACAATAAACTAGTCGAGCCAAGAGCTTTTGTTTCTGGTGATTTAGTGCTAAGAAAAGTACTGGGGGCAACTAAGAATCCAGCATTCAGAAGCTCGTCCCCAACTAGGAAAGTCCCTACAAAGTTGCATCCTAGGTCGGCGTGGGGGCATACCGACTGGAAACTGTAGAAGAAAGGCAACAACTACCCCGATCTTGGAACACTAAAAATCTCAAAAAATTTTATCAGTAGGCATATTCCCAAATGATGTAATGGTCTACAATAATACACTGTTTTTCCTTCCAAAGCTGTATGTTGGCAATAAAATCGAAAGTCATTCAGCAGATATATGTACCTGATGCCATTTCAAAAGACAAGCATAGAAAGGAGACACTTGTTGGCAGGGCGACCAATGAAGGCCATAAAAAAATCAAGGATAAAAACTTGGTCCTGTTCAACTTATTAGCAGGTTGGCCAATAAAGACCAAACAAAACAAAAACCCAAGGTTAAAACTATGTGGGTTTATTGAATTAGAGGAAACAAAAAAACATCAATGCTAGAATCAATTGAAATAGGGAAATATTGATTAATTCAAAAGAAAAACAGAGTTATAGGTTTTTCGCAACAAAAAGATACAAGTAAGACTAAAGGAAATATTAAAAGCTAAGGTATAATATCTTTAACAGATTTCGCAGTAGGGATAGTCGAGTCGGTAACAATAGGTTTGGCCTCAGCCGTCTTGGGGACATCAACCTCAGCCGAGCCATCTTGGGAACATTAACCTCAGCCATATTGAATACATTTGTAGCTGGGACCACCGGGATGTTTGTACCATCAGTTGTCTTAGAGTTATCCTCAGCGTTACCCCCAAAGGTAGTCTTGAAGTAATTCAAAATATTCTTCCAGAAGATGGAGGAGCTCTTGACCTTTAATACTTTCAGGGCCCCTTCCCAGCCTTCGATAAAGATCGACTACAAAAGATCAACCATTTGTCGAGCAAAATCCTCAGCATTATCCTCTACACCTTGTTTATATCTCTCATCGGCCTTGACTTTAGCTTTTGCAAGATCGGTTTTGAGTCCCTTGACTTCGACCTTTGACTGTACAAGTCCACTGAGAGTACGGCGTTGTCGTCCTCCAGCTTTGAGATTTTGGCATCCTTTTTGCTCAGATTTGTAGTTACTTGTTTCAGCTCAATCCTTGCCTTCCCGGCCTCCTTGGCAACTGTTAGTTGGGCCTTCTTTGATTCAATCCACTCTTTTTTCAGCATGGCATGCTCTGTAATAAGTTTCTCGTGCTCCGTGGATAGAACACGAAAGCGCCGCATAGCCTCTAAAGCATTGAGAGAGCCCTAGAAATGAAAAGAACTATTAAACCAAGTACACAACCAATATTATAAAAAAACATATAAAAACTAAAGAATTTACTAGCATGGAGTCATGGAAGGCCCCTAGGAAGATCGATAAGTCATTGTTACTTTCTAATAAGCCAATGTCAACTTACTGGAGGGAACTTTGAACTAAGCCCATTGTTACGTCAGCTAACTTGATTATGGAATCACTCGGCAGTATAGGACGACCATCAACGTTAAGTTTTATGATCACATAGCCGACATTGTCAGCAACAGCATTACTACTAAGACGGGGATCAGTCGGCGAGACTCTGGGTCTTTTTAGAGTCGGCTCAACCAGTGTATCCCCCACTGTTGGCTTTTTCTTCAATGATCTCGTCTCCCTTATTTGTTTTTTCAGGTTTAGAGGAGCCAACCTCTATAATAGCAGTTGGGGTTATGGATTTTACTACATCAACCTCCGGCTTCCTTGATTTTTTCAATTTTTTCACTGCCTTCTACAGTATCATTTCCTTTAGATTCATCATGTTAGAGTTTTCAGAATATTAAGATGAAGGGTACACTAGCTTTGCTTCTGCCCAATTTTGTTTATAGCTCGGCGGTCAGGCGCTGTGTATGGAGTAGATGTCGACGCTGATTTAGATGAACTTGACTGTTTAGTGAAAACGTCATGGACCGAATAACTTGCGGGGACAAAAATATTGGCTGCTGTGTCAGTGATGGTATGGGCTAACTCAAACGATGCCCAACTCAGAAAGGCAACTCTTGAAGTCACTAGAACGACACCTCCAGCAACTCGAGTCCCTGCATTCTTAACTGGTGGTAATGCGTCAGTAGGTAGATCGGCAACAGTCACTTGGTCGTTGAGGAGTACTCGTTCGATTGTAATCCCCATAGGGATTTCAGCAAAGTCACCAATTGTACCCTCCTTTGATAGTTGGGCGATTACGGCTGGTGGAATCCTGGAGGCAGATGGAAAAGAGAAAACCCGGAGTGGGTAGTTTAGCAAAATGTGAAGGGTCCTTGCAATGTCTCAAAACCGACCAAATCCTATGTAGTTCAGGGCCTTGTGCAAATCACTCAAATTGACACCCCACGTCTCCTTCTTTCTGCTCTGCTTACAAGATTCTAAAAAAAGCAAAATGAAGCGGATTAGAGGCAAACAATTTTATATGCACATGAAAAGTAAGGGGCTGGCACCAACCTCGTTCTCTGGGGGTTCTACAGCTTCGACCTAATGGCATTTGGTAGGTAGAAAGGTTGCCAAATTCCCAGGGGCCGGAAACCCAGACTCTGATGTCATCTACGCCTTTACTCGAAGATGGGAAGCATTTCACTATTTCTCTATCCTTATTGGTTGCCTCAAGGTAAACTTTTCAGCTATTTATCTCTCAATTAATACTTGGGAAGCTCTACAAGGGGACGGGGGCGATGCAGTACAAACTTGGTGAGACCAAGGTCGATCCTTAAGGAAGGGATGAGAGTTCACTATTGTAGCTTTCAATTAACAAGAAGTGATTCTTTTAAGATCACTGAGTTGGCAAAATTCTAAAAGTAAATAAAATTCAATTGTGATGGTGGATTTTGAAATTATCCAGGTTGAATTAATTATCCCTATAAAAATTTGAGAAAAGGGCTTGGCAGGGTTGATTCGGTTTGAGGGTTTAGGTAAATTAAGATAATCTTACTTAATGGGGCTTTTAATTCATCAATTTGAAGAGTGTTTTAACAGATAATCCCAATTAGCCCTACCAGGGTTCCAAATCTTTCATGTCCTAGTTCAGGGCCTGTCTACAAGATGGAAATAAATCTTAATCAGGACTAATTATTTCAAAGTTACTCAAAGGAATTTGTAATCAATTAAAATCCACTAATTTTACCATTGACATAGGTCAAATACATCCCTGCTCCACCACAGTCTATATATTTTCCCTAGGTTTAATCAAAATTAATGTTTTCTTGGATAACCTTGGTTAGAGATGAATTCTTGGTTCAAAATTCTAAGATCTTGAACAAGCAAACTATCATCAATTTACCTGTACCCAGAAACCTTCTCACTCCATGCCAAGAATAAGTTTAACTATTAAAAAGCATATTCAAGATTACAAAGCATGAATTAAACCCAATGTTATCTGTCGCACCTCAGTTTTGGGTGTCCAAGGTCCTTTCGGCTCGGAGACCCTAAAGCACGGAACTCTGTCATTAGAACTCATCCTCCTAGAAGGACAAGTGCGACTAGGTTGGAAAATTGGTTTGACTAAGGCCTTTTCAGAAAAATAGGAGTTGCCACCTAACTTGATTAAAGTGAGTTAGGGCACCTAAAACTAAGTGTTAATCCGAAGATTAAACTTAGGGTTTTTTGGAAAAGGTTTTGAAAACTCCCTCAAGAGAGGGTTTTTATGGAAATAGGTTGTTTGGCAAACTTTGGAAAGATTTAAGCCCTTTTGAAAAATAACTCCATTTTGGTCATTTGAAAACAGAAATCTATGGTTCGGGGGTTAATTACGCGTAGGGAAGATATCCTAAGACTATCACCCTACCCCGCCCTTTCGGTACCTACATGTCTAATCACCCTTTGTTCACTCACTAGAATAACCGGTTACTATTGTCCACTTAATATCCACTTTAGAATATTGAAAACGAGGTTTAGTCATCACTTTTCGGATGGATGATGCATGATGCAAGTTTTTGGAAAAAGTTTAAAAATAATAAGGGTTTTGAAAGAGTTTGGAATAGAAACTTTGAATTGATTGGAGTTTTTGAAAAAAGGATTAGAGTTGAAATGAAAGTTATGACCGTACCATTTTAGGTTGCCTACGTATCTCATTTAGCGAGAATCAGGTCATTCATAGTTCGAGCAAGAGCCCGATGGAAAATAGGCACATTAGGGCCTTTGGAAGGTTTGAAGACACTTTGGGGTCTTTGAAAAAGTTTAAGACACTTTGAGGTCTTTGAAAGTTGAAAACTCTTGGAGTTCTTAGAAGTTGAAGACTCTTTGTGGTCTTGGAAGTTTTGACTTGAAATTGGATGGTGAAGTGTTTTGAAAATGATCTTGGATCATCTTAAGGGAGTTTTGGAACAAGGCTTTGTCATGACTTAACAGAACTTGAAAGTGTTTTTGAAGTCTTGTTTTGGAAACCTTGGAGGAATGTTTTGATGAATTAGTTTTGGAAAGTGGTTTTTAGAAATGGCTAAGGGTTTAAAATCCTAATATGGACAGCCTTAGGGGTTGTTCTCGATTTATCAATTTTTCTTGGAATCTCTAACCATGAGGGGGCTAGGGACACCCCAGGTTTGTGACATTTTGAAAGCATTTTTTGAAATATCTTGAAGGTAGAGTGTAGGGACAATTGAAGAGTTTATGGAGTTGTTTTTTTGAAATCACGAGAGTAGGGGGTATTGGAGGAATGTGTAATGTGAATAGTTTAAAATTGAAAGATCATTCAAAAAGGGTTCATGAGTTGGAACCTTCAAGCATATTAACCTATATTGGGTTAGCTTATGATTAAGGGTGACCTAAGGTTCACTAACTTGGGTTAGGTTAACCTAGGGTTAAGGTTACTTAAGGTTAGCTAACTAGGGTTAAGTTAACCTAAGGTGAGTGAACTAAGGTCAAGTTAACCTTGGGTTAGACAACTAGGGTCAAGTTAACCTAGGGTTAGATAACTAGGGTCAAGTTAACCTAGGGTTGGATAACTGGGGTCAAGTTAACCTAGGGTTGGACAACTAGGGTTAAGTTAACCTAGGGTTGGACAACTAGGGTTAAGTTAATCTAGGGTTGGATTAGCAAATGGTTTTGGAAGTTGGTTTAATGCACTTTTGGAAAGAGTTTTGGAAAACCAAACATGTTATGCAATGGACTTTGGTGGACAACCCTTTTTGGAGATCATTTCCATGAAAATTTGGATTCTAGCCAAGAGTATAGTTTATATGGTTAATGTTTAGAGACCATTTCGAAGAAGGTTTCTTTATGACCATTATGACCATTATCTTGACAAGAGTATAGATTTTAAGAATCAACGCAATGGTGATAACCTTTGAAAAACCACTTTTAATGCAAAGATGGAGAGAATGAACTCTTGAAAACCATTTTTAAGAAGAAGATTTTGAAAATCATTTTTAAAATAAACTATTCTAGCAAGTTAACGTTCATATGGCCTATGTAAGGGATACCTCTCAAGTGAGGATTCCATGGGGCCATTCCAACCACTAAACTTGAGAGAATAGAAACCATAGAAATCAAAGAGTTTGAATATCATTCTTAGGCAAGCATAAAGAGAAAAAGGAACTATTATAACAATTTAGGGATCCTATGGCCAATGTAAAGGGAGACCACTCAAGAGAGGGTTTCATAGGGCCATTCCAACCACTAAACTTGAGAAAATGGAAACCTTGGAAATTAGAGAGTTTGAAAGCAACTTTTATGCAAGTTGAAATGCAATTATGCAAAAGAGTAAATTAGGGGGTAGTGGAGGATTTCCTAAGGCATGACTCCTAAGGTCTCATTCTAAACTTCTAGGGACCAACTCTTGGAACAATTTTTGAAAGAGATATAGAGCTTGTGAATGACATGAAAATAAGAGTAATGTAAGCATTGTAGAACATGACAATATGCATAAAATGAAGTCAAGCAAACAAAACATGATCAAAATAGTAACATGCAAGGGGTCATGATCACATACAAAGCTTTTACGCTACATCACATAAACAAGGGGCTCCTAGGCCATACCATCTTAAAGTAGGCTAGTGAGAGATCCCTCTACACGGTGGCTCTCACTTGCTTTCCTCTAGGCATGATCTAAGAGCCTCTTGGCTCAAGCATGCAAGAAAGGGGGGATTGAAGATGGGAATTAAAATAGAGAATAGTCTAAATAGGCTAGGTGGGAGAAAAGAAGAGTGGGGGAAAACACAAATATAAAAGAGATACCACATTTTGCCTTCAACACACTTGTGGTCTTCCAGGGATGCTTTGATTGGTGCTTGAATGACTTCAAGAAGGCTTAGAGGGCTGGTGGGGAGTGTTTTATAGTGTATAAGGTTTTATATGTGAAGTATATAGGCATCGGGATGATGGAATCTAAGCTAAGTGTTGGAGGGATGAAGTGTATATAGAGACTCGCAGTTCTGGAGTGACTTCAGCAGAGCTTCGCATCAGAAAATCGGAGTTGGAATATGTAAAGAGTGGTCTGGTATTTGTAGAGATTTTGGAACAGGCATGGCGTATGTACTATATGCGCCTGGCTAAAATTTGACCCTGCGCATGTAAGACATGCGCAGGTACTATTCCATTGCCAGAATAACACGTGGCACCCCATGTACTGGATAAATCTCGACTGTTGACCGAAAGTTAGTCGATCTGATCAAAATTTGAGCGCATGTAGCATACGCTCCATCACCGGGAAGGTTCATCCAAACTTTACCTCGATAATTGAGTCAATCGGGAAGGTTTCGGGGGAATCGGTAGTACTCGAGATATTCTCCCAGGGATTTCGGTGAATTTTCATATTTTTGGAAAGTTTGGAAGTGTGACATATCGTCTTGGAAAATGTGCGTAAAAGGACAATTTTACGGAGCGTCTGTGATACGCTCCATGGGTGTTCAAAGGTAAGCATTTTCGTATCTCATGATCAAGGCCTTCGGGAAGCGATCTTTTTGATCGGACCGTACTGATGAAAAGTATTCTGGAAATACTTTCGGGAATTCCCAGATTTACGCATTTCTCAAGTCATTTGACGGTGCGTTTTGATTAGGAAATTGGAGAAAAAGTCAACCTTGGCGGAGCGTCTGCGAGACGCTCCAGGGGTTTTCGAAAGTAGCCATGTTTAGGCCATATAATGAAGGGCTTAGGGAAGCGATCTATCCAATCAAGCCGTATCGGTGGAAAGATCTATAAACGAGCTTTCGAGAATACCCTGATTTACGCATTTCTCAAGTCAGTTGATGGTGCGTTATGACCGGGGAATCAAGAGAAAAGACAATTTAGGCGGAACGTTTGCGAGACGCTCCAAGGAACTTTTATCGAGTCATGTGAGTTTAGTGTCACAGAGTCCTCCTCGGGTTAAACAAAGGTATATGGTGAAACCCTTTGCTCAAAATCCCAAGGCCGGTGTTGTGTCGGGGCATATTTGGGCTTCTAGGGGCAAAACAGTCATTTTGACCAGGATTGGCTGGAAATGGTCAGGAATGGTTTGGTGTGTTGTGTTAAGTGTGTAGGGTTGTTCAGGGATGGTTTTGGGAGAGTCTTTTACTGTTCGGCGGGGTTTGAGTAGTGTTGAGGTGTTTAGGGGTAAAACGGTCATTTTGGTTGGAGTGGACCAGAATAGGACCGGATTTGGACCAAATGGCGTGCGGGGGACGCCTAATGATTTAACAATATTTTGGAAGGATGGATTTATCGTTTTGAGGGATTTTGAACTTTCCCAAAACGTGCCTAGAGGCCCAAAGGGCGGGTTTGGTCATTTTTCATCGAGTCGGGCTAGCAGGCGCCGATGTTGACCTAAGTGTTGGTTCCCGAGACCGCTCGGTCTCAGAAAACTACCTGTGCGGTGTCGGTCTCTTAGAACGCCCGGTCTTAAAGAACTACCTGTAGGGATGGTGTTGGTTCCTGAGAACGTCTGGTCCTAGAAAGCTACTTGGAATGGTGGTGTTGGTCTCTGAGAACGTCCGGTCTCAGAAAACTACCTAGTGACAGACATTCTACGTTGGCGGGCTAGCAGGCACCAGAAGTGAACCGTTTAGAATTTGATGAGATGTTGGTCCCCAAGATCGCTCGATCTCGGGAAGCTACCTGGATGGCGTTGGTTTTCAAGACTGCTTAGTCCAGAAAGCTGCTTGGAATAATGGTGCTTATGGCTCCATCAGGTCCTTGTGGACCCGAGAAGCGACTGGTTGGTTGGATTGGAATTTTCGAGGCTCGTCTTGAACCTGCATGTGTTGTGATGTTGGAAACCGAACTTGGTCAGGCCGGAGATTGCCGAGCGGGCAAAAATGGGGTGCTTACATTATCTATAAAGCAAAACAAATAAAATTCAAGAAGTAATTAAACATAGTCAAGAAATCTTCTTCGAATTCTAAAAAACAAGCAATCTTGATGAGTCCTCCTCCGAAAATATAGTCCAGAGATGATCCTCAATCCTTTTACCAGAATTCCCCCTTTATTCTCACTCCTAACTATCTTCTCCTGTCTAATTAGGACTCCTCCTCCATTTAAATGACTTAATTAGAATAAGGCAGAATTTGATTTTTCGTTAGGCCGTTCGCAAAGGCGTCCGAATGGGCATTCGGGAAAGTTTGGTCCAGGCATCCACAAAAGCGTCCGAACAAGGTGTCCCAATCCATCTGCAAGGGCGTCAGAACGGGCAAAGAACTTCCAACTTCTTCTCCCCTATTGTGTTGTTTTGATCCTTTTTTCCTTTCAACTCATCCCAGAAATTTGCAAATGCAATTAGACCTCAGTAGCACAATTGAGAGTTAGTTATACCAATTATGTCTCTAAATTAGGGTCAACATAGGAATAAAGATGGGGTATTATGTGCGATTTTAGGGCTCAATCACACCCCCCCAACTTAACCTTTACTAGCCTCTAGCAAATCTGTTTAAGGCACCCTCAATTCTGGGAAATTGAGTGATGAATGAGTAATCATACGCAATTAACATGCCACCTACAATTTACCAATCTCACCTTTTCCAAGTATACTCGTATCTAAACATAATAATGCACACTTATTAGAATTACGTCATAACCTATTAATTTCATATTCAAGTGGAACTCACAATTCAATTAAGTGTAACCCAAATAAGTATCATGCAGCTTTGATTTCAACACCTTACTGGGAATTCACTCACAAGAATAGAACACATAGGGTTTCTCTATTAAGTTATGCTTACAAAGAGTAATCGTGATGATCAAACAAGCATAACTTATAAGTCAAAAAAACGCAATAGATATATAGAGTGAATTGGCATAGCTCTATGAAAGGTATTCAATTGCATCAAACATCCAGAATATCAGCATAAACTCTACATTTTCAACCTAAAACTATACACACTTCAGTCACTTAGGACTTGTTCAAGTCATAAAGTACTAAGATAGCGATTGCGTCAATGAAACTGTCTAGATAATAAGATGTATAATATTGATGGCTTCCAGACATACTTATCAGTTCTCATTCTGTTTTCTTGCTTTTTCTTTGCATCTTAACCCTTCTTGACTATTCAATTTTTTTTTTTTTTTAGCACAAGATAACTTCTTTGTTGAAGTCTTTGCTTCCCCTTTTGCCATCCCCTACTAAAGATTTTTTTTTATTTTCTCTTTTGTGAAAGCCATACTCTTTACATGCTCATAACCTTACACGTAACAAGGTCAACAATTACAAATAAAACTTATAGCCTTACAAGGGTTACAAAAAAGGGCATACACAAGAATAACTCTGTGGCTCAAGGTTACAATGATAGCCTAAGGTCATACCTAGAAGTGCACAATATCAAGTTTTCCTAAGAGTTTCATGCATTGATATTCCTTCCGTTTAAACAATTGAACTCAAAGCAACAGTTAATAGAGTTATTGAAATGACATACGCAAAAAGGATATAAAGGAGTTAATGTAAAACTCTCCAGCAATGTAAGGCTCAATCCTAACAGGGCAATAATCTCTACTGTCTTTAGATACACTATTTAGAATTCAAGTAATAGAAATCACTTATTGCACTAGTACATTCAAGTAATTAGCCTATTTAGCAATTTCTCAACATGTGCTATAGTTATATAAAAGCATAGTATCTCAGAAACAGTAAAGAAAAACTAATTGCAAATCACAAGTATAAATTGCTAAGCATCACTCATATTCACTTCAGCATAGGCATCATTTATCTATTCTAAATAATAAAGGTAAACAAAATATTTTATCTACAGACCGTTTACTGTTACCCAGAAGGATGAGTCCTGTGTGCTAGCAATCCCGCCAATCTACGGGACAATCACATAACAAAACAAATAGTGCAATAGAGTGGACCAGCTCCTCCACAATCAAAGCATACATAACCAAGATATATCCATAAGATCAAAGATAAAGAAGTGGACTAGCTCCTTCACAATTAAAGCAAACATTTATGTATGTATATATCTAAGTATGATGTCCATGAACATAAAATGAACCATCCCTGCCTAGGCTTCGAATCGCCACACTACGATGAACAATCTGAGCCCTAATCAAAATATCATCCAAAAACTATATACTAACATCCAACTAACAAAAGAGAGTTTCAAATCATAGAAATATAAACAAAAAGTAAACAGATCTAAACTCTCAGAATCTCTCTCTCACTCATTTATTTCGGGCTGCCACACTGTACATTCAATCTTCCTTTGAAGCTCCTCTATAGCTTAGTTGTACTGCTTCTGCTCCTTCTCAATGCTGTCAAAGCATCCCTCAACCTCCTCCCTGAATGCCCCAAAAGCTGTAGTATGGGCCTCCAGCAGATTAGAGTGATGCTTCTTAGTCAAGGCCTGCAACTCAAGCATCCCAATGATCTTATCTAGAGAAGCTTGCTCTGGCAGATCATCCACTCTGATGGCCAGTGCCTCCAGATCCATGCCAACCACTCTACTATTCTCACATGCCTCATCATTATCACTCCCTCTTTGTCTCTTATGAATGACTCTTATATTGTCCCTCAGATCTTTTGAGAGAAGAAAGACCAATGGAGCTAATGGAAGCTTTTGTGGTGAGGAATGGAGGGGTTATACCTTAGCCTCTTTAATGAGTTGGGTCAACATGAACACAAACGGAATGCTACCACCCTGGCATAGGTTGTTGGCATCATTACATAGTTGAAGGAACATATACCTAGGGAGATCAATCACCTTCTTCTTCCTATAGCCCCTATCAATTGGGCTCTTGGGAGGCTCAATTGTGCTTTTCGAGCTAGGGGTAAGAGATTATGGAGAGTGAATAGGAAAGGGGCATTTATCTCAATTTCATAAGTTTTTTCTCCATTTGAGGCTTCCCCTCTACCCACTGTTGGTTGTTGTTTAAAATCTCTCTAGACAACTCTTGGAGGGACGGGTTCCCCACCTCATGACAAAATTCGGGATTCGGCTCATGTTTAATCCCATAGAACTTACAAAACGACTTGGTGGTGATCTCTATGGTCTTTCCCCTCACCCATGACACAATTTTTTCCGACTCTTTGTTTTTGCAAGTTAAAGAGATATTGGCCATAAGTTCGGCGCAAAGAGTAAGGATATAGGTACCTTATGTTTTTGCTAGTTGGATCTACCCCCTCCTTTTGAACTCTTGTTCTCAATCGAACCCTCCCCCAAAACTAAACAATTCTATTTTTCTCTCTACGGTAGCTGCCTTTCTCGCCCAATATTTCCTAAAGTTTGTACAAGCTTGACTAGTTTTGAAAATCTTAGGGTCGAAGTTGTCGAGATCAAACTCGTTGGGGTCATCCTCAACTTGGGGTTCAGCGGGTTGGGGGTCAACTTGTTGCTTCCCCTTCCCTTTGTTGGTTTTGGGTGCCATTGGTCAAACTCACAAGCAAAAGATATTTGCATAATATAAGAGAAGTAGGGAAAAAGATCACAACACCACAACATAACCAATAAAGATCACAGAGATAAAAGTAAAATGTTAGGTGTGTGTTTGTATCTTTAAATAAACCTGAACCGAAAGAAACGAGAGGTTGCAATGGTTACTTACGAGAAAAACAAGGCAGAAAGTCGAATAGGTACACTGTTTCAAACTGACAGGACTTTGTCGCTCACCTGAATACCTCTACTCTCTCTCACTCGGCATGTGCAAATTGTGTGAATGATAAACAACCAAAGATTCCAATTATTATATGTGGCAGGGGATCATTCGAACAGCCTAGTTAACGGCCTTGCGAACGGCCCAAAACGACACTATCCCACTTAAATTACCCCGTTCGAACGAGCTTGTGGACGAGGTAGCTCGTTCAATACCCCGTCTGAATGGGCAGAAGGCTATGCAACTCCCAGACTCCAAAAATTTTTCTAAGTGTTTGGGCCGTTCGATTGCCCATTCGAACGGGCAGTGAGTTATCCAATTTTTTTTTCAACCTCAAATTTTTCTGAGTGTCAACCTTGTTCGATACCCCGTCCGAATGGGCAGAGAGGTGTTGCCAGAAAGTTAAAAAATTTTGTAAGTGTCAATCTCGTTCGTAGACCCAATTTTCTATCCTCAAAAGTTTTCTCTAAGGCAAGTACCCGTCCGATAGGGCGTCCAGAACGGGCAGAGTAAAAAACATTTCCGTATTTTGAAATTTTTTTCTAAGTATGGAGCCCCTCTTACCAAAAAAACTCCCTATAACACAGCAAAGGAAAAGATTACAATCAAATCACAATAAAGGAATGAAAAAAAAACAAAAAAACAAAATAAAATCAATCCTAACCCCTCCCCCCCAACTTGAATTGGCCATTATCCTCAATGGACAACCTTCCCAAAGAAGGAAAGAAAGGAACCTTACGACACCAAGAAAACACTAAAAAAAAAAAACACAAAGCACAATAAAGCAAAACAAAGCAACACAAAACAAAACAAAGCTAAACTAAACTAATAGTAACAGGACCATAACTCATGCACATAGTGGCGGGTTATTGATATCCCAAGTCTCAATCTTCACCATAAAGTTCTCTAAATACAGCTTAAGCCGATGACCAGTCATTGTAAAAGCATTCCCATTCATGAGATTCTCAATTTCTATCACACCCTGAGGATGAATGGTTTTCACGTTGTAACGTCCAGTCCATTTACTTCGCAACTTGTCGGGAAACAAGTGAAGGCGGAGGCTATAAAGGATGACCTTTTGACCAACTTCAAAAGATTTTCAGGTAATGTGTTGGTCGTGAAGAACCTTCATCTTAGCCTTAGAAATTCGCGCGTTCTTATATGTATCATTCTAGAGTGTAAGCACCCTATTTTTGACCGCTCGGCAGTCTCCACTCCGTCCAGACTTCTGTCCAAGTCAATATGGACATATTCTGAATCAAATCAACTCTCTAAGTCTAAATCTTGTCTATTCATCGTTTCGCGGGCCCACTGGGGCCCAAAGAGAAGTAAAATGACCAAAATGCCCTTAGGGGCATTATCCTTTCCATATTCTAAACCAGGCACGTCTTTCTAAAGACGGTAAGACCCCTTTCCAATTTCTTTTTCAATTTCAATTCCAATCCCTCTCTTGAGACAATTGATTCCTCGAGACGGTAAATCTATCCAATCAGGCGTGTCTTTCCAAAGACGATAAGACCCCTTTCTAATTCTAATTCAGGCACGTCTTTCCGAAGACGGTAAGTCCCCTTTCTAACTCCAAATCAGGCACGTCTTTCCGAAGACGGTAAGTCCCCTTTCCAATTCCAAATTAGGCACGTTTTTCCGAAAACGTTAAGTCCCCTTTCTAATTCCAATTCCAATTCCAATACCAATCCCTCTCTCGGGACAGTTTATTTCTCGAGACGGTCCGGCGCATTTTTCGAAGAAAATCTCTTTGAAACAGTAAGTCCCTTTAAACCTGTCGACCGGGACAAGACCCCAAGTCCCCTAGATGGTAGAATGGTCCACCTTTGGAGCCTGCTAGCCCGCCAATGCAGAAATATTCGCTTAGGCACGCCTTTTGAGAAAGTTGATTCTTAGGAGTTAAGTCCCTTTAGTAACTTTCTGAGATCAGGCAGTCTTGGGAATGATAGCGGAAATACTCGCAAACATCGCAACCGTCGGAGTAACGAAAATACTCGCAAACAGGTCGATATAGGGAATTGCCAACAAACCCCTATATCACGCGACTGCCATAAGAGTGGCGAAAACACTCAAAACCCAGGTCAACACCAGTGCCTGCTAGCCCACTTCGGTGAAAAATGACCAAACTACCCATAGGGCCACTTTTTAGCACGTTTCTCGAGAACATATTTGAATCCTCAGAACGGTAAGTCCAACCTTCCAAGATTGTCTTAAAGGCAATTCGGCATGATTAGGTGCCTTCTAGTCAGTTTTGGGCCAATTCCGAGACTTTTTGGTTAAGATGACCATTTTGCCCGTAAGCATCCAAACGCCTCGGAAACCACATCGGCTCTGGGTATCAAACCGGTAACCTCCCGATAATGCTTCTCATAGTGTTCTCAACCTTCTTTTATCATTTCGGATCATTCCAAGTCAGTTCTGGGGAACCCGGCGCAAAATGATTGTTTTGCCTTTGGAGGGCCGGTCGCCTTTTTTGACCACACCGGCTCTGGGTATCAAACCGGCAACCTTTAAAAAGATTCTAAATAATGTCCCCAAGTCTCGAGTCTTTTTCCGGGACATTCCAAGTCCGTCCCGGCAGCTTTCCAACTCGATTGATCGTTTTGCCCCTAACGGCTCGGTCAATCCTTCTGACACATCCTATCCTCATTTTTCAAGTCAAATACCTCTGGGACACAATTCTAAGTGTTTTTGCCCTTTTCCAACTCTCCGGGTCATTCCCGGCCTCTTCAAATTGTTCCCGGACTTTTCGGAGTCACTCCTAGTGAAGCCAGGCTAAAAATTGCATGGTAGTCACTAGTACAGGCGCCCAAATCTTCTAAAGATACGTTGTTTGCTGACCTTAAAACTTTACTAACTGGCTGGCGCCACTGCTAGTGGTGCCAAGCCAAGAATTGGCCTGGCGCCACTCCTAGTGGCGCCAAAAGGAAAATTGGCTTGGCGCCACTGCAACAGGCGTCAAGTCTGTCCCATCTCTATAAATACAGAGCCTCTTCCAATGTGAAAGGGGTCTGCAAACTCAATCTAAAAACCCTAATTTTCGATACACAGAGCTCGTACACTTCCTAAACCCTAGCTTCCTTAGGTTTTGCAAACCCTAGTCACCATACACAAACCCTAGCCTCATATACACTCATACACACCCCTATACACTTATACACTAGCCTCCAACCCTCCATTGAAGACTTGGAGTTCTGCAATTACGAAGATTTGAAGACTAAGACAAAGCTCTCAAAGACTGAAGCGAAGACCGAAGAAAAAGCAAGAAAACAAGGCGCGCAAAGCAAAGTGAAATAAACAAGACAAGGTAGGCTTTCTCTTTAAGTTTCTGCACTTCCCCCTCTCTCTTCTCTCTCCTAACCCACTTGGGTTTTCTCTATTTTAATCCCCCATCTCTTTCCCTCTCTTTCTTTGCATGCTTGAAACAAGGGGATTCCCGATCCATGTGTAGGATTAGATTATTGGAGGGTCACCGTGTCGGGGGCTTTCTTTTAGTCTAACCAGAAACCACGTGGGTTCGGACCCCTTGATTATGTGGTGAAGCCTTAACCTTATATGTTCACGACCCCAAATTTGCATTGTGCATATCATTATCTTGCATTCTTCCAAAATCATTTTCAAACTCGTTTTCAAAGCTTGCATTAAACTTGTTTTGAAAATTGCATCAAAATCTCCTTTTTCAAAACTTGTTTTCAAAATCACAATCCTAGGGTGATTCTAGCTTTTCCATGGCTAGGATTGCTTTAGGAAAGCGTTACATTTAAAGTGACTTTTATGGTCCATATTTTCAAATCTTGTTGTTTTCAAAACCACTTTCTTAAAGTAATTCTAACCTTCTTATGGTTAGAATTGCTTTAGGAAAGGGAGACGTTTTTATACTTTCCAAAAAAACTCTCTTTTCAAAAGTCTCTCTTTCTAAAACCTTTTTTCTCGATATGATTTCTAGAAACTCTTCTTTCCAAAGTTGTTTGCAAAAACTCCCTCCAAAAATCTATTTTCCAAAACTTCTCTTTTCCAAAACACTCTTCTCAAAATTCACTTTCCTAAAAACTCTTTCTTAAAAGCTTCTTCCAAAATCTTGTTTTCAAAACTCTCTTAAAGTTTTACTTTCCAAAAACTTCCTTCTTAAAATTCTTTCAAAATACGCTTCCTAAAAAACTCCTTTTTAGAATCTTCCTGCAAAATCTTCGTTTCCAAAAATGTACTTTCTAAAAAAAAAAAAAAAACTCTTTCCTTAGAGCTCAAGTCAAATCCTAGAACACACAATTAGGAAACCTTAATTTTCTTTCCAAAAACGTGATTTTCAACCTTTCCCCAAACCTAAGTTTCCAAAACCTCCCTTTCTACATCAAAAGTATAAGTTTCCAAAACCTATTTTCTACGTCAAAACTATACACTTCCAAATCTAGGGTTTCTAAAACTTCCCTTTCCAAATCTTTGTCAAATCCAATATTCCCTTTTGGAAACCAAATTCAATCTCCCCGTTTAGGAAACTAGATCCTATCCTCCGTTTTTTGAAACAAAATCAAACCTTCTTTTTTAAAAAACAAAATCCAATCCATTGTTTTAGAAAATAGGAATGTTAACCCTTCCTAATCTAAATCTTTCCTAATTCACCTCTTTCCTAATTTTCTACTTTCCTAAATCTTAAGTTTCCAAAACTTGAACATAAAAATCTTTCTTAAATTTTAAAATTCAGCTTCCACATCTTTCCCAATTCAACCTTTTCGTAATTCTATCTCTTTCAAATCTTAACTTTTCAAATCTAAGTTTTCAAATCTTTCCTAAACTCAACCTTTCCTAATCTCAAGATTTTCTAAAACTAAAACTCTAAAATTTTTTAAATCTTAAACTTTCTAAATTTCAAATCTTTCTAAATCCAAAACTTTCTAAACTCAAAACTTTCTAAATTCAAAACTTTCTTAAGTTGAGACTTTCTTAATTCAAACATTTTCTAAATCTTTCCTAATTTAAAATCTTTCTATAATTCTAAGCTTTCCAAATTCAAAACTTTCTTAACTTGAAACTTTTCAAATTCTAAACCTTTCGTAAACCAAACTTTTCCTAATTCAAAACAGTTCTAAATTCAACACTTTCGTATTTCAAAACCTTTTTTAAAACGAAACTTTCCTAATTCCAAAACTTTCCTAAAATGACACTTTCCTAATTTGAACTTTTCCTAAATCTAGTCTTTCCTAATTTTTCGAAGTCCAACTTTTGAGTCAAATCTTTTCTAAGTCTTAAGTCTTTCTAGATTTCCTAAAACCAAGTCCTTCAAAACCAATCTTTTAAAATCTTCCAATCAAAGTTCAATCTCTCAATCTTCCAATCAAAGTTCAATCTCTCAATCTTCCAATCCAATTTCCAATTCAATCTCTTTCTTCCAATTATACCTTCTATTTTCTATCGGACTCTTGTTCGAACTACGACTAACCTGATTCCTCCAAAAGGATACGTAGGCAACCCTCATGGGTGCGGTCTCCACATTTTTCAAATCTCAAATTTTACAACATTTTTCAAATTTCTAATTCCACAACTTCTTTCAAATCTTCAATTCTACAATCTTCTTTAATCTCCAATTCCAAAAATCTATTTTCAAATCTCTATTTTCAATTTCTAAAACTTTTCAATTTCAAATATCTCTTCTAAAATCAAATCAAATTCTTCTTTTCAAATCTATTTCCAAATCAAGTCTCCCTTCTTGCATTTGCATATCATGCATCATGTTAATTTCTTTTCAAAAATTTCTTTTTCAAAGTGGATAGGATTGGACATTTGTTAGTTGAAGACTTTCATAGGTAAATTTAGGGTAAATAGACATGTAGGTACCGCAAGGGCGGGGTAGGGTGATGGCTTAGTGCGTCTTCCCTACACGTAACCAACCTCCGAACCTAGAATCACTGTTTTCATAGACCAAAACGGAGTTATTTTCAAAAAACAAGGCTGAATGTTTTCCAAAGGTTGCCAAACAACCTGTTTTCCTAAAAACCCTATCTTGAGGAGGTATTTTCAAAATTGTTTTCCAAAACCCTAAGTATAGTCTTCGGATTATTCTTAGCTTTTAAGTGACCTAACTCACCTTAATCAAGTTAGGTGGCGACTCCAAATATTTTTTAAAAGCCCTTTATTCAAATCTATTTTCAATTCAAATCTAGTCGCACTCATTCTTCTAGGAGGGTGAGATCTAACGAGAGAGTATAGTATTTTTCCCGCTTGTGTGAGTATTCCTCGAGTGCAAAAAATCTGGGCGCGACACAGAGTTCTTCCAACTCGAAGAGTTGGAGTTTCCGGTGGTGGCCAGAGTCATCGGGGTTCGCATGCATTTGATAAATGGCCCAATAGGCCTTATGCTGAACCTTAACTGGAAGATGGCAAGCTGCCATACGCTAAGCTATAAGGAGACATCCTAAGTTGGATCTTATAAGTCGTCCTATATGCCCACAGTGTATCCCCTAAACCTAAGGACCAATCTTTGCGATTGGGATTTACTGTTTTTTCAAGGATTTGCTTGATTTTCCTATTTGCTAGTTCTACCTGGCCACTAGTTTGTGGATGGTAAGGTGTGCCTACTTTGTGTATAACCCCATATCGATGCATTAGAACCCCTATGGGCCTATTGTAGAAATGACAGCCTTTATCACTAATAATGGCATGGGGCATACCAAATCTCGAAAAGAAATTTTCTTTTAAAAACTTGACCACCACTTGGTGATCATTGGTTCGAGAGGCCACAGCCTCCACCCACTTTGACATATAATCGATGCCTACTAGAATGAATAGATATACATAGGAGCTTGGGAAAGGACCCATGAAATCAATGCCCCAACAGTCAAATATTTCAATAACAGTGATAGGGTAAAGGGGCATCATATTCCTACGGGTCAAAGCTCCTAATCTTTGACATTTATCACATGCATGACAGTAAGTATGGACATCACGAAAGATTGTAGGCTAATAAAATCCACATTACAAAATATTTGTCGTGGTTTTCTTTGTAGAGAAATGACCTCCACATGCATATGAATGGCAAAATGACATGATGGACTGAAGCTCGTCGCCAGGCACACACCGACGAATAACTTGATCAACACAATATTTATACAGATATGGTTCATCCCACGTGAAAACTTTCACATTCCGCAAAAATTTCTTTCTTTCTATGGATGACCAATACGGAGGAATCAGACCTATAGCCCAATAATTGGCTATATTAGCAAACCAAGGTGTGCTAGTGTGAAGGGCAGAGTGAATAGAGAGAATTTTCTCTTCCAAAAAATGCTCAAAAATAGGAGACGAATCTAAATCTCGCCCCTCAACGGGAAGTCTAGACCAATGATTAGCTACCATATTTTCTACCCCCTTTTATCCCAAATTTCAATGTGGAATTCCTAGAAGGGTAGGATCTAACGAATAAGGCATGGCTTAGCCTCTTGCTTGGTAAGCAAGTACTTAAGTATGGCATGGTCTGTGTAAACAATAACACGTGATCCGACTAAGTAAGACCTAAATTTATCTACGGCAAAGACAACCGCTAGAAGTTCCTTCTCAGTGGTAGTGTAGTTCATTTGGGCCTCATTTAGGGTCTTACTCGCATAGTATATAGCATAAGGCTTCTTATCCTTACGTTGACCCAAAATAGCCCCAATCGCAAAGTCACTCGCGTCACATATAAGTTCGAATGGCAGGGACCAATCCAGAGCTTGCATGATGGGGGTCGTGGTCAACAGCCCTTTAAGCTTCTCGAAAGCTTCCTGGCATGCAGATGTCCACTCAAAAGGAACATCATTAGATAATAAATGGCACATAGGATGTAAGATGGCACTAAACCCTGGAATGAACCGTCTATAAAAATCAGATAGTCTAAGAATAAATGGATTTCTTTCATTATAGTAAGAGGAAGGCTTTGAATAAGATAAATCTTAGATTTGTCAACCTCTATCCCCTTACTAGAAACTATGTATCCTAACACTATCCCTTGTGTCACCATAAAGTGACACTTCTCCCAATTAGGAACTAGATGGCTCTCCTCACGTTTTTGCAAAACTCTTTCTAGATTTTCTAGGCACTGATCATATGTATTCGCATAGATAGAAAAATCATCCATGAAGACCTCCAAGATACGCTCAACCATATCACTAAATATACTCATCATGCACCTTTGGAATGTGGCTGGTGCATTGCACAGGCCAAAGCGCATTCGTCTATATGCATATGTGCCCAATGGATATGTGAAGGTTGTCTTATCCTAGTCATCAAGGGCTATCTCTATTTAATTGTAGCCTGAGTACCCATCTAGAAAACAATAGTAGGTTCTACCAGACACTTTCTATGACTTGGTCAAGGAATGGTAAAGGAAAATGGTCTTTAATGGTCACAGCATTAAGACATCTATAATCGATGCACATGCACCAACCAGTTTGGATCCTAGTCGGTAGTAGTTTATTTTTTAATTCTTAATTACGGTGACCCCTGACTTCTTTGGGACCACTTGTGTCGGGCTAACCCACCTAGAGTCTACAATCGGATATATAATGCTTACATCGAGAAGTTTTAAAACTTCTCCTCGCACCACTTCCTTTATTTTAGGGTTCAATCGCCTTTGCATCTGGCAAATAAGTTTTGCATCATCCTCTAGGTATATATGATGAGTACATACCAAAGAACTAATGCCATTTAAATCGATAATCGACCACCCATGGCTTTGCGGTGTTTTAAGAGCACCTCTCTCAGTTTTGCCTTTTGGCCTTCAGACAGGCTAGAGGATATCACTAGCGGGTAAGACTCGCCATCACCCAAAAAGATATACTTAAGGGTCGAGGGTAATGGCTTCCTCTCTGGAACAGGAGCTTTCATATCAGACAACTCAGGCCTATTAGTACTAAGCCCCAATGGCTCTACACATTGGGTCCATTGACCTACTGACAAAATAAGGACACTCTTCCCCCCAACTTCTTCATTCCATTTCTTATCTAAGAGCTCTAAAGGCTCACTCCAGACTAGTGCTTGCTCAAGAAGAGCTGCCAAGAACTCTTTATGAAAGTGCTCTTACACTATAACATCTATCATGTTCAATTCCCTAATGTCCTCACACTCCTCTGGTCTTCTACCCGCATGAAAGATATTCATCTCAACTGTCATATTTCCAAAGGATAAATTCAACTCCCTACCCCAACAACGAATAACCGTATTAGATGTTGCTAGGAATAGGCGACCTAAAATGATATAAACAGGTGTATGATCGTGTGGGCCTCCTACCATGTCTAATACAACAAAGTCAATCGAGAAATAAAACTTATCCACTTGAATGAGCACATCTTCCACAATACCCCCGGGAACTTTAATGTATCTATCGGCCAACTGTAAAGTGATACGTGTAGCTCTCAGATCTCCTAACCCCAACTATTGGTAAACATAATAGGGTAAGAGATTTACACTGGATCCTAAATCCAGTAAAGCATTATCTACTCTACAGTCTCCAATGATGCAAAATATGGTTGGACTTCCGGGGTCCTTGTACTTATGAGGAAGATTGATTTGGAGAACCTCACTTGCCTCTTGTGTCAAAAATGAGGCCTTTCTCACATTAAGCCGTTTCTTAATGGTACACAAGTCCTTCAAGAACTTGGCATATGACGGGACCTGTTTAATGACATCTAACAAAGGAATGTTGATCTTAACTTGTTTGAGCACCTCATCAATGTTAGAATTAATAGATTCGAACTTAGGTTTAGACAACCTATGAAGGAATGGAGTATAGGACAAATTGGCGTTGTCCTTCTCTATGTCAGACTTGCTAGACTCAACTTCCTTTGGCTTTTCCCCACCTATATCCTCTACCTCTTTAGGAGAACTTAGTTATTTCTCCTCTTCTTAAACTTCTCGAATGACAGTGTCGACCTTAGACTCAAGCTGCTTAGCAAGGATGGTCTTTTCTATGGTTTTTTTGCTTTTCAAGGTAGTCACTGCTTGAATTTGCTCACGATTGGTAGGATTAAGATTGGTCTCAATAACATGTATTTGTCGGTTCAGGTTGGGCAATGGTTGTGCTGGGAATGTGCTCTTCTCCTTGGTGAGAGATTGCGTAACAAGATTCTTGAGGTCATCAATAGACCTCTCTAGTTTGGAGTTAGTTGCCTGCTGTGTTTGGATGAATTGGTTCAAGTTGTCCTCCACAGTCCTCATTAGGGGAGGCTTGTATGTATTAAGTGCATTCGACTGGAATTGTTGGACAGGGCCTTGGTATTGGTTTGGAGGGCCGTGGAATTGCTGTGGTGGCTGATATAGTTGGGGTGCAGAGTGACCATCATTTCTCTAGCTGAAATTTGAATGGTTCCTCCACCCCGAGTTGTATGTAAGTGCAAAAGGATAGCCTTGGCCTAGAGGAGGTTGTGCCTGTTTATTATAAGGGGTAATCGCATTGACTTACCCATGTAACACCTCCCTAAAGGCCGGGATAGTGGGACAAAGGTCTGTCCCATGTTCAGTGCTATCACACACACTACATATGACTGGGGTTTTAGTTTCAACTATAACAACTTTTTTCATTTCTAAGGCCTCAAGCCTCTTAGCCAACGCGCCCAACTTAGAACTCTCTTCATCTGTTTGCTTGACAGGGTACAGCGTACCTGCCCTAGGGCTGTTTTTGATCTCGGGATTTTTAATCCCTGTGGTGTCCCAGTCTCTCGCAATATCAGCTAAAAAATCAAACAAATCATAAGCCTCCTTTGGAGATTTATCATAGAAAGACCTATTACACATGGTTTCAACAAACTTTTTAAGTTCGAGGGTCAAGGCTGAAAATAAAGTACTAATCAGCCTGCATGGGTCATGTCTATGATGTGGACACAAGTTCAAGAGCTCTTTATATCTCTCCCAACAATGGTAAAAGGTCTCATTCTCATAAGGGGTGAATTGGGAAATTTGGCAATGAATCGCCTCGGTCTGGTGCTCAGGAAAGAACTTCTTTAAAAACTCGGTCTAGAGCATATCCCATGAAGGAATGGACCTCGGCCTTAAAGAATTAAGCCAGATTTTGGCCTTATCCTTTAATGAGAACGGAAATAACTTAAGACACACGGTCTCAATGGAGCATGAATTATCAAAACATATATTACATACTTCCTCAAATGCTTTCAGGTGAGTTTGTGGATTCTCGGAATCCATTCCATGAAAAGTGGATATCAACTGCATTATCCCTGACCTTAGATGGAAAGCATTTTGGTTAGGAGGCAATATAATGCAAGGCGTGGGAGTCTGTCTTTGAGGGTTAAGATAATCCCTCATGGTCCTCTGTGCAAGTGCGGGAGGCGGGTCCTCATTGGCCCTATTCCAATTACCCTCATTTTGTGGTAGGTGAGCCATATCAAAGTCAATAGAGATAGGGGTGTTATCTGAAACAATTCTAGACTGTGCAATGTAAACAAGTGGAGTTGCTCTCAATAATCTTCCTATTATGTCTCTTTGCCAAACGGGCATATAATGCAATGCAAATGAATGCATCAATCAATCATAACACTCAAAGCATAGACAATCAGTCTCTCAATCTCCGCATAAAACGTCCACCAATTAACAGATATTCCTTATCCTCCTCTAACCGAAGAAATTAGATAACCTAAAAACTATGAAAAGAAAGAAAAAAAAAACAAAAACCTAATATGCTTACAATTTACAAAAGATGGAATAGGATTACCATATGAGCTTGTCGAATTTCCTGTGGTTGTAGATGGTGGTGAATTGGGACTGCTCAGTGGCACTCAAGTTCGCCAACTTTTCTATTGGAATGCTGTTTTTTTGCTAACTTTTTGCTTGCTTTCTTTTTCTTACCTCAGCGACTAGCTGCTATTCCTTCCAGGGCAACGATGCCAA
The DNA here is from genome assembly GCA_033060915.1 of Euryodendron excelsum. NCBI lineage: Eukaryota > Viridiplantae > Streptophyta > Magnoliopsida > Ericales > Pentaphylacaceae > Euryodendron > Euryodendron excelsum. Next base: position 47,723,080 of record CM065385.1, on the reverse strand, counting down.
AATTTTGATCACTCCCAATTAATGCTTGGGAAGCTCTGCAAGGGGACGGAGGCGATGCAATACAGACTTGATGAGGCCAAGGTCGATCCTCGAGGAAGGGATGAGAGTTCACTGATGTAGCCTTCAATCAACAAGAAGTGATTCCTTTAGGGCCACTAAGTTGGCAAAATTCTAAAAGTAAATAAAACTCAATTGTGATGGTGGATTCCTAAATTATCTAAGTTAAATTAATTGTCGCTGTAAAAATATGAGAAAAGGGCTTGGCAGGGTTGATTTGGTTTGAGGGTTTAGGTAAATTAAGATAATCTTACTTAATAGTGCTTCTGATTCATCAATTTGAAGAGTGTTTTAATAGACAATTCCAATCAGCCCTACCAGGGTTCCAAATCTTTTCTGTCCTAGTTTAGGGCCTGTCTACATGATGGAAACGAATCTTAATCAAGACTAATCATTTCAGAGTTACTCAAAGGAATTTGCAATAAATTAAAATCTATTAATTTTACCATTGACCTACGTCAAATACATCCCTGCTCCACCATAGTCTATATATTTTCCCTAGGTTTAATAAAAATTAATGTTTTCTTGGATAACCTTGGTTAGAGATGAATTCTTGGTTCAAAATTCTAAGATCTTGAACAAGGAAACTATCTTCAATTAACTCGTACCCAGAAACCTTCTCAACCCATGCCAAGAATAAGTTTAGCTACTAAAAAGCATATTCAAGATTACAAAGCATGAATTAAACCCAATGTTATCCATAAATCAAAACAAATAAAATTTAAGAAGTAATTAAATAGAGTCAAGAAATCTTCTTCGAATTCTAAAAAACAAGCAATCTTGATGAGTCCTCCTCCGAAAACATAGTCCAGAGATGATCCTCAATCCTCTCACCAGAATTCCCCTTTTATTCTCACTCCTAACTATCTTCTCCCGTCTAATTAGGACTCCTCCTCCATTTAAATGACTTAATTCGGATAAGGTAGGATCTAATTTTTTGTTAAGCCGTTCGCAAAGGCGTCCGAACGGGCATTCGGACGAGTTTGCTCCAGGCGTCTGCAAAAACGTTCGAACGGAGTGTCCCAATCTGTCCGCAAAGGCATCCAAATAGGTAAAGAACTTCCAGCTTCTTCTCCCCTATTGTGCTATTTTGTTCCCTTTTTCCTTCCAACTTATCCTAGAAACCTGCAAAATGCAGTTAGACCTCAGTAGCACAATTTAGAGTTAGTTATACTAATTATGTCTCTAAATTAGGGTCAACATAGGAAGAAAGATGGGGTATTATGTGCAATTCTAGGGCTCAATCAGCTATTACCCTTGACCTTACACAAAGTATAGCAAAAGTCAAGCTCTGCAAGCCCCAGGTTAACACTCAGGATTTGGTTCAGTTCAAGCATCCCTATAACAATCCTATAGGCATTCAGTTTTACTTGGGCAGGACACACGTTGTGGTGATGGAGGAATTTTACGAGAAAATAGTGCAAGGGAAACCTGACACCGCTTTCTACGATGGAAATTACGGGGAATAGCATCCCTTTTCTCGGTTTCTTCCATCCTATAATCATTAGGGGCAACCAACTCAAGACCGACTTAGTCGGCAATATTATACCTTGACTTAAAGGCAGCCATAGCCGCCGGGCTATCCACAAGTTTCCTTAGGCGAGCAGCCATCAAGGGACGACTGTGGAGGAAAAGGGGAAAAAAAGGAGAGAGCTAGGGTTATAAGAGCTTACAGATTGAAGGCCATATCTGCTCTCTCTCTCTCTCACTAGAAATCTTAAGCCAGACTCGAATGAACAGAATGGGCAAGGGTATGCCCATTTTATTGTGTGCCCTGCCGTCATTTCAAAGGCCAAGGAACTGCAGCAATCATGTCGTTCAACTCAACCATCACTCCGGTAGTCCATATGGCGCATCCCTTCAATTCCAGGGCAGGTGTAAAACTACCACGTGGTGCGTAAGTTCTCAAAAGAACAGAAAGGCCAAAGGACAAAGTTTTAAATGCAAATCTTAGCTCATGTCCCATGCGTTAGTCAAAACAGGGTGCAAGGGTTAGAGGCAATTGTGGGCCCAACAAGAACCAAGCCTAGAACCGAGAGAAGACTAGTCCAGTGAGGTCGGCCCATGCCGATCTGGGGCTAGAACCCAAATGGGCCATCCCAAGGATTCTAATCCAAAAACTTATAAAGACTAATAGGTACATAGTACAAATCCTACTCTTAAGTGGATTAGGACAAACAAAGGATAAGTCCAATGCATTAAACCGACTTAATCAAGGAAGACTCCTAGGAGAAAAGTGGCTCTGAATCCCAAAAGAAACCCGACATTCTGAAAATTACCAATACCCCATTTCTAAAAGGAGCAAGGTACGTTCACTTAAGTTCTAACTCTTAATACTTTATTCGATTCATTGTGATTAAGCTTGCTAACTTGATCATCAGAGTGCCTACAGCCTAATAGGGAGTTGAGTCATTCTCATTGTCTTGCTCTCTTACAGATTGTTTGTGCTCGTCGAGTTAATTTGAGAGTTCAATCAGGCCTTCCTAAAAATTCCACCTACAAATATTAATAGATTTGTATATAAATATTTTAACTTGTTAAAAATTTGAGTTTACTTTTTGAAAATTTTAAATGAATATGTTAAATCTTATACAAAATAGAGGATCCGAACTAGCCTGACTCTAATTGTACCATGAAATATATTTGTATCAACGCGGTCGGATCGGTTCATAGGATGATCAATTCAGTTGTGTTAAAAATATATATATATATATATATAAAACTAGTCAATATTGATTCAATTATGAATTTGGCATAAACATTAATTGACCAAATTCATGCACGCCCACAGTAATTGCAACTTGCCAAGTAGGTTTATTGTTCATTGATTTCATGTCTTAAAGTTCAAGAAAATTGGTGAATTAATAATAATGAACCTTTCAATTGACATCAAACTCAAACAACTTTTATTATTATTATTGTTTAATCTATGGTTATTTTACTTTTTTTTCCCTTTAAAATATTAGAGGAATATGCATAACTGTCAAGCTATGTGTTTTTAGACCATTGGATAAACACGCACCCATGTATCTACGTATATATAGAGAGAGGTGATGTTTAGTAAAAATAAGAATGACAATTTGACCCAAAAAAATTTAACCTCGTTCCACCCCACCCATAATAGCATTGGTTTGGGATATGAATAAATGAATTAGAGACAAGTCATGGAAAAGAAAATATAATCTAAAGCGAGTTTGGACTGGAGTGGCTTTATGCCATCCCGTTCCAACATCACCTCGATTAAATGGTGAAATACCCTAAATGCTCATATTATATTTTAATAATGCAAAACATATTTTGTGTATAAGCAAATCTTAGGGGTTTAATATTACTTCTTATTTTTGAGATTTAGTCTATTTCTTTTTTCAATTTTTGCATTATGATTGTGTTTGTATAATTTATATTAAAACATTATTTTATTTCTAACCCGCACCCTAATTAGTTTAAGTGGGACAGAAATGAGTTTGAGCAGTTTAAACAGTGGCGAGTTTAAAACCGAGGCATTTCTCATTGGAGTTATGCTATTAGGGGTTGAATAGGATTTAGCCTATTGCCATCCTAATTGAAAGAAACTTTGGCGATAGAATGGTCATGACACGTGAGCTGAGTTATCCATATGGGTGGGGACGAGGGCAAAATTTATTTCATGCCCCTAAAAGGAGCACACATGATAATCAAGTGATCATTTTCCGTCAATGACACAAATGAAGTCTTAAAGAGAGGTGACATTATAACTTAACAGTGGGTTGACTGTTACAAGAACCATTTTAGATTAATGGTGTGTTTGATAATGGAGAGGTTTCTTCCCTTATTTGTTTGGTTTGTAGTATAAAAAATTAGTTTATATTTACTTTTCTTTATATTTTTTTTAAATCAAACAAGAAAAAATATCTATTTTTCCTTCTACTTCTCTCTCCCTTCTTTTTTATTTGTTTTTCATGAATATCAAACATAATTTAAATATGGTTGCAAGGGAGTTAAATAAACTCACAATCACAAAAAGTGACATAATGGTTATCTTGTCTTTGCATTAAGTATGAAGTTTCGTTTTATTTTCATATCTTTTTGTAATCAGTCATCAATCATGCTTGCATAATGTTTGCATAGTCCTTATTAATGACGTCCTTACATAAACTCGAGGAAATAATTCGAATGGCTTAGATGTACTGTAGCAAAAAAAATTCATAAACCCACAAATAAATAAATAAGGGCGGAGGAGAAAAGGGCGCCAAGCCTCGTGTTGAAGTGTGCTCTCGAATTAGTTCAAACGTATCAATTGCTTTTTAACAATTACATAATTGTTTTCCATTTTTAGGCCCTGAAAACGTAAGAGGGAAAGTATGGAAGAGAGGGTTGGTGGGGCGGAGGCGGCGATCGCAGACGGAAGAGTCGAAAACCACGATCTCTCAGTTTCTTCTTCCTATTCCTATTCTTATTACTCCTATTACGACAATTGTCGATGTGATTGTAAGGATGAATCTCCATCCATTCTCCTGGACGACTACGGTTTTCGGGCTTCCCAGCTTTCATCGGGGCTCGAAGACGAAGGGAGGAGCACAGTACATGTTGCTATGAACAATTACAGTGACAACAACAACAACAATAATGATAATAATAGTGGCGATGATACTAATCGATCGATTGAAACTGACGAATCAGAAGAAGATAGTTTCGCCTCCGATTTCTATCAGTGTGGAACAGATTGGTCTTCTTTGATGCTGTCCGAGAAGGAAAACGGCAAGCAGAAGAACAACGACCTACTCTATCCGAAGGCGATGATGCGGCGGCTCAAACAGGCCAATCTTTTCCAGATGTGGGGATTCCAGAATAAGAAGAACCATGTTCCCGAGCCAAACATATCCGACGACAACGACCAACATCGTGAACTTGAAGACGATGATAACAATGATGATGATGCTTATGCTTCTTCTTTTCTGCCTCAACCTCCAAACAAGAAGATGAAGGCCATATCTCCCAGAACGAAATCAAACAACAGCAACTGCAACAGCAGCAGCAACAACAACAAGAGCAATAATGGTTTTCTTCGTTGTACAGTGGCAAAGAGTTATGCTAGTAGCATTAGCGGTGGTAGGACTAGGACTACTCCTCTTACTGATAGTGATAATAATTCTGGAGTTGCCAACAAACAGCGGCGCCGTGTTTGCCCCTTCTATAAGAAAATCCCTGGTTTGTTAACTTTTTCTCCTCTTTCTCATTCGCACTACACTACTCTCAATATTTGAGCATTTCCACAGTAATGTATCATTTTTGGCTGTCAAACCGTAATAACACTGTATTCCATCTCTTTAACAGTCCGTAATTTTATTTATCTTTAGGGGTTCTCATTATCTTGCCATCTGACTTCGATTCATATAGAAGTTGGATAGGTTCAGGACATGTCTGTAATGTAAGAGGAATTATGTATTTGATGCTCCAGAACCACTCCCTTCCCTTGTGGCTAGTATTGAAAACCACTTAAGTTTCTAACTTCTTCTTGAGTTTTGCCTTTTGCATACATTCATTCATCAGGTCAATTATCTTGTGCAGATTCATCAACAAAAGTCGCCATTTTTAGTTTCTCCATGAATCAATGCATTTGTGGAGCCTTTGTAATACATTGAACAATAGTTGCCCTTGTACATCCCAAAAGCCATTGGCCATTGGACTTCTGGTGTTTTAGCAGATCGAGCATTAAAATCCAACACTAGTCACCTTTAAACAGCAATCATTCAGTAGGCTTTAAAACAAACTTGTTATTTTGCTCTTGTTCAACAGGTACACCCTTCTCTGTAGATGCATTCTGCTACGGTCGCATTGAAGGTTGCAATGCATATATGCTTACTCACTTCCATGCTGATCACTATGGCGGCTTGAGCAAGGGATGGTCACACGGACCTATCTACTGCACCCCTCTAACCGCTCGCCTGGTTAGACTGTGTCTATCCGTTAATCCACTGTAAGGAACTCCTTGTTCTGTTTGCTTGGTGCATATGCATTATTTAGTTAAATTTGTCGATTAACCCCTTTTTTGGTAATTTAACTTTGTAATCATGTTATACTTTTTTTTTTCTTTCAGTGTTTTTCTTGATCCTCCCTCCTGCCTCATGCTCTGCTTTAGCCTGTGATTGATATCTGCTTTCTGTGGTGCTCTGTTTGCAGATTCATCTGTCCCTTGGAATTAGGTACTGAATATGTCATCGAAGGAATCAAAGTGACAATGCTAGAAGCTAATCACTGCCCCGGTGCAGCTCTTATTCACTTGTGTCTTCCAAATGGACAATGCTTTTTGCACACTGGAGATTTTAGAGCTAGTAAACTCATGCATGCTTGTCCCCTTCTCATAAACCGACGAGTTAATGTGCTTTATCTTGACACAACATACTGCAACCCAAAGTATAGGTGAGAAACTTTTCAACCAGATCTTATAGCCTAACTTCTTCAAATTGCTGCTATTGTTGTCTTAAAATTTTGAGGCTATGATCAGGTTCCCTTCTAAAGAAGATGTTTTGAGTTTTGTTGTGAGAGTCACTCAAAACTTTCTGAGGAAGCAACCCAGAACCCTCGTCCTTGTTGGGGCGTATAGCATCGGGAAAGAATGTGTTTATCTTGCAATTGCCAAGGCTTTAGGGGTATGCTGGTTCACTTCTTCTTCTTCTTCTTTTGTTTAGGAGTGTTTTATTTGCGTGTTCTTCTTGAGTTTAGCTAAGGAAATTCATTGTTTGGCCTGATAGAAAAGCTCATCTGCAGTTTGTAAGATACTTTCTAGGCTCTGAATACCCCAAATGGTATGGAGAGAGGAATGAGACGATGGAGTCATAATACGTCCCTATTATGACAACAAATGTTAGCAACTGAGTTAGAATTGATTGATTTTATTTAGGTCAACCATCTTAATATTAGGTTTCTCGGAACTGAAGAATATTCAGGAATGAAATCTCATTGATAAGTGAAATCTACTGGATGATATAATTCATACCTTAGATGCAATGACAATTTCACTGGCTGTCAGTTAACATGCAAGGACTATTCTCTTGTTAGTTTAAGTTCTCCCCCTTGTGAAAAAAGGAGCGGAGTTATGTTGTGAAGTCTGTTTCACAGACTAAAAGACACACTGATTAAGATATAGTCATTAACTGTTTCTATAAATGCTGTAGGTTAAAATATATACAAACACTAGAAGGAGGCGTATTCTGCAGTCTTTTGGTTGGCCTGAACTTTCTGGGAATCTGTGTTCACATGGAAAGGAAACACCTCTCCATGTTCTGCCCATATCATCTCTGAGATTCGAGGTTCGGTTCTGAATAGATGTTTAGTTCTTTTGTTTGAAGCATTCTGATATTAAATCAGACGATCACCATTTCTTTTTCTGAAGGTTATGGAGCGTTACTTGAAGACGTTCATGAATCAATATACAGCAGTTTTAGCTTTTAAGCCAACAGGTCAGACATAAAAGCCGTTGCAACGGATTGACCTTGTAATCTATTTGGGTGTTTTTCTTATTAATTGCAGCAAAATGCTAATTCTTTAAAGTAATTCTTCCTCTTCTTCTTCAGGTTGGACTTACTCTGAAACCATTGGCAGTTACCTGGACCTAATAAGGCCCACTTGCAGAGGCATTGTCACAATTTATGGTGAGAGAATTGGATTTGCGCGCCAGATTAATGGACAAGCACTGATGCATTAACACTTCATTAATAGCAAAATTTAGTGTGTGTGTATGAACCAGTGTGATATGGTCTGTTGAGCAAACTTTGAGTTTAATTATATGAAGATGCTGAAAGTTTAGTTTTGGCCATACCTGGCTACCTTATTTTTCAAGATTTTTTGCATGGTTTAAAATAATCCTAGTTATCAAGAACAACCAACACTCATATGGCTATTTCTGCAGGAGTTCCATATAGCGAGCACTCCAGCTTCACAGAACTACGAGAGTTTGTTCAGGTTTGATTCTGAAATTTTACTCATGCACAAAGATAGCCATCCATCCCTGACTAGTAATCATCATTGTCATTTTTTCCATTTCCCAGTTTCTTAGGCCTGACAAGATTATTCCTACCGTCCATGTTGGAAATGCTGCTAATCGAGATAAGATGCAGTCCTACTTTCAAGAATGGCTGAAAGGATAAAGGTGGAATTCTGTTAATTTAACTTGTCTGTTGTATAACGAGGCCCTCCTGTATCTAGTGAAAACATCAATGTGATTTGTTGGACTCAGGCAAATGTTGATATGAGTACGTACTTTGGTTGGGCATCATTGCTATTGAGATTTAACTGCTGGCATGCTCAGACCGACCCAAATTTTCTGCTAGAAATTTCAGGAACGGAAAGATTGGCTTATCCAGTTTTGATGATTGTTGATATATGTGTGTGTATATATATATGTATATGTAAGAGTAAAGATTTTGCCGCAGGACTGCCAAAGATTATATGACATATTGTATGCCTCATAAAAAGGAGCATTCCTTATTAGCTTTCATTTTTTGACTTGGAATTGCCACAACATGGGTATTATGCTTAGCAAGAATTAGATCTTTTCCAGAAATTTGTAATTCGTGGTCTAATTAGACAACATGCTGCTTCAAACATGGGACTTTCTTCTGATTTTGTTAGAAGGGGGCTTTGCTTCATGGAGAATTCTCTTTTAACACTTGAGAAATTATATCAAGAACCAATAAGGGTTTTTTTAATTTTTAATTTATATATTCTTTGAGAACGCTTCCTTTCTATTGTTTACTCCTATGTACTGATTTTTTTTTTGGTTGTAACACGAAGGAACAATCTGGGAGGTATAATTAAAAGTCAAACAAGTAAATATTCACACAAATATATTATGAAAATTGATTAAAAAATTGAGAGAGATTTACGATAATTCCTATCAATCTCTCGGTTGTATCTTGTCGGCCTAAGTGTCACGAGCTGCCCTTCAAGGTCGGGCCCATGCCCTCATTTTCCAGCCTCGTGTCAACTCTACTATGTTTGTACATATTGTATAGAGTGTAGGAATGTAAGTTTGGAGTCGGATGCACGCGTAGATTTTCCCATGTCAAGGTGTGTGTGTTGGCTTTCATTTGCGAGGTGCCCATTTGGCTGACTTGTCTGGTGCCGCCCACGACAAGTGCCACACGGGCTAGTCCACTTGAAAGTGTTGGACCGTGACATTTGGTATCAGAGCACTGTGGTTGCTTGAAGGATTTGGGAACCATGCCTCCAAAGAAGTCGGCACAAGAACGCCTCGACGAGATAGAGGTGGAATTTGAAAGGTTAAGACGTGAGACGGCGGAAAGCTTGGCCCGGCTCGGTGATCGCCTAGACCTAGTGGAAGTAAGCACGGCAGCTGAGACGCCACGGGCTAGTGCCACCATTGGCGGGCTTGCTGACACAGAAGAGCTTCGGGATGAGGTGAAAGAGTTGAGAGGCGAGTTGGATGAGATCAACACCAAGCTAAACTTGCTAATGCGGGCAGTCGGTAACTCGGCCCCTCACACCTCAATCTTTGACACGGCAAAGGTACGCGTTCCAGAACCCCGTGCCTATGGTGGAGCACGTGATGCCAAAGAGTTGGAGAACTATCTCTTTGACATGGATCAATATTTCAGGGCCGTCAAGGCCGACTCAGAAGAGACCAAGGTCACCATGACTACCATGTATTTGAGCGGTGATGCTAAATTGTGGTGGCGCACAAAGCATGAAGAAATCCTACAGGGCCGCTGCACCATTGACACATGGGAAGACTTAAAAAGGGAATTGAAGGCCCAATTCTTCCCTGAGAACGTCGAGTACATAGCTCGGTGCAAGCTTAGAGATTTGAAACACACGGGCACTGTGAGGGAATATGTTAAACAATTCTCCGGGCTAATGTTGGACATCCAGGACATGTCAGAAAAGGATAAAATGTTCTATTTCTTGGAAGGGCTAAAGCCTTGGGCGCGTGCCGAGCTCCAAAGGCAACGTGTGCAGGACTTGGCATCCGCCCAGGCCGCAGCTGAGCGCCTGACAGACTACACCTCCGAAGCTTCATCCTCCACGAACAAGAAAAAGGATTCATCGAGTGGGTCAGGTGGAGGCGGTGGAAAGTTCGTCAGGGCAAACAAGGGACAAAGTGGGGGAGGCGACAAGGGATCTTCTTCCTCCAAGTTCCAACCAAAATCCCAGGCGCCCAACACTGCAGGAGATAAGCCCAAGTTTATTAAATGCTTTTTATGTAGCAGTCCCCATAGGGTGTCAGAGTGCCCCCATAGACAAGCATTAAATGCCTTACAAGCTTCTTTGTCTAGTGGTGATGCGCAGGAACCGGACGAAGAAGAAGAAGTTGAAGGAGCCCCGCGGATGGGTGCCATGCGCTTGCTCAATGCCTTAAAGAAGCAAGCCGAAACAAAGAAGGCCTCGCCCAAAGGCCTAATGTTCGTGGATGTGCGCATCAATGGCAAGTTGGCCAGGGCCATGATTGACACTGGTGCCACTCACAACTTCGTGTCAGACACGGAGGCAGCACGCTTGGGCCTAAAACTAGACAAGGACTCAAGCAAGATGAAAGCTGTGAACTCGGCAGCTCGGCCCATCCAGGGAGTAGCTAAATCGGTGCCAGTAAAGTTACAGAATTGGGAAGGGCATGCCAACTTCACCACCGTTCCTATGGATGATTTCCAAGTGATTTTGGGCATGGAGTTTCTGCGGGACACCAAGGCCATTACAATGCCTTTTGCTAGCTCATTGTGCTTAATGGGGGAGGACCCCTGCCTTGTTCCCACCGTGGCTCAATCCTCTAAAGACAAGTTCCTCTCGGCGATGCAACTTAAGAAGGGGGTGAAGCACGGTGAACCAACATTTGTGGCAGTTTTGTCGGTGAATGAGGAGATGGAACAAGGACCCATGCCAGCAGCTATCAAAAGGGTTCTACGTGAATTTTTAGATGTGATGCCCAAAGAACTGCCCAAAACTCTACCTCCACGGCGCCCGGTGGATCATGAGATTGAATTGTTGCCAGGGGCAAAGCCTCCTGCTCGTGAGCCGTATAGAATGGCCCCTCCTGAGCTCGCGGAGCTAAGGAAACAATTGAACGAGTTGATTGAAGCGGGCTTCATTCGCCCTTCTAAAGCACCATTTGGAGCCCCTGTCTTGTTCCAAAAGAAGCATGATGGGAGTCTGCGGCTGTGTGTAGACTATCGGGCTCTCAACAAGGTGACGGTGAAGAACAAGTATCCCATCCCATTGATTGTAGATCTCTTTGATCAATTGTGTAATGCCAAGTTCTTCACCAAGCTCGATTTGCGGTCGGGCTATTATCAAGTGCGCATAGCGGATGGGGATGAACCGAAGACAACTTGTGTGACGCGGTACGGGGCATTTGAGTTCTTGGTGATGCCTTTTGGCTTAACTAACGCCCCAGCCACCTTTTGCACGTTGATGAACCAGGTGTTTCATGACTACCTGGACAAGTTTGTGGTGGTCTATCTAGATGACATAGTGGTGTACAGCTCTAACCTCGAGAAGCATGTGGAGCACTTGAGGATGGTGTTCAGGAAGCTACGGGAGAATCACCTCTATGTCAAGGAAGAGAAGTGCTCCTTTGCACAGGAGCGCATAAAGTTTCTCGGGCACATCATCGAGCAGGGACATATTCGGATGGACATGGACAAAGTGAAGGCAATTCAGGAAATGGAAGGCCCCAACTAATGTATCGGAGCTACGCTCTTTCTTAGGGCTAGCCAATTACTATCGGCGGTTCGTTGAAGGGTATTCAAGAAGGGCCGCCCCCTTGACAGACTTGCTGAAGAAAGATAAAGCCTGGGATTGGTCAAGGGAACGCCAAGGAGCCTTTGCTGACCTGAAAGCAGCCGTGATGAGTGATCCAGTCCTGGCCTTACCGGATGTCTCAAAGCCCTTTGAAGTGCAAACCGATGCTTCAGATTTCGCCCTTGGTGGAGTACTACTTCAAGAGGGTCATCCAGTTGCTTATGAAAGTCGCAAGCTGAGCGACGCTGAGAAAAGATACACTGCCCAAGAGAAGGAGCTGCTTGCGGTAGTACATTGCCTTCGGGTGTGGAGGCACTACTTGCTGGGGTCCAAGTTCATAGTGAAGACTGACAACGTGGCCGTTAGCCACTTCTTAACTCAGCCCAAATTGACCCCAAAACAGGCTCGTTGGCAGGAGCATCTTGCTGAGTTTGATTTCAACCTAGAATACAAGGCGGGCTGCACCAATCAGGTGGCAGACGCACTAAGTCGCAGGGCTGAGCTTGCTGCTATCAAATTGGTGGCGAACCTCACGGCTAGCAAGGTCGCCACAAGCATGCGGGAACGGATCAAGGAGAACTTGTTGAAAGATCCTATGGCCCAAACCATTGTGCAGCTAGCCAAAGAAGGGAAGACACGCCAGTTTTGGGTTGAGGATGACTTGCTTATGGCCAAAGGAAATCGGGTTTATGTACCCAAAGCTGATGACCTACGAAAGGCGCTCCTGCGGGAGTGTCATGACACCTTATGGGCTGGCCACCCAGGGTGGCAGCGAACATTGGCACTATTGAAACAGGGCTACTATTGGCCCCATATGAAAGATGATGTGATGGATTATACGAAAACTTGTCTCACCTGCCAGCAAGACAAGATGGAGCGAGCCAAGACAGCTGGGTTGTTAGAGCCACTTCCTACTCTAGGGAGGCCCTGGGAAAGTGTCTCACTTGATTTCATCAGCAATTTGCCGAAGGTTGGAGATCTTAGCTCTATTCTGGTGATAGTAGACCGGTTCTCCAAATATGCCACATTCATCCCAGCACCAAAGTATTGCCCGGCAGAGGAGACAGCTCGTCTATTTTTCAAACACATTGTCAAGTATTGGGCCGTGCCCTAAAGCATTGTCAGTGACCGAGATTCCAGATTCACAGGGACCTTCTGGTCAGAACTCTTTAAGCTTCTCGGTTCACAGCTCGCCATGTCGTCTAGCTATCATCCACAAACTGATGGCCAGACGGAACGATTCAATGGGTTACTTGAAGAGTATTTGCGCCATTTTGTCAATGCCAACCAGAGAAATTGGGTGCAATTACTTGATGTTGCTCAATTTTGTTTCAATTCTCAGAAGAGTTCTTCCACTAACAAGAGCCCTTTTGAGATTGTTACAGGTCAGCAGCCACTGATGCCCCACACAGTGGATGGGCCTTACACTGGAAAGTCTCCGAGAGTCTACAACTTCACCAAAGAATGGAAGCGGGGGAATGAAGTAGCAAGAGCTTACTTAGAGAAGGCTTCCAAGAGAATGAAGAAGTGGGCAGATCAAGGAAGAAGGCCGCTCGGATTCCAAGTTAGAGACCTGGTGCTAGTAAAGTTAACGCCTGAACAACTCAGATTTCTTCGCAACCGTGACCGGCGCCTAGTGCGAAAGTATGAGGGACCTGTTCCAGTTGTCGCCAAGATTGGGAAGGCATCTTACAGGGTCGAGCCTCCAGCCTGGATGAAAGTACACGCAGTGTTTCATGTGAGTTGTCTCAAGCCCTACCACGCAGACCAGGAAGATTCAACTCGCAACATTTCCACAAGAGCAGCCATCAACGCCAAGCCACCAACACTGAAGCAGGTTGAAGACATTCTCGCTGACAGAGTGGTCAAGGGAAGGCGCCCACGCTTGGAGTACTTAGTGAAGTGGAAGGATCTTGGAGATGAAGAGATCAGCTGGGAGAAGGCGGAAGACTTGCAACCGTTCGTGGACAAGCTCGAGGAGTACCTTACTTCAAAGTCTACGAGGACGTCGACCGCATAAGTGGGGGAGAGTGTCACGAGCTGCCCTTCAAGGCCGGGCCCATGCCCTCATTTTCCAGCCTCGTGTCAACTCTACTATGTTTATACATATTGTATAGAGTGTAGGAATGTAAGTTTGGAGTCGGATGCACGCGTAGATTTTCCCATGTCAAGGTGTGTGTGTTGACTTTTATTTGCGATGTGCCCATTTGACTGACTTGTCTGGTGCCGCCCACGACAAGTGCCACACGGCCTAGTCCACTTGAAAGTGTTGGACCGTGACACTAAGCAAGCGAGAGAGAGAGAGAGAGAGAGAGAGAGAGAGAGTGAAAGAGAGAGAAGAACAAAGAAGGGGAGATTGGAAACCGATCAAACGCTCTACTAAACTTGCACATACATGGCACATAATCTTCCTGACTGATACCAACAAATTAAATAGGACAAATAGCAACCGATAATTGGTGGAGTAATTACTTAACACACACAGAGTACGCAATTGTGATTCAAAAGTATACTCTGGAATTACATTATAATAAAAATGACGAGTTTTTCTTTTGCTCGAATAGGCTAATGCTGAATCGCCATCACGATGTGAAATGCACTATGCTGAATCGCTAGCATTATAAAAGAGTAACCCAAACAACTCACAGCTTAAAGCAGCTTAAAATGAAAGAAATTTTCTTTTGTTCGAATTGGCTATTGAAGTTAAATTGGGAGAACTAAGAGGGTTAATAAAGCAGGTAAGGGAGATCTACTCACATAGGACCCTCATCCAACTATAGTCCTCCGTGGCAAGGATTTCAAATAACTTCATTTGCCTTGTTAATGGTAATTTCAAATCCACACCCATAAACCTCTCAAATGCATCAGTGCATATTGCTGAAATCTAAAATGGAAGTTAATATATCTTAGTCTAAGCTGTAATCCTCGTGTTTGAAACCCCTCAATCCAAGCACAACCCTAAGAGCATACTTTGTATAACACAACAAAAGAAAAAAAAGAAAAAGAGCATAGTTGATATAACACCCCCACCCTCCACATTATAAACAAACCAGTTAGAAAATGTAGTTTCACCAATCAAACATCCTACTGGAGAAGGAACAAAAAAAGATAAAAAAAGAAGAGAAAAGAAAAAAGAGTATAGTTGATATAACACCCCCCCCACCCCACCCCACCCCCCCCCCCCCCCCCCCCCCCCCCCCCCCCCCCCCCCCCCCGCGGGCACAATACTCAACCAACCAATTAGAAAATGTAGATTCACCAATCAAACATCCTACTGGACAAGAAAATTTCAATTAAAAATGTTTGGCATTGAATGGTGCATCATCAATCCAAGAGAATGAGTGCAGCTTATGAGCGAGGGCACAAAAAACATATAACTGAGAAGAATTACTTACATTCGCCAAACATTGTCAGCAAAACCTTTTAGGCAGGCATTAAGAAAACAAAGGGTATTGAGGGAGAATCAAGAGTCACACAGCTGCCCAAGTTTGCCAAAACAAGAAAAAGAGTAATTTGTTTTTGTATACACTGAAATCCCTTGAAGATTCTAAAAATGTTTTGTCACCAACAAAAAGAGGGACAATAAATAGTTCTTCAATTTGAATAACAAAGTAGGAAAGAGGAGATAGTAAAAACCTAAATATTATCCAAAGAACAGAGAAGAAAGAGGGGGAAAAAAAAAAAAGAAGAAAACCAGAGATCAGGCCTGGGTCCCCGTCATAGACTTCATCTGGATGTGATTGGAGTCGGAAGCGGCTACAGTGGGCAAGGCCTCGTAAGACCCAAACCTCCTGATTCCAACAGTTTTGGCAACGACAGCATAAGTGACCATGACAATGACGACCACGAACATGACGTGAACCACAAACACCAGATCGAGGATTGCGATGGCCCTAAGCTTGGACTCTTCCAAATCGCACTTGGTGGAGCCCTCGACACCGCTGACAACGTCTAACAGCTTGTGGCAGCCTTCAGGTATGAAGGCATCCACGTAGAGTGAGAGACCGGTCTGCAGCACCCAGAGCCCTTGGAGGCAGAGAGACGCCCCAATGCCGACGTCTGCGACGAAGAGCCTGGGGTGGCAGGCGAGGACGAGACAGAGGACAGCGGTGAAGGCGGAGATGCGGGCGGAGACGGAATCGCATTTGGCCTGGAGATCGGAGGTCTGGACGGAGGCGGCAGCGGAGGAGACGGAGTAATGGAGGAAGAACAGGCCGGAGGCGACGCCGAAGAAGAGATCGGGGGGAACGGGGAGGAGGGAGGTGGTCTCTGAGAGAAGGAGGGCAATGGAGAGGAGGAAGAAGAGGAAGAGGACGCCGGAGGCCTGGAGGGAGGTGAAGCGGTGGACTGGGGTGCGGCCCTTGAGGAGCGGGTCAGAGTCCGACGAGATTAGGGTTTGGTGGGCGAAGGCAATGAGGAGGAAGAGGATCAGCAGGTACAGCTGCAGGTGCTTAAGGCGTTGCGAGGAGGAGGAGGAGGTGAAGGGGTGGTAGGGTTTGGCAAAGTAGTCACGAGGGGATTTGAGGTGGTTCCTGGTGGTGCAGATGAGATGGTAAAGTCCCTGCGATATCAGAGCCGACGACGATAATATGTGATAGATTAGGGCTGCCATTACAGATTACTCCTCTCTTCTTCTTCTTTCTCTTTTCTTTCTCGTTTTTATTCTTCTTAGACAGAGGGAGATAGAGATAGATCAATCGACCGATTGATCGATCGATCGATTGGTGCTGTGTTGTTGCTGTTCTAGTTCGGAGTTGAGGAGACTTTGTAACATCGTCAAATGGTTGAATTTGGGGGGGTGTGGGTGTGGGTGTGGGCGGGGGCGGGGGCGGGGGAGCTATCCCAAGAGGGAGGGAGGGCCAAACCAGAAAGGTTAGAGAGGGGCTCGGAGACGAAAATGCCACTTGCTGAACGTCGCTCTTCTTACTTATTTCCTTTTTTGACTATTCGTACCACAATAGAACATATAATTTACACAATAGATTCTCTGAAGCATGATAGCTCGGTATCATTATACCCTTCATTTAAAAAATTTTTTGCACTTTTTACTCATTTAGGGTGCACAATTCTATCAATTCAACCCTTTACTAAACTAAAATAAACATTCTTTAATAAAATAGCCTACAATTGCTACCATCGGTAATTAGTTTTCAACCAAATATCTATCTCCCTCCAAATTTTCCCTGAGAAAAAAATAAAAGGAATGCAATCTAATTGTCTAATACATATAAATAACTTTTAGAATTTGAAGATAGACACAAGACAATGATAGATGGAGGAGGCAAAATCTGTATATTCGTTCCAAATTGTTAGTATCTCTGCTTTGTTAGTAAACTTCGGGGTGGTATAAATTTTTCGTCTCTGTTTGTGGCTGCTTTTTTCCTCTCTTTTTTCCCCTATAATTTCTTTTATGTGTTCTTTTTCTTGTAGGATCATATAAGGAAGCTAATTAGAGTTTTACTTTGTCCTTAATCCAGAAGCAACTTTGGTTACCTCCAAGATAACCGCCGCTGCCGCGGCCACCAGGAGCGGCAGCAACAACAATGCATAAGCTAATTTATCCCAAGAATAAGCCCGGTGATCAAAGTTTGAAATTTAAAGGTCTGCTTTCTCTAAAATCTTACGTTCAAAATTTTTTAACTGCTATCAACTCCTTGGGGCTACCCTAAAATTTTTGACCTGATAATTATCTAATTTGTGTGGAACAAAAGCATTACACAAGTCCGAAACTAGTTGAGATACGCACAAACTGATCTGAACACCTGATCATAAAAAAAAAAAATAGTAGTTGAATAACATATACTATTCATCCTTGTCTAAATATATATACATATATACTATTGATAAATCTAGAATTTCTCTTGCCAAAGTGCAAGAATTTGCCATCTAAAGTGTAAATTTCCTAATTCCAACATGAATGGTCTAGTTTTGATTAAATCGAAAAAATAAAATAATCAAAATACGCGTAAACAGACTCGAACATTCTAGCCATTAAAACCAAAAATAAAAATACCAAAATGAGTAAAATATTAATCAATTGCGATCATTATCATCCAGCACTCAACCGTTATTTTGCCATTCCATGTTCTCTATGAACATTAAAAGTGATGAAGGTAAGAATCCGACAGTTGGATTCTTTGCAATAAAAGGAGACAAGATATAATAAATAAAAAAAAGGTAAATGTGAGACTTGAGGCTATAAAGCGGGGAAATTAGCCATCTATTCAAATATATCAATACTGCATATCTGGCTGTGATACTTCTGCAACAACACCCGTATCCAGCCTGAGACGGGTTGATACCATGCTACTCTCTCTCTCTCACCCACACACACCCACCCCCATATATTATATAGCGTGATATATATATATATAGTGCTGCTATGGCCTAAAATATTGTGATGGTGGTGGTGGGAGATTGGTAAACTACTCCACCAAGACTTCATTTGACTCCATGCACTCCAAAGGGCACAACTAATCAGAACCCTCCATAACTTATACAGAGAAGGGAATGAGTAAAATGCTTTTCAAAACTTGCTGAATTCACAACAATCTTAAACCCTATCCCATCTCTGACCTGGCATGGTGACTCTTCTCCCACCCCCGCCCCGCTTAACCCTCTCCTATTCCCACCCCATCCCACTTCTTTTATGCTAATAATTTTTTTACACATCACGAGTAAAACAAAGACTATAAAATCACCGTAATTATATTCAAACATAATATTTATAAATAAAAAATAAATAAATATGTATATATATATATATAAACGGGAAGTGTCCAAGGTGGAATATGGAATATTGAGTTGTTTTGCCATCTCTAATCCCACCAACATGACAACAATTGGTTACAAAAAATTTCATCGAGGGCAAAATCGATATTGCAGAAAGACAAAATCCCTTAGATCCTGAATGGCCAACCACTGAACTACAAACCAAGCAGTCCTCATGTTAAGTCTTCGACTTCAGGATTTGATTCCAATTTGATTAAGATCCGCAAAGAAATCGAGTGTACAGCTCTACTTGCACATCTGCTAGAGAATCCAGCATTACCACATGCACTCCTACCTTTCGGTTTAAACCTCTACTCAGTGAAAGTTTTTAATGAACTTGCATAACAATGACAGGATCTTCTGTGGACCATAATTTTGTTCGATGGAAAAAAAGAAAACGGAAAAAAAAAGTACAGAGATCTCGGAACAATATATGCAAGCAGAAAAAATCTGAAAACAATATACATTCATCGGCAGTTTAAGCAAATAGATTCCATTAAGGAACACACAAATCTGAGAACAGTAGGAGCTGGTTTTATACTTCCACCCACACCAATTATGACAATCAAACGCACACATCATAAATCTACATCAGGTGCAATATTTGTTCATGCTTAGAAAAGCATGACAAAGGGCCGGCCCTGAAATATGAAAACATGCACTCCAATACATGCTTTGTAAATAAAGTAAAATTCATCGAACTTTTTCCCCCTTTTTTATTTTTTTATTTCCAGCAGAGCATCATGATTCATCACACCGATACCAATCAAAAAGGACAGGCACAAAAGACTTCATTTACCAATCTCACACTACAGCTGCAGACTTGTACTTGCATGCTATATGATAAGGACAAGGAGCATAATCACCAACACCACTACGAAAATTGCCAGCACCCACCAACACTGTTATTACAAAGGTACAACATAATCAAAATGAAATACAAAGATTTTAACATAAATATGTTAGAGAATAAGAAATGAGCTAAAACCATCAAATTCTGAGAAATCAACCACTCACTATGCCATTAGTGTTTTCAGGTATTCTATCTCCATTAATTTATGGATGGTACAATATCAACATTCTATATAATGATTCATGACATAATACTTTTGAAATTCAATTCAATATTTTCTTGTAAATAAAAAATGTAGGTTGTGCTGATTGATGGATTTGAATTTGACCTTGAATTCCAAAATCGGGTTTTTTAAAATTCACTGCTCAGAATTTGTATTCAAAAAGATCAAAGGACAGATTTGAGAACTTTTTATATGTTATAGTTGCGCATATCACAACTTTGGTCCTCTATTCGCTCTTATTTCTCACGATCCATCCCCAATAACTAACCCTTCTAAAGAGTCACAAATGTGAACCCCAAATTTGCCACTCCCAAATGCAATAGTGGTAGCAGAAGCTCAAATATTTGCATTCATATTTTAGTTCAGCCATTTCTGTCCCTAATTAGTGGCCTTTTGCTTAATCATCTCTCTCTGACAGATGCATTCACATAGACAACCAACGCAACTTCGGCCATTGTGAGATGCTATCTTTCAGGAAAAAAAGCATGATATTCTTCCACGTTTTTTGGGCTATCTTTGTTAACAAAATCAAATGCACCTCATATGACTTTGAACTTCTTATTTGTTCTAAAATTTTCATTTTTTTATTTATTTTTGTCATCAATGAGCAACAATTCAACTAGGATTACAGTATAAGATCATAAAGAATGAAAACCAACTTGCCCCATGTTTAGGCAAGAACAATTTCATACATAAGCTTAAAAGGGTGTCATAATATTACTTACCCATGAGCATTTAGATTTGACACTTTTGGAAGCTTTAGATAGCTGTACTCTACCCTGGGTTGTTGCAGCAGACGAAGCCTCAATATTTGATTGAATGTCATCTGTTACAATGAAACAATTTTCAGACAGGCAAAATAAAAGCACAAGAAAGATATGTGGAATGCATTCTTGTGGGTATTTGATAACTTACCAATAACAACACCCTGCTCATGAACTAGAACAGCTAAGTCTTTAAATATTTCATTGGCTTGTCCGATTTGATCTTGTATGTCTCTAATACCCTGTTCCCTTTCTTCCATTATGGCCTCATTGAATGCTATTTCATTTCCTAGCAGTAATACCTCCTGCCTGCATATTTTTTACATCAAAGATATTTGCTGTCAACGAAGGTTCTACCAAATGTCTTCAAAACAAATAATGGAAACCAGTGCAGTGGTATCCAAATACTTAATTAGGTGCCCAATCAGATTACGAGAACAATAGATACACGTCAGCCTTAGAAGATCAAATACACAAATATAAACTTGCTTAGTTGTGATGCAAAATGCATAGAGACAACAGTCAAGGCACATAAGCCATTCGTACCCAATAACACAGTAATTGTTCTTTCCTCAGATGGACATGTATAAACATGCATTGGTTTTGTAGAATTAATATGCATCACAATCTCCAAGGTTGAAACTCCAAGAATCCTGATTGGAAAGTGTCTTGAAAATTCTATAACCTGTCAGATGCTTGTAGAGTTGCATTATCTTGAAATTAATCTTAATCTATTACTTTCTAATACCCTACTATAACCGTATCATGGTTTCATTTTATATTCAAAATATATTATAATACCTCGGGAGCCAATGAAACTATTTTAGTAAAATTTAACTGTCGCAATTCCTAAGCGATCCCACCAAAAACTCGATTTCCTTTTGGATTTCCTTCTTGATCAATGACAACTGATATTTTACCAATATTGGATTTTCTCTTGTAATTTTCCTTTTTTATTATAAAAGGAAAGCTCTCAAAATAATCCGTGTCTACAGAAGTCGTCGCTCACAGATTGAGCAATGGAATTTCTTGAGTTATTCCTTTGTTCTTTCAACTTCCTATCTGTTAATTCACAGCATTGTCAACCTTTAAAACCAAAATTTATTGCAATAAACATGGAGAAGAGCTGTTGGCAAAGACTAGTGGGAATTTCTAATACTACAGGGCCTATTTTCTTTCTTTTTTCCAGTTAACAAAAGTCCGGCAGGAATTTGAGCCAAGCTCCAAGAAAAGCAGCACCCACAAGATCAGCATAAAGGTCCTTCAGTCCCTGTTAGCAAGGGTGACATTAGCTTCCCCTTGTAATAGACTTGCGTTAGCTAAAAATCATCACATTGCTTCCCCTCGCTTGAAGGTGGAAAAAATCTGCAATATTCAAAGAGCTAGCAAATCACTTAGAAGGAGATTTACATCATAACACTGTAATCATCACGATTCATTTTCATCTTTGACAAGGACCTGATTGCAACTGTATGCTTACTTATACCTTGAATTTTCTCTAGCTATGGGATTGGCTCTGTTCTAGAAGCTAGACTTAAAAAAAAACAACAAAAGCAGACTTATTCCCCTCAAAATTTTTGAATAGAGAACCACCCTGTTAATCTTTTCCTGAGTGGTTCCCGCTCAATATCAATACCCCAAGCAATGTTTTGAAACCTAGACCAATAAGCAAACCAGAAAAATGACCGGTTTAACCGGCGGGATCAACTAGAATTGAACCATAACATATATATATAATATATATATACTAAAATTCCAAATTAACCAACAATCCTAAACTAAAATATTTCCAACAATTTTTTCTTCCTTTCTAACAACACATAAAATCAATAAACACCCAATGTAACAATGCAAGGGGAGGCAATGATGCGGTGTGACAAGCGTTGGCCAAGCAACAGTAAGCCCAACCCCATCTCTCTCTCTTGTAGAATTCTGATATCTATCACCATTAATAGTCGTATCAGAAGAATTTCAAAAGTTCAAGTGAGTTCATCTAAGTAGGGGCACTAAAGCTGTAATTTTTCACCTGTAGAAAGGTTGATACTCTGTTCTTTGTCAGCAACACATGTCTAAAATTGAGCTATGTGTAAGCTGCTAAAACCCTGGATAATTCCTTTGAACCGTAACCGGTTCACATGGCCCACAGTTCAACAACAATTTTTTGTAGCTTTGTGAATATAAGGCTGTTCTTTTGTTGAAACATTTTAGGGGGTACATCCGGACCCTAGGAAGTACAGACACTCCGTTGGAGAAGCCGTACACATGTCGGAAACCGACACTCATCGGACACTCGTGTGCTGAGATTGCGGAATTTCCCACGGCCTCGCTATAGTGCATACACATACTATCAAAAATTATGATCTGATTAGTATAGCGTAATTTACGTGACTAGAATCATACATTCGAGATCTCTCTAGTTTGATCCCGAATAACAAGTATCAGCAACAAGCACGAATCAAGTAATAGCAACAAGCACGAATCAATTGCTCGAACTCAACTTTCGGACTTTTGTTGTATCCCTCATATATGCCTTACTCTAGAAAAAGTGGGCTCACAGCTGCTAGGGTTTCTCTTACTCACAAAAACGTGTATCTCTCAATTATGAGCAAGTGTAACCCTAACTGTTCTTAGAATGCGTATATATAGAGGTTACAGCAGGGACCATAAGATTAGTATAACTAGGGCTTCCTATGCAAATAAGGATTTCTAATCCAACCAAGATTAATCCCTATTTACGTAAATTATAATTTATACTACTAATGAATTATAATTGCACTCATTGTCGTACTAGGAATTATATTTCGAGCTTCATATTATTAAATGCTTAATTATCTCCCCACGTTAAGATTACAGATACCCGTCTATTAAATTAAATTACTGACAATTAAATTTCATATACTTATTTAATTCCTTGAGACCTTTCACTTAACTTATTTGATATGTCAGATTCATATTCACCTGCACGGTTTGACATAATCAAAACTTATAAACTTCCTCTAGAGAGTATTATCAATCCCTATACTGGAACGTGAATTCCATCAATTAAAAATATTCACCATACATCTAATGTTATTGTCCAACTCACTGAATTTATTGACCCACAAAGAATCTCACTCTTCTGCGAATCAAAACAATAAACACTACATGCACGTGTCTATTTATTATATTAAGATTAAGAGCATAAGCACTCATAATAATCATGAAGTATTAATTATTTTATATAGTCAGTATAAAAATAATTACCTCAACACGGTCTTGTTCAATACAAACAAAGTGTACTACTACAAAGAATTAGAACTATATCGTTCTTCATAGTCAAGAAAGACCTATTAAAACCTTGTGCTACAATCACACTGATAGTGTGTCCAGTTCCATCTAAGACTGTGAACGATAAGTTTATATTCCATAAGAACCGATAATCTGATCTTCCGTGTATAAGCTGTACTCTACACACCAAATCATCTACTATTAGAATATGAGACACACGTACAGAATCATTAAATAAATAACACAATACAAACATTGCTCACACAGATTCTTATTAAAATGGAATAACTAATTTATTAATAAATACTAAAACCATTATACAAAGCATGTCTTTTAGTATAAATCCCTAACATTGCAGACACGTGTTGGACACTTCGTTTTACGTGTCCGATTTTTTAATTATTTATTTTTATATCGGACACTCTACGGACAAGGCTTAGACAAGCGTGTCCCATTTTAGACACTTTAGGGACACAGCAGGGCTCAACAATAAATTTTAAAACTAATTGTTGGATCAAAGAAGAAGAAGAAGAAAAAAAAAACAAGTATGCTACTTATATTGGTGGTTAATTTATTTTTGAGTTTTCTTTATGAATTTTAAATTAGTTGATGATGGATAATTGATGAAGTGTAATGACATTTTAATGTTTTCTGTAGTTTATGATTTTATAATATTATGTATTGATGAAACAATTTTTTTGTTGTTAATGTGTTTGTTTACTTTATCATTTTTAATTGAATGTAATTAACTAATTGTGAATGATTTGTTGCCAATTGAGTAGTGAAATATGTTGTTTTACTTATTTTAATTGGCGTTATCTTGTATATTTTTTACTTTTTTTTTTTTGTAAAATATTTTTATATTTGACACATAAAAAATATAAAAATATATTCTTTTGTTGTGTCCTTGCCGTGTCTTATCTTGCATTTTTTGAAAATTGCAGTGTCGGCATGTCCGACACATATCGTGTCCGACACACGTGTCCATGTCCATGCTTCTTAGTCCGAACCTTTCTTTAGACCGGTTCTTGGTTCTTCTGGTCGAACTGGCCAGTTCAGTCCAATTGTTAAAACGTTGACCCAAAAGTTTGTTATCTACCATCTTACGAGTGCGAAATAATCTTCAAGGTGCATCAAAATTTGAAGGTCAACTTTTGGCAACCCATTTTTTTGCTTACATAATTTTTAAGATAGAGAAGGTCAGCAGTTACCAGTAAGTCCCCAATCACCTAAAGGACATGTACACATCACCTATACCTTTTTATCCAGCACATGGCCTCATATTTCCAACTATCCCATTCACCCTAGAGGAATCAGTACCCTATCCTCCAGTTAGAGAGTGATGCCCTAAAACGTGCTGATATACAAAGACACAACGCCTCATAATTTATCTGATTTTAACAGCAGTAGCTAACACATGTAAAACAGCATTGCACCAGTATATTTACTACAGAGATGAAATGACGAAAAATCTCTGTTGCGAAGAATAGTGAATCTGATAAAAGTACGACAAAAGTCACTCTAATACTTAAAGTGCCCACCTTTTCTGTTCCAAAAGAAATGGCTGGTTCTCCTGGTCCGTGCTAGTTGCTGCGTAATCAACAGAGCTAGTGCTGCTTCCAAATGCACAATCAACTGTGTGTAAGAATTAGCGGTAAAATTGACAAGATTATAAACACAAGAAACTGAAGTTGAAAATTTTAAAAGAAAATCATATGATTGCATACGTTGTGGTCATGGAAGATGGTGGGGCAAAGGGTGAGTAACTAGACTCGCGCTCAGAGGCAAGTTGTTGAACTTTCTGGAATTCTTGCAACGTAGTTTGAAAATCTCTTGCAAGCTTAGCATCTTCGATTCTCTTGCTTGGCTAAAGAATTCACCCAACTAATTTCATTCAATAACACCAATTATGTATAGACTATAGAAGCTAGTTCAATAAACTGACATGAATAATCTGAGCTGCAAATTGATGAGCAAATTATCTCAACAAATAAATGTGAAATAAACAACTAGTCAAAACATTGACAGATAGTTAGAGAAATTTCATCAAACCATTTTTCTCCACACATTTGGGAGGAATACAAAACTGGCTAACCATCTTCATTTCTCAAGGATTCTGATTATAACCTTATTTAGTATCCAACCTATCAATCAATCAGTGAAAAGTGTCTCCAGCTACTAGGTGGATTGTTAAGACAGACACAATTCCACAAACTTAATCATTTCAAATGCTATAAGGGCATCAATCCTCAAGACACATTTGTACCACTTCAACGTGTGGTTAACGCCACCACAACCAAAGCCTTGGAACTCCAACCCTCTCCCTCACTATCAACTTTCTAACACATGAAAAAGCTTAGGAGGAAATAAAAGCAGGGCTTGAATTTGCAAGCAAAGAGTCAGAAAAACAATAAACGTTATGACATTACCCAATAGCCATGTGAACTACATATAAACGTTGAATGGATTACTGGAACGGTGGAACTGTGGACCAATTTTGCAGTCACCTCAATTGATAAAAAAAAAAAGTTACAAGAGAAACAAAAGGTTCCATTTTCTGCATTATGTCTCCCTGTGAACAAGATAGATAGTTCAACAAGTGAAATAAGAGATATATGCAATAATAAATGTTCAAGATTATTTCAGTAGGAGTAAATTGCTATTGTAAAGATAATTATGGAGAAGACAATGGCAGGGGGCTGATAAATTTACATCGACATTGGTAACGCGATCAGATTCGCTGAGGGATTTGAGCTTAGCAGAAGTTTCCTTCACCAACTGCATTATCCGTTGCCTTGTATTGTGCCTGTCCCAATGACCACTTATATTAATTTCTTTCATTCAGAAGAAGAAAAGAAAAATCATAACAGGAAAAGTCGGGAAAGGTGAGACATTTGGAGGGAGCAAGTGAAAGAAAGTGTTATTAGATGGCTCATTAAGTCACTCTTTAAAACAAGGAGGGAGAGAGAGAGTTTGATGGCTTATGATCATGGGATGAAACAATTGATTCGGGCAAGTACTAAGTTCAAGGTAAGACATTTCCCTCAATGGTGAGAAGAGGGGGCTATGGCCGCTTCAGTTTATCAAATATTATAGTCTGAAAGAAACCGTCTTGTTTCTGAAAATCAAAATTATAACCGTTTGATGAGGCTCATTGCTCAGCAGGTTCAAGGTCGGTTTGTTTTTGTGTTCTTGCAAGGAGTTTGGTTATTCTTTCTTTCCCCCTTCTCATAATATTCTCTTAACCTATCAGTCAAGAGAGAGAGAACCAAAAAGAGAGAGAGAGAGAGAACTGACAGCTTCTGACGGTGATCCGGAGTATCCTTGGCGGTTCCGATAGCATCAACAAGCCTACGGAATCCGGCGACGGCAGTGTTGATCTGGAATATCCCAGCGGCCAGGGCTTGCGATGGATTCTGAGACGACGTTCGAGCAGCTGAGGAGGAGGGTCTGGCGCCATTTTGGAGATCTTGAAAACTCATTTATTTGATTTGATTTTGACTGTTGGGGAAATCGCAACTGTGAAATGGACAGACAAGGTTCAGGCTGCTGATATCAACATCAATAGGAAGGAATAGACAGACGAGGAGGATCAGCCCTTCTCTCTCTCCCTCACTTCTTCTAGTTCCTGTGGACTTGAGGAGTGCCACACCGCAAAAGTAAAACATACAAGAACGGAACTTTAATTTTATAAAATTATACGAACACCCCCTCTGAAAAAACTTATTCTATATATGTTGTGAATAAAATAAAGAATGTTGGAAAAATGGATATGCTATTTGCCAGCTAGTTAGGCATTATTAAAAATGACCTTGCTAATATATGCTTTTACATATTTTAATTATGTTTAGTTAGGTTAAAATATGTTTTAAGAACACATCTAATGTATTTGTCTATTAAAATATATATAAAAAAATCCATTCAATTTCAAATTTGTACTCGATCTTTGTTCGTGTGCTAATTGAAGATTGGATTTGAGACTACTAGAAGCAGATTGCAAAAGTTTCACAGCTTATAAGATTATATTTTACAAATTCCCATAATTAATACGTGGCCAGATTATTCATACCTCAATATAAATAATTGATACATTTTTCTTTTCTTTGCTTTTTTTTTTAATAGATTTTTTGCAAAGATCGGGGCACTAGACGTCTTGTTTGGTACAAAAGATTAAACCTTAGAATTATTTTTTTAGGAATAATTATACTTTATCTTTTGTGATTTGATTCAAAATTAGATGACCTCTGAACTCTAAAAGTAAACAAATGAGGCCTTATAATTTTATACTAAAGTGCAAATGAATAAAAACTATTAAATTTAACAAAAATTCTATTATAAAGATATTTTTGTCATTTTATCTTTAACATAGAAGATTAAAAAAATAGTTTGGCTCTTTATGCCAAAATAAAGTGTTGTCTATCGAGTTTTTTTTATTGTTTTACCAAGTCGTCTTTTTATCAAGTCGTCTTTTGAATGTTCTAATTTGAAGATATAAAATGACCAAAATATCTCTATGATAAAATTTTGATTAAATTTAATAATTTTCATTATTCTTTTGGTATAAAAAGAGGTTAGATTATCTTTTCAATATTCTAAAACCACAACAAGTCATATATTCACTTTTAAATCATAAAGAGTTATTTAATTTTGACAAAAATCACAAAGAAATAAAGTGTAATTACTTATAACAATTTCGGTTAAATATAATGATTTTATCTTTTTGCACTTTAATCCAAAACTACAAGAAATCATTTGTTCACTTTTAAAATTCAAGAAAGTCATCTAATTTTAGATCAAACTATAAAAAATAAATTATAATTACTCCTTTTTTTTTTTCTAAGACGGAGTATCCGCCTTATGGGAAGAAGGTAGGCACATTAACAGCCCAAGTTGGAAGCCTGATATAAGGCCATTTGGTACAACTTTTTTTAAGTTTTTTTTATTTTTTATTTTTTACTTACAAGAACCAAAAAAAAAGTTAAATTTTTTCAATTTTTTTACTTTTAACAAGATAAATAGAAAAACAAAAACAAAAAAAAATCAAAAAGCTTCAAAATCTTAACTTTTTTACTTATAAGCAAAAAACAAAGACAAGCTAAAAAAAATTTAAAAAAATCCAACCAAACAGAACCATAATTTGCTGACTCCAATCAAATTTATAGGTTTCTTTGGTTCCTCGAGGGACAAAAAAATAAAAGGCCGTAGCAAACAAGATAGGCACTGACCACGAGGCCTTCTTCTACAAAAATTATGGTCCCCTCCAAAGCCCTCCCTTTCGCATGAGAGAGAGATGAATGCAGCAGCAGCAGCAACCATTCTACTGCGGATGCAGCACCACATAAATGTCAATATCCATCTTCCCGTGCTGCCACAGTGCATCATGCCTGTACTGGATTTCTCCATGACCACCAGACCCATGAAACTTTTCAGCCCAACACACCAAATGGATCAACATCTAACATAACCTACTTAATGACCTCTCAAATTCTATCACAACAATTACAAGGCCGGCAGAAAGGTTAATTTCAAAGCAGAAAAATCCACCCATTCTTTGACTCTGTTGTTTCATTATGAAAGCCTCATTGTCCAAGCTGAGTGTCATAACATGTTTATTATCTATATAAAGATAAATTGAACCGAGTAAAACCGAAGAAAAAATAGAGCAGCTTCATGCATATCTGAATTGCGAGATCCTTACACCCCAAATGCCCCCCAGAGCTTTTACAAACATGCATGCCCACCACTGGCAACCTTTCTAGAGTCCACACACCATACTTCTTTTCCTTTTCTTCATCTCCAACTGACTCAACACCCACCCCATACTTCAAGAAATATAGGTAGAGAATGATTAAACCACTAAACATAATATGTCATGCCAACTTCAATAAGGCTAATGTGGGGAATGTTAAGCGCCACAGCAGGACCCCTGCAGTTCTTACGGAGAAATGAATATCCAATGTCTATTACAAGCTTTTTCAAAAAAGATGAAGATCTCCTTGCCTTCACATAAGAATGCCCCACTATATAGGCAACCCCTGCTTCCTGTGCCTGGACCAACTCCAAAAGCTCTTCTCTAACTGCAGGATCCATCCCAGGGTCTGATGGCAATTGAAACCTCACTTGTCGCCTCCTCATCTGCTGCTGGTTTTCAACATCATAACAAGAGCGCAAACTCTGGAGGGTTAAAGATTTACTACTTCGGACAGAGTTGCTTGCACTAGAATCCTCTTGCTCATGTGCTATTAGGCATGAGCTTGATTGAACAGTTCTAGTGCTTATGACGGCCATCCTCCCATCAAACGATGCACTGTCAGAGCTCGATAACATTGGTTCTACTGCCTCCATCTGGATGAATTCTGCTATACTCTGGATGAGCTGGTTCTCAAAGTCTCCATCATCCCGTTGAATGTCTTTATAGCCATACCTCACAATGCACCGGTACATCCGGTAGGGTCTGGGGCAAATACGGCCAATAAGGAATCGTTCCTCAGGTGAGACATAGGGTACCGGAACAGATTTTACACAGACAAAAACCAACACACTGTGGAATGCTGGGAGATTTGTCACAAAGTGAGAGAAGATTGCAGGTACTCCGGTTGCCAACTCTGAGTATATGAGGCCTATTCCAGGCACACGGACAATACCCAGACTAGGGCCCAGGCCAAGTAGCCATCTCAAAGGAACTTTGTTGTGAAGATCAAAGTTGTACTTCCTGCGAGTTCCATAGTGCCAGACAAACATGATGGCCATAAAGATGAAAGAGAGAACAAGAGAGACCCATCCTCCCTGAGGAACTTTCATGAGTGCAGATGACAGGTAGACACCCTCAATAAACCCGAAAAAGAGGAGGAATGCTGCAGCTAGAAGCGTGTTTCTCTGCCAGACGAAGACTAAAACAAGTGCCATGAGAAATGTCGTGATAAACATAACTGTCATGCAAGCAAGGCCTGGAACCAAAAACCAGACAATAAGGATAATCCCTCAAAGAGAAACAAAACTGCAGAAAAGTAAGATACAATGAAGAAGAAACTGACTGGGCAGAGAGAGAGAGAGAGAGAGAGAGAAATAAAGGCAAAACTTTTCTCCTGCCTCTGCCAGATGGCACATGCAAATAGGTTGGAGCTCCCTGAATGGACATTCCTTGTGGCAAAACCGTTTCACTTACCAATTTAATCTACAATTAAGATATAACAAAGTTTTAAGCAATAGCAAAAGCTAGAGTGCAATGTGTGGTCGTCTGTGCACAACCATGTGTTTGTGTGTAGGGTGCATACAAGTAACTTCACAATACTCTTTTACATACTATTTTTTAGCAGAGCAAAATCACAAGCTAAAAATATCTGTGATTCTGTGCAGCTCGCAAGTATGCTCATCTTGATCAATACTTTCTGCTGTTTATTTATTTAACTAATGGGAGGGAAGCAAGAGCAAAAGCTAGAGAGCAATGTATGTCTGTGCAGCACATGCTTACCTGTATGAGCATGCTTCTTTTTTCTCTTTTTGATACGATTTTTTCTTTTTTCATTTCCTTTCAAGTGGGGGCCAATAGGCAGTGTCATTTAAGTCTCCATGTCTGTGACACATGCTTGTGTCTATGCATATACATATCATTCAGATGTATGAAACAGAAGTATAAAGCCGACAATTGATAAATAAATTGCAACTTTCCAATCCACCAAGCAAGGACTTGGAAAACTAGTTATGGAAATGAAATAAGCAATATGGCCAAGCACGCAAGCTCAATAAGATGCTCAAAGATGAGAGAGAGAGAGAGAGAGAGAGAGAGAGAAATCATGCAATTCCCAAATTGATTAACTTACCATAAGCATTTCCAATTAAAGTTGTATCTTGGAACCCAATAGTTATAGCAAGAGTAATGATCATGAGGATCCAGTTTATTTCTGGTATATATATCTGCCCGTAAATATGTTTTGAGGTGTGCACAACCTTGACTCGCGGAAAGCAACCAAGGGCATGGCATTGATTGACAATGGAGAATGTTGCAGTTATGATAGCCTGACTTCCAACAATAGCTGCTAGAGTGGCAATAATAAAGACAGGCCAAAATACAACCTCTGCAACACGACCAACGGTCAAAAGAAGATTTAGACTAAATCTGGCTTCATCACAAAATGCTCAAAGCAATTCCAAGTCAGGTGAAAATGAACAAACCAGGTATTGAGTCATAGAAGCTGTTAGGAATGGATGAGATATTTCTAGACAAGAAAGCAGTC
This sequence comes from Euryodendron excelsum, assembly GCA_033060915.1. Lineage (NCBI taxonomy): Eukaryota > Viridiplantae > Streptophyta > Magnoliopsida > Ericales > Pentaphylacaceae > Euryodendron > Euryodendron excelsum. The sequence goes on along the minus strand of CM065385.1, from coordinate 47,691,178 downwards.
TGGCCCATGTATTGTACAACCAAACATGGGTATACAACAAATGCAAATGCGAGCTGCGCAGATAAGAAGAATGTTCAGATCACCACCTGCAGAAAATAAGAAGGGATATGCCTGCCACAGTAAATTCTATGATATCTATACATGAAGTGAAGATCCTTTTAGGCACTAACTGTACTCTTCGAAAAATAACCATGCCACTTCTTTTTCAAATAGAAGACAATTTACCAATTTCATTGAATTCAAATTCTAAAATCTCATCCACTACTCTTAACTCATAGTAAACCAACTAGTATCAACTTCTCCAGGATTGATGTGAGATAGCAATAAGTGAATGCAGAAATGGGAGAAAACAGGGGAAAGTGAGTAGCATGCTCTATGCACATGCCACACCTCTAGGGTTAAGACACATGAGCCCTTCAAACCACGGCAGTTGGGTAGAGAATCAGCAGTAGTGCTAATAGTTGAGCTATATGACCTTGTGGCAATATTTGACTTGTATGACCTGTTTCATACTTAGTTTCTGCCTCTCCCACACAATGCGGTAGACTAAACAAGCTGGCTCAAATATTAGCACTTGGATTTCAAACCCAGAATCAGAACACCACTATACCATTAACCCATTATTATTATTTACATCTGGCCACAGTAATTCCTATTTCCAGAATATAGTTCAGATAAGGACTTACCCTTACTGACAAAGCAGTGAAGTGACCGAGATCTGCAAACATTGCTTCAGTACCTAATGAGACCCGACAAAGCTCAGCAATTAGGTGGCATGATTCAAGGAAATATATCAGGACTCTTTGGTTCATGAAGTAATGAATTGTATATGTTCAACAAATACTAACCACTGTCTAGATAGACTAGATTCATGTCAACCCAAAAAAAAAAACTAAAATTTCAAATTCCCAAACCCATAACACTACCCAAACCTGAAACAAGTCCGTAGCGCACAGATCGAACAGACCTGTTATGGAGAGAAGGATCCCTCCAAGCGAAATCCACCCGTCTTTACCAGTTTCTCTGAAGAACTTGATGATATAATGTGGAGAAATTGCACGAACAATTTTTGGGTTCCAATATATGGTATTGTACAGCCCAATGGCAAAAATTGATATCAACCAGATAATAACAATTGGTGCAAACATAAAAGCTACCCTGTGGGTGCCATAATGCTGCAATGCAAATAGGCCAACCAATATGACACAGGCAAGCAATAGCACTTCGCCTACATACAAAAAGTAGCACCAACAATTAGAAAAGTAAAGCCAGTACATGGAAACCCAACTGGAATGTGTCAAGACATAAATGGAGAGACTGACACTGAATCAATAACTTACCATGGGTCAACTTCTGCTCAGTAACCTGAAGCCCTGATACCGATGACAGAACTGCCAAAAAAAAAAAAAAAAACATAAGCCCAACATTAGACCTCTTTAATCCACAACAAAATTCATAAAAATTAAGTGAAATTCCACCCCACCATAATTCCCAAATAAGAAACTAAGGATGAAAACCATTTGATTGTCAAAATCTCTAAATAGAAATACATGCAAAAAGGAATATGCTACTTGACAAAACATATGGGATGATATAATATCTGGAAAAATCAAATTATTGAATGGAGAGTGCTGCCAATCATCAACTCAACAATTAATCCGGACCCCACTTTCCATAGTGGGAATAGCCCACAAGGTGAATCAAGAGAAGACTGATACAAATAAATGTAAGGGAAGTATTGTAGTAAGTATTTTTGGCATATAACCTATGCAAGGGCGAATCCAGAACTTTTTTTCAGTGGGGCAAAACTTACATAGAATCAGACAGAAAATTGTTTTCTAATTGACAATCTTTTTTCTTTGAGAAACACATAAATAATTATATTAAAGACACAAAAAAAAAGGGGCGACACCGATGGACAAAGGCTGTATACAAGAAACTATATCGCTCACCAAAATTAACATAACCTAAAAAGCACCAACACGGACACAGGACACGGCACGACACGAATACGGTGACGTGGTGATTTTTAAAAAATGCAGGACATGACACAGCGGAGATGCAACAAAAATATATGATTTTATATATTTTGACATGCCATATATATATAAATACATTATTCAAAGCTAATAAAAAACACAAGACAACACTAATTAAAATTAAAGAACCATGTTTTCCATAACTTAATTATTGTTGGTATATATGGACCGAGAGCTTAGGATTGATCAGGGCATGGGCCCGTCTGGGAGTCTTGGCAATCGCTGAGAATAACTCGCTCGAGTCTCCCGTCTATGGAGGGGCGAGAACCAAGGGCAGGCAAGAAAGAGAGATTCACGAGCCTGTGGTCGCTTGTGTAATAAATGTGATTAGGTTGTATATGTTTGCCATAAATGTGAGAGTATTTATAGTAAGTAGTGATTGACACTGTGCGGACACGTAGCGTCCCATGACTGGGCAGGCCTGAGTTCCACCATCATGACCTGGGTAAGCCATGTCAGGGGCCGCGGCGGGCGATTGGATGCGCACTGCCATGTATCAGGTGCTTGTCCAACCATAGCTCGCCACGTGTCTACTGTATTAAATGTGCATCGAGTCATCATTTAATGTTTAAGATATGGTATTCGAGTGGTTTTGAGGGTAGATCTCTCTCTCTTAGCTGGTTGATGGGACTGACCCCCGTGCGCTCGTGAGGCGCGCGGCTCAACCGTCCCTTTGATTCTAGCCTCCAGTACACTACCCACGGAAAGGGGTCCCGAGCAAGGGTGAGTTAGACAATTAGGGACTGAGCCTGTTAGATAGTGAGGCACAGGGCCTGCTTTGCGCCGGTGCTTGTTTTGGCCAGAGCCATGCAGGCATGGGGCCTGACTTAAGAGAAGCTCTTTGAGCCGTTTGAACGGAGCTTAATAGTGGGGCGTTGAGCCTGCCGCGAGGATAAGGGTGCCACGCCGGTTTATGCAAGCATGGCTTGACCCATGTTTGACTTTGGAGTACCCAAGGGGCTCACGTGTTCTGTCAAGTGGACAGGTGGAGCACCACGTGGCGCCTGCTGACTGGGTACCTACATTAGCCCCCTTGTACGTGCGTGGCTATTTGAGCCAATGGGCACGCGCGTGCATATCAAGTGGCTGGGTAAAAGGCGCAACTGTTGTTTGTAGCGGTTGGACACGAGCCCCCCCGGTCGGGAACCGGTGTGACCGTTGGAAGTGCTGGTTGAAATGCCCGGCCGTTCGAAGTCATCCTTAAGCTGCCACATGTCCAAGACGTCATGTCTGTCATTTAATGCAGACGGCTGCTATTTATGATTTTTGACCGTTACGAGCCGATAAACCCGACCGTTTGACAGTTGAAGGACACGACGATTGATGATGATCATCATTACTGGCGATTCTTCGTTTTCGAGGCACCAGTTGAGAGATATAAAAGGGGTCCTTGGTCTCAGTTCCATACTTTCGACCTTTTGGCCTTTGTCTGAAGCGCTCGTGATTCCTTATTGTCGATCATAGAACTTCAAAGTTTTCTGAACGTTTGCTAGTTAAAGTTTGTCACGTCTAAGTCTATCATTGACGTTGGAGATGTCACGAGTATCTACTTCAGCAGCGAGTGTCCCCCGAGGCTTGGGGCCAAACTAGAAAAAGAGCTTGAAGAAGGGAGGCAGGGGCGTCCCAAACGCAGAGTATTGGTGCCAAGCTCCTTATCTGGGGGGCGAGAATACATTATGGACGAAGCTTCCATATTTTGACGCGGAGAGGCCCGTAGCTAGCGCTCCACTGTTCCTTGCCCGCGAAGAAGCTAGGCCTGGGTATGAGATCTTTATTACGCTTGAGTCGTGCATTCGCTTCATGGTAGAGCGGGGGAAATGTCCTTATGCCTTCTCTGCATGGGACAGCTACTGCACGTCTGGAGAGGGTTTAGAGGTTTAGACCGAAGAGATACTTGTTAACGCTGAGTTAGTGGCGGTCTTGCAGCAAGCCGGTATCCATGAGGCTATGATGAGCACCTTCAGCCAAAACGTGAAGAGGAGTACACCGTAGTTAGATATGTTGTTATCGCGGTGGAGTGTGGAAACCCATACGCTCGTGACGGTCAACAGGGAGTTTGGCCTAACTTTGGAGGACGTGAGCACCTTGACGAGGCTTTCCATTGTGGGGGATACTGACCTTTGCACATTTGAGTTGTCTTCCCGGAAACGGGAAATAGTGAAGGGTTTGCAGTCAGAACAAGCCGCAGCTATGCAGGCAGTAAGCGAGTTTGCGAAAGCTCCTCCGAGCAAGACACAGAAGAACACCTTCAAACGGTAAACCATCTACTGGTATCGCGATCTGAGGGGACTGACTAGGGAGGAGATCAAGGCTAGGGAGTACACCAAGGAAAAGCGTCGGCGCGGGGTCGAGGTGGTGGGGCTTCGTAGCCCATTTCATTTGGCCACGTTTCTAACCGCGTGGATGTCTCGTCATGTCTTTAAGGGGCCTCCGTCTGACGGGGTGAATTACTCCCTGTATCCGATAGCAGCCGCGTTGGTGAGTAGGAGGCGTCTGGCCCTGGGGCCTTTGTTCTTGGGAACCATATATTCGCACCTCGATCAGATGAAGGCGAACGTGGTGAAGTCCATGGGACGTTATGATGTATGCAACTATGTGTGCACCAACTTCCTTCAGATGTTCCTCTTTGAGAGGTTCAAGAGTGCAACGCCAATTGCCCGCAGGGTTCAAACTGACGAGGTTGGGGAGGAGGCACAGGAGGACGTGTATTGTCGCGGGCTAAGGTGGGCCGCTGTAGTGCCTCGCGCCAGTCTGAAGGGGGTGATTGATGAGCCGATTGAGTTTAAAGCGCGCCCTTATGTGGAGTCCTTGCCTGGTGTGACAAGCTTTGATAGGTACCAAGATGACGACTGGAAAGTGTTAGTGAGGGAGGATGACGATTTTACTGAGGCCATGGTTGAGAGCGTGCTCTGGGCTATCCCTAGGGGCATTCCTTCCCTTACAGCTGCAGCGACCTTCGAGACGGTATCTTACAATCCTCACCAGGTGGCCCGTCAGTTAGGTTACGATCAAGGCACTCCAGATTTTGTGACCAGGCCTAGCTTGGCGCGTGACTCAATGGCACAATTTGTGATGGTGGATGTGAAGGCTGGTATGCGGCCTTTTAACGAGATAAAGGTATGTGGGCGGGAGCGCAAAGGTGAAGGGACACGGGCATGGACGGTATACTAGAAGAAAAACTTGGAGCCTTTAACAAGTATACGCTCGTGGAGCCATCAGCCTCAGGGCTAGAGGACGTAGTCCAAGAGGAGCGGGGTTGTGCGAGCCTCGCAAAGCTCGTGTTCTCGCCAACTAGGGAGATCCTAGCGAACGGGCTCGTTGCCTAAAAATCGTAGTGGTGGAGCCACGCCGCAAGGACAAGCAGTTCGTGCCGAAGGTGGTGGATGGGGTGGTGATACTACCTAAAGTCCTGTATACTGTAGGTACGAAATTAGTAAAGCTCGTAAGTAGTGGCGGCCCAGACCAATCTGCTTCCACGGTTAGGCAAAAGCGCAAGGTGAGTTGGTGTGAGGTAGCTACACCCCATTATTGGTGTCATATGACCATGTTTCTAAGTAATTAATTCTGCAGGCCACGAGGGTGGTGATTCGAGAGCCAGCAGGCGGCGGTGCGACGAAGCTGGCCGCGATTGACAAGAGGTCGAGGGTAAACTTGCTGAACTAGGGCCAAAAATATGTGAAAGGATAGAATTCTGACAGTTAATCTATTATGTTATAGGTTTCCGAGGCGCCTGATTCGCAAGCAGATGAGCCCATAGATGGTGGGGGGCTGCCCATTCCCACAGACTCGCCAGGAGATTTGAGGGACCTCTTAAGTGACGAGGCTAGCGCCGCGGCAGCGGTAAGTGTCGGGCTTGGTGCTGAGGGTCTTCCTGTTGCACCTGCCAGGGGAGGGAAGAGTATGAGACGGTTGAGAAAGGTACTCGTTGGCAAGGGCGGTAAGCCGGTGTACAAAGTGGTCGTGAGTCCTAGTGAAAGGGGGTCAGGAGCCCAAGAGGCCCGCGAAAAATTCGCGGAGCGCAGCATATCGACAGAGAGGCTGATGTCACTGAAGGATGAGGAGAAAGAGGCGGCGTCCCAAGCGCCGCCATTATCAACTGCTGACACTGAGCTTGAGGTCCCCCCAGTGGCTGAGGGTGAAGCTAGCCTACCGACTTCTCAGGCGGCTATACAGTGCGCGGGACTAGTGGACGAACATGGGGTGAATATTGCCCAAGTAGTGATAGACTTGGTGGGAGAGCCTGGTGAAGGGCGCATAAACGAGCCGATGGGACAAGAACTTGGTGGCGGCCGTGTAGATGAGGGGGTGGGACATGAGCCTGTGAGAAATGAACCAGTAGCTGAGGTTGCCCGTACGACGCCCGTGCTATTTCTAGGGTGGTACGAAGAGGCTCTAGCGCCTGCTGCGAAAATAGTAGACGAGCCAAGGGACGGGGAGGTGACCCCCTCGCGGGTTGAACGGGAGACTGTAGCTGAGACCCCGAAATCGGAGTCGGGCAGGGGCGTGCTAAAGCCCGAATTTGGCAGTTTGAGAGTTACAGAGGTAGACGAGGTTGAGGACAGTTTTAGAGGATCCAGTGCCTTCGGGAAAGGGGAGGATGAGGGGGAGGCAAAGCAGGGTGAGGCTGAGTCTAGGAAGGAAACACCTAAGGCCATAAAAAACCCAAGTGATGAGACATTCGGCGCAGAAAGGCGGCCACTGGTGAGGGAGGCTGGTGGGGTTGTTAAGATAATGGCCTAAACTGCTGAAGAAGAGGAGGTGGTGCTTGATCCAGTCGTTCTCTTTACTGAAGTCAAGGAGCCCTATCTACCCAGGTTGCATAAAGTTTTCGCGGAGGCTCCTGAGACCTTTGCTTGGCATCACGAGTAGGGCTTATTCATGAGGCGTGGGGTCATGGAGATGTTCGGCTCGTTCTTAGAGCAGTTGGATAGTCAGCCCATGACAAGCCTGGATGCAGGGGACTGAGGCGCAGTAGGCATTAGCGTTGAGGAGATGTAGCAGATGAAATTTAACATGACCTGGCTGGAGGAGCGGTTGGAGCGCGCCAGTGAGATGATTGTGGCTGGTGAGAGGGTGGTAAGTTTGACGAGCCACATGGCAGAGCTGCACCGAGCCATAGCGGAGCAAAAAGACAAGGTTCAGAGATAGCAAGCGCGGTTGGAGAGGCTGGAGCGAGACAGGGAAGCCGCGGCGCGTGACAAGGCCGAGCTGGAGCGACATTGGAAGATAGTGACGGAAGGGCTCATTAGCATGAGCCTCTTTGGGACTTTGTGAAGGGGGTTTACTTTTTTTTTTTTTTTTTTTTTTAGTGTTGGCTGTCACAAATTGGGCGGACCCTTGTAATTAGTTAGGAAAGATGAATGAAGACACATGGTTCTATGTTTTGGATAAAGATCTTATATATGCTTCCCAATGTTTTTTTTTTTTTTTTTGGAAGTGCCACCCTAGAATTGAAGGTGGCAGGGTGTTGTCTTGTCGAGGGGTGTATAGTTGCAGCCGTACCAAGCCTAGGGGATAGGAGAGTCAGAAATCTCTGCAAAGAGGTGATAGGAGGCCTAGACGGGGGGGCAGGAATCTCTAAAAAAAGGGGAGAGAAAAGTCAGGTCAAATCTTGATGTGTGAGCTAACTTCTACTGTAAACGGAGTGGTGGAACGACTGGTACTCATGAGGGCCTACTTCTCATGAGAGTCGATCAGAGAGAGATGTTAAAGGGCAGGCATTGGTGTGGGAATGGGTGGCATAGGAAAGAACTAAGTGCTCATGCAGCACGCATAACTGCCGTCAAGCATACCAATAGGGACGCGCCTGTGCTGGCCTAGGGGCCATGGCTCTGAAGGTGACAGATGCTTGCTGGAGGTACGGTGAAGTCCACAGCTGTGCGCTTCCAATGCGGTGGTTATTACATGAGGCTCAATGGTGGGCGCGCCTTTGATGGAGTTGAAGGTGGGCAAACGGCCTATTTCGCTCCTAAGCTGCAGCCAGTACGGTAGATAAGGGCGATAGACAAAGGGTCTACCCTGAATTAGACAATTCCAACAGAGAGGCTCACGGGAGTCTTGTCGACGTGCTCGGACAGTCAAATCTCAGTGGTTGTTTGTTGGCAGGAGATATCAGAAATCTCTAAAAAGAGGGCTGTGACAATGACGTATGTCTTGGGATATGAGTCCAACGGGCTATAAATAAAGGTTAATAGGGAGAGCAAAACTTCCACAGGCCCCAATGAGAGTCGCCAATGGTGAGAGTGGTTGGGGGATGTCCTATGAGAGTGGGTGGTCTAGGAAAAAATTCCGTGTTGAAATCTATCGTGCACAGGGAGAGATGAGATCCCGCGAGGGTGCAACTTTCTCTTTTGTGGTGTCTTTTGATCCCTGTGCTTGAAGAGGATGTTGGAAAAATCAAAAGTGAGGGGCACCTTGATAACCAAAGACTACTGGGATGAAGGTTGCCTATGCGTACAGCGTGCACAGACTCGGCCTAGGGGACGCTCAAGTCGGAGAGTCTCTACTTGGAGAGCCACTGAGGCATATTCAGAGAAATCTATGCATGGGGCACGCCCAGCTCTGACAGTGATTCAGCTGTACGCGGTGCTTGTAGGTTTAGCCGGACCCTGTGCGCGTGCGGCGGGAGCCGGGTGGGGATGCGAGCGGCGCAAGCAATGCGCTCAATTTGTGGGAGGGGGCTGCCCTGGAACTGTTTATTTGACCTCTGGGGCATATGAGCTTCTTTCCCTCCTAGGATATTTGGAATGAGAGGCATCGGGAATAGGAAACGGCTAGCAGTTCGCGCGTGCGATCCCAAGCTACTCAAGGCGGGGCCTGTCTACTTGCCTAAAGAAGCCTTGGTATGGAGGCCCGCTGAGTTTGAAGACCCGTAGTGTAGGGCTTTTCATGATTTGTAATGGGCTCGAGAGAGCTGAGTTGTAATGGTGATGTAATTTAAAGTAAAGACTTTGCAATAAAGAGTGATGATTCTGATGCTAAAAATTCTTGCTATTCTTGCATAGGAACATGTACAAATGTAATTGTCGCGCCGTAAAGGCCAAGCTCGTGACAGAATGATAATTACAATCAGAATGACAAAACGAAACTGCCAATACTCTGGGTGTTAAGGATAATAGGCTTTAAGCCACTTGGCATTAATGGGCGATAGAGCTGCGGTGGAGCCAGGTCTAGTAATCCTATAGTACCCGCTGGCGTTAGCTTCTTGGATTTCAAAAAGGCCTTCCCACTTCGGAGCGAATTTGGTAGTGGAGATTCCTCTCATGGTTTGGGGGTGGCTCACAGGACCAAGTCGCCTTGCTGGAATTGTCGTGGTCGTACGAGTGCATCTTAGCCTGGAGCGATGCGTTGTTGGTAGGTGCGGCGGTTGGCCTGCACCCTATCGCGGTGTTCGTCCAAGGACTTAAGCTGCTGCGGTCGATGATCATGGTGTAACCCACTAGTGAGGACAATTCGTGCTGATGGAATGGTAATCTCGACTAGGAGGACAGCCTTTGCGCTGTAAACCAGAGAAAAGGGTGTCATTTGGGTGGAGCGCCGCTTGGAGGTTCTGTATGCCCAGCGCGCCATGGGTAGGACGTAAGCCCACTAGGTTTGGTGGTCTTCGAGCGTTCGAGTAAGTATCTTGATGAGGTCCTTGTTCATTGTTTCAGCTTGTCCGTTTCCTTTTGGGTAGTAGGGTATTGACTTATGATGAATGATGTTATTTGAGGTTAGAAGCTACCCCACATTGCGGTTGACGAAGAGGGTCTCGTTATCCGAAAGAATAAGCTTGGGAAGCCCGAAGCAGCAAATAATATACTCACGAATGACGTTAGAAACCGCGGGTCCTGTGGCGCGCTTGAGGGGGACAGCTTTGACCCACTTGGTGTAGAGTTCTGTGGCAACTAAAATCTAGATGTGGCCCCAGGAAGGCGAATTAATAAGGCCAATAAGGTCCATTGCCCAAGTGTGAAAAGGTCATGGGGTACCCAAGGCGCGGAGGTCGACTACTGGCACGTGAATGAGGTTGCCGTGGCGTTGACAGTTTTGACAGCAACAGGCGTGAGTGATGGCATCCGTTTTCATAGTGGACCAGTAGTATCCTAGGTGTATCAAAAGCTAGAAGAGTTTGTGACTGCCCTGGAGCTCGTCTTTATCGGCGAGGTGGAGGAGTTGGGGTATTTCCATGCTCGGGATACATCGGAGGGGAAACCTGCGTATCCATGTCTAAACAATTGTCCCTGTTGAAGAAAAAAACGATTGGCCTGTTTTCGGACGAGTGAGGCATCCATGAGCTGGGTAGGCAAGGATCCTTCACGGAGGAAATCGATATAAGGTTGGCGCCAGTCTGCGGGGGTTTCCACGAAATGGCACTAGACACGAAATGGGAAAACTTGACATTTGACACATTGGTTTTGGAGGGATGTGGCTTCTTGAACCATGGTGGACCAATAGTATCCCTGTCGCTGGAGTCAACGATGGAGGCTAGTGTTGGCGGTTCTACAAGAGCACTCATAGATTTGATAGAACCAGAGTTTGGCCTCTTAGGGGTTGATACATTGAGCAAGGCAACCACTAGGGGTGCCCTCGTAGATGATAAAGTGCTTCAGATCTTGCAACGGGAGAGATCGATGTTTCTCAACGAGCGCAGCCCAAATGGGGGCGCGCCAATCACCTGCCTGCGGCTCTTCTAGCAAGAGTTCGGTGATCGAGCAAGGGAACGAGCGCTTAAAAACTTCGATCTTTGTGGGAGTGTCGCCCTCCTCAACTTTGGAGCCCATGGTGGCCAGGGCGTCAGGATGGCAATTGTTAGACCATGGGGCGTGCTCCAAGCGAATGGCCGCGAACTTGCCCATAAGGCGCTAGTAGATGGTTCGGTAGGAGGCCAGGGTTGGCTCCTTGATAGCGAATTCTCCCGCGGTTTGTTTGATAACGAGGTTAGAATATCCACGAATACAGAGATGAGTCACTGCGAGGCTGGAGGCCTAAGATCAGGGCTTCGTACTCGGCCTCATTGTTCGAGCATTGGAAGGCCAACTTGCAAGAGAGGTTGATCTCAGAGCCTTAGGGAGACGAGGACGATGCCTGCTCCTCTGTTTCCGACGGCAGAGGAACCATCGAACGTGAGGGTCCATTCTTCCTCAGTAGCGGTCGCAGCGGCTTGGAAGTCGTGGCCAGGGAGTTCCTCGGAAAAGGGTTCGTATGTGCCACTCGGGAAGCAGGCTAACAGATCGGTCAGGCCTGGCTCTTAACTAAGGTAGGAGTTTTACAGGTGATATCATATTCGGCCAAGGACAAGAGCCAACGAGCTGGGCGACCTGCGAGCGCATGGTGCGAGAGTAAAAATCTGATGGGGTCACACTTGGTGATGAGATGGATAGGGAAGGCCAAGAGGTAACGTCGTAACTTTTTAGCGGCAAAGACGAGGGCTAAACAATAGCGCTCGATTGGGGTTTATCGCATTTCGGCCCCTTGGATCACACGGCTGATGTAGTATATGGGTCGTTCAATTCCCTTGACTTCTTTGGCCAACAAAACTCCTATAGACCTAGGGGTAGAGGTGAGGTACAATAGCAGAGGTTTGCCATGTTGGGGCGGAATCATGATAAGTGAGGAGAGTAAAGTGCCCTTAAGGGTCTGAAAGACAGTCTTATGCACTGGCAGCCATATAAATGGGGTGTCCTTTTTCAAAAGGGGGCTGAAGGGTTGAGTGATCTCGGCCATGGCGGGGATGAAACACCAGAGGTAGGACGCTCGACCAATAAAGATTCATAGTTCGTCCGAATTGGTGGGGCGCGACATATCACGAACTGTTATGAATTTTGTAGGATCAAGGTCAATACCGTGCGGTAGACAACGTAGCCGAGAAATTTTCCTGTGGTGACTCCGAAGGCACACTTCAGGGGGTTCATGCAAAGGTGGTATTTGCAGCATCGTTCGAAAATGCGCCGGAGATCCTTCAGGTGGGATGCTTCTTCTTTGGACTTGACTACCAGGTCATTACTATAGCATTCCACTGCCTTGTGGAACATATCATGGAAGATCGCAGTCATGACGCACTGGTAAGTGGCTCCCACGTTCTTGAGGCCAAACGGTATGACTGTATAGAAAAAGTTGCCAATGGGGGTTCGAAAAGCTATTTTTAGGGCGTCATCAAGTGTTATCTTGATCTGATTATATCCACTGAAACCATCCATGAAGGAGACCATGTGGTGGCCTGCGGTGGCGTCGATCAAGCTGTCGATACTAGGTAATAGGAATTCATCCTTGGGGCAGGCTTTGTTAAGGTCGCGAAAATCAATGCAGACTCGAATTTGACCGTTCTTATTTACGACTGACACTATGCTGGAGAGCCAAGTAGGATGTTGAATGGGCTTGACAAATCCGGCATCAAGGAGCTTAGTTACCTCATGCTAGATTTGAAGCTCGACTTCGGGTTTGCAAAAACGGATGCCCTGCTTCATTAGGCGCGCCACTAGCAGCACGTTGAGGCAATGCATAGTGACCACGGTGTCAAGACTAGGCATCTCGCTGTAGTTTCAAGCAAACACATCGAGATGGCACTTGATCAGGTCGAGGAGGCCTGTTCGTTGTAGTGCGGGGAGATTCTTACAAATGAAGATCGGTAGCGCTGGTTCAGATGGTGGTGCGAAGTTGACTTCTTCGAGTTCTTGCTTTTGCGGACGCGGTTCGTCTTGAAAGCATTTGGGGGCGGGGATGACATTCTAAAGTTGGGAGTTAGGATCTGCAGCGAGGATGAGGGACTTCACTCGTGGTGCAGACCTTCCTCGATTGAGTTTCTGACGCTTTTTGGATGTGAAGCAAAATAGGGATAGGAACTAACAATCTGCGAAGGGTAAGGGGCAGTGCTGTTGGTGAAAGGGCGAGTTAAGGGTGCGGCCATTGGGAGTGTGGGTTGAGCCCGCGCACCGTCATAAGCGATAAACCATCTTGCCATCAGCTCGATGAAACTTGATGATAATCAGGACGGTTTCGTGTGGTGGTGAGGGTCGGGCACTTTTTGGACAACCTCGAGTGGGTGAGGCGGCACTGCCTCGCTTTTGAGGCAAGCTAAGGTGTCGTTGGGGCTCGTTGGCAATATTTGACCGGCGAGGCAACTAGGTGCTGTATAGAGGGGCAAGGGCGTCAGATTCATCCAATTCGTCATAAAGAGTAGCTTCGGCCATGTGAGCTTCCATAGCTCAGAACGGGCGCAAGGATGCAGGAACGGTGATAACCTTGTTGTTTCAGATTGCTTTCATGCATTGGTGGTAAGTGGAGGAGATGACTCCGTACCGGTGGAGCCATGTTCGACTGAGCAGCACGTGATAGTTGGGTATCTGTATTAATGACATGAAACTTAATGGAGGAGTGAATAAGGCCAACGCGAAGATCAACCCTCGTGCATCCGAGGGACCTGTGGGAGTGACTATCGAAATCTCGAATATCGAGGGACTCTCGGACTGATCGTTCTTTTGGTAGCCCCACGGCTTAGAAGGTGGTGTATGGCATGATGTTGACCGATGCTCTATCGTCCATGAATCCTCTTCGGAATTTCATGTCTTGGATGAAAATTGGCAGATAGAGGGGGCGGTTATGGGAGTAGGGGTATATTCGGTCTGCCTCGGAGAAGGTGATGACCGGGTGGTTTTCTTTGAAGAAGCGCTTAACCGAGCTACCAGTCTCCATACAAGCTTTGCCATTTGCATCGGCTGCTCGTAAAAGGACTCTAGTAGCCTTGTACCTGGTGGCGGACGACAGGCCTAGCTGATCGAAAAAGTGTTTGAGTTTTGTGGAGTTTTGGAGAACGATAGCGCGATGGTGGTCGAAATTTGGGTCCCGCGACTCGGGCTCAAAGATCTGACAAACGGCCAGGTCTTCCGACCCATCATGAAGGGAAATCATAAGAACGACATCGTTATCATTCTGGTGATTGGGGAGGGAATTATTGAGTACATTAGTCTCAGGGAGCTGTAACGTGTTATCTTGCTTTCGCTTGAGGAAAATGCGCCCGAGGGCGTAACAATCTTGGGTGGAATGTGTGACGGTCTGGTGGTAGATGCAGAAGTTAAGGCTGAGCCTATCTCACTCTGTGGGTTGCTTCTTAACTTCGGGAAGGACGATCTGGCCATCGGCGACCCAAGTTTGTAATAGCGCCACGATTGTTTTGATGGACACGGGCAAGGGAGGGGGGTCTTCGTTGAAGGGGCGCTTCCTGCCATTGGGGTTGCCGCGAATCGCTAGGGCTGCTGCATATACGGATGGTCGGCGCGGAGGGCTTTGCCATGAGAGAGCCAACTGTCGAGGAGACTGGGAGTGGAAGTTGCAACACGTGGAGTCTCTCACAACAGTGGTAATGTTCCGCGTGGCAGTGATTAGGCTAGCGAAATCCACGAATTTATAGTTGATCGTGTGTATTTTGTATCGATTTTGCATTCCTTTGACACAAATGTTGACCAGTTGTTTCTCGGCTACTGGGTCCTGAACTTCGAGGGCTTTTCGCAGAACCTCTTAACAACTGACAGTAGGCTTTCGATTTCTCCTTAGGACTCGTGGATGAGGTCAAACGCCGAAAGAGGTTCATTGAAGTAAAAAAACTTACCAACGAATTTCTGCACCATATCGTCTCAAGAAAGGATGGAATTGGACGGGAGGTTGGCATACCAAGAATAAGCTCGGTTGGAGAGAGATTTGGAAAACTCTCTTTGCCGGAGGTTAAGATCGGCTGCATGGACGCCTACCGAGTCTACAAACCGAATGACATGCTCTTTGGCGTTTTCACTTTTTTCATCAAACTTGGTGAATTTAGGCGCAACGTACCCTTCTGGGTACGATAGTGTCTGGAGAGACTCAGCGTATGGTGGGTGAAAGTCAAGTTCGCCATTGAAAGGTGGAGCGATGGTTTCCTGTCTAATCACCGCGCACATCTGGTCTTGCAGCTGGGCAAAGGTAAGGATTGGATCAGGTTGGAACAAGACTCGCCTGGTTATTCCGTGTGAAGGAGTTGCGTTACTGGTACTGGAGTTGAGTGTTTGGTCAGGAGTGAGGGGGTGCCAAGCTCCTAGTTACACGCTAAAGAGCTTCAGCTCTAGACAGGCCGAGTGGGGTTACAGGGATGGGAGCGGGGGTGTTGGAGGCAGCTGGCCCACTCTTTATGGCCTACATGGTCTCCATCAAGGTTTGTTGCGACTTTAGAAAAGTAGACACGCTGTCGTTAAGCGTCCGGATCTGCTCGCCTTGAGATTGGATGAACGACAGGACCTAGAGGCCCTGGTTCTCTGGGTGGATGCCAAGGGTGAGTTCTGCCCCTGCGTTGGTGACCTGGCCCGTGTTCAGACCGAAGTCAATCGTCTCATGAGTGCCAATCATCCCCAGTGAAGTATTGTTGGTATATATGGATCGAGAGCCTAGGGTTGACAAGGACGTGGGCCCGTCTAGGAGTTCGAGCAGTCGCTGAGAATAACTTGCTCGAGTCTCCCGTCTATGGA
Organism: Euryodendron excelsum; assembly: GCA_033060915.1. Classification (NCBI taxonomy): domain Eukaryota; kingdom Viridiplantae; phylum Streptophyta; class Magnoliopsida; order Ericales; family Pentaphylacaceae; genus Euryodendron; species Euryodendron excelsum. Next base: position 47,675,670 of record CM065385.1, on the reverse strand, counting down.
GGGGCGAGAACCAAGGGCAGACAAGAGAGAGAGATTCACGAGCCTGTGATCGCTTGTGTAATAAATGTGATTAGGTTGTATATGTATGCCATAAATGTGCTGAGAGTATTTATAATAAGTAGTGATTGACACTGTGCGGACACGTGGCGTCCCATGACTGGGCAGACCTGAGTCCGCCATCATAACCTGGTGAAGCCATGTCAGGGGCCGAAGCGGGCGATTGGATGTGCACTGTCATGGTGTCAAGCGCTTGTCCAGCCATAGCTCGCCACGTGTCTACTGTATTAATGTGCGTCTGGTCAGCATTTAATACTTAAGATATGGTATTCGAGTAGTTTTGAGGATAGATATCTCTCTCTTAGCTGGTTGATGGGACTGACCCCCGCGCGCTCGTGAGGTGCCCGGCTCAACGGTCCCTTTGGTTTTAGCCTCCAGTCCACTACCCACGAAGAGGGGTCCCGAGCAAGAGTGAGTTAGACAGTTAGGCGCCTGACCCAGTGAGGCGCGAGGCCTTAAGGCGTGCTAGGCACGGGGCCTGCCTTGCACTGGTGCTTGTTTTGGCCGGAGCCATGCAGGCGTGGGGCTTGACTTAAGAGAAGCTCTTGGAGTTATTTGTACGGGGCTTAGTAACGGGGCATTGAGCCTGCCGCAGGGGCGACAGTGCCGCGCCGGTTTGTCCAGGCATGGTTTGACCTATGTTTGACTTTAAGATACCCAAGGGACCCATGTCGTCTGCTAGGTGGACAGGTGGGGCGCCACGCTGACTGGGTACCTACAATTATCAACATCACATTCCATAAAAATTATAAAGATCATAATTCATAAAGTAAACCAATATATCATTTAGCAAAATAATGAACCAAGATAAAATTGAACTAGAAATCATAAACAGAAAACAAAAAGTTTATACAGATGTCATACTAAAAAGCAGAAGTAATATAGAAATTGCATACAAAGAGATACCAAAAATCATAGATAAAGCAAAAATTTTATACATAAATTTATAGCATAAATAAAATAAAAAAAAAATTATACGTAAAAGAATTACAAATTATAAACTCATAACCAAAATAAAAGCATAAAATATTTATAAATTATAAAACCTTTATGCCTTTTTTTTATTTTTCATATTCAAATTTTTAAAATTACAAAATATACCCCATCTTTTATTTTTAAAATTTGTAGTAGAACCCCCGCCATGTCCACGAAGTGTCCAAAATTAGACACATGTGTGCAAGTCGTATCCACGAAGTGTCCAAAATTAAACACGCGTGTCCAAGCTGTGTCCATGGAGTATCTGGAAAAAAAAATTGAATACGTTTGATAGTGTGTCAAACACGTGTCCGTATTCTAGAGATGCCCAACACGCATACGGGGGGTTCAATAGACTATCCATGCTTCCTAGAACATAACTTATAAAGTCAAAATATGGCTCCATGATTGTCACATAACCTCACAAATTTAATTTACAAATGGCCCCTCTGATTTTTCATATTTTCAAAATAGAGCATGATAGCCATTTCGAAGTATCAAGAAGAGATTTTGGGATTTGTATCATGAAGCGATTCAATCAAAAGAGTGGAGACATGAGATTTTGGGATTTGGGTATTTTTTCTACCTTTTAAAATTGTAGTACATAAATAAATGAAATATTGAATGGGTAAGAGTATTATAGTTTAATACTAGAATTAAATGGTTGGGGTTGTGTTGTTTATTTGGACCAATAATAAGAGGTTAGTGAAGTTCAATAGCCCCTACTCGTCCCTTGCTTCGTCCACCCCTCAACCTTTGATGTGTGAGTTGGGCGATCACTACAGTTAAAGCAAACGTGAATATAAGAAATATAAAAAAATAAGAACAAGAACTGTTAACATCAATTACTTTTGCGTATTGCCCGCCAGTAAACCAAATTAGCATTCAAAATATAAATTCTTAATGCAATTTAGCAAATATAACTTCATTGATTCAACCCAAAAGCCAAAGTGCGGATGATAATACTTGCAAGAAACATCAGGTTATTCATCTTGAATCTAATATTAAGTTACCTGAAATTGCGGGAGTAATCACACCATCACCAATGACCATGCAAGCCCCTAATAACACCACAATAAGTAGAGCTGTCCTTAATCTTTTATGCTTTTCAAGAATTCTCTTTAGTGGTGAAGATGATGGACCCTGTCTCGAGGGACCACATTTATAAGCAGACAGCTCCTCATCAGCTGCCTGTTGATTGGGAAGTAAACTGAACTTTGCATGCCTGCAAATCAGTGAGTAAAGAGCAAATGTCCCACCTGACATGAATTGAATTAGATTGGGTAAAATATAAGCAGAGACAAGCCTCATCAGTGAACAATTAATTAACAGCAAGTCTTGGCACACCTTCGCCATTATCATTTGCACTCAATACAATGAACACATATTTGAGCAAAGGAATCATAGTCAGGGTCCAAAAAATCAACGAAAATGCACCAAAGATTGCATCCTCATTTTGATGATTCTGCAACTTCCCTATGAATGTGCTTTTATAAACATAAAGAGGTGAAGTGCTCAAGTCCCCGTATACCACACCGAAGCTTTGGTATGCTAGCATTAGATTCCTGGAGAGGTTTACCCATGAAAACTGCAAGGCCACATATATTAAGTTTAGTTCGAGTTTAAACAAGATGCATTGTTCAAACAACAATAAACTGTCCACATTAAATATGATATTAAACCAGAGATATTGCTAGCAAGATAGAAGGGAGAAATCCAAGAAAGGTAAGTTAGTCAAGGTTAAGATTCAAGGACCAGACATCTTAGATTTGACTTTTCCTGGACATAACTAGTGCTATGTTACTTAGACTCTTCTAAATATGTGAAGTAGCCGTGTCGGACACTCGACACTTGTTGGACATGCATCTAAAAGGATGTATAACTAATTGAGTTTCCTATAAAACTAAGCATAGGGCTTCCATTTTAGTAATGAAATGCTATATTTTAACTTATAATTGTCTTTTTACCTTAAAAAAAACAAAAGAAGTATTTAAAAAATATAAAATCTAGCTGTGTCCTAGTGTCCTTAGACACGAGAATTAGATGAATCCAACACTTGGACACGTACCCGCACCCGACACCTGTACTCGAGTCTAGGGTAACATAGATCTAGTGCACGTGGCTTGTATGTGTGGGTGACCCTCCCCTGCCAATCTTCTTAAGAAGGGAAGTGGGGGAAGAGAGAGAAGAAAAAAAATTCTTATACTTTCTCATAATTCAGCTAATCTAGGGCCAATTCTTAAGTCAAGTTGTAAGCTTCCAAGCTCTTCCAACTTGGCCTTACTTGAATGTGTAACGTCCTTAGAATGAATTATATTGCCACTTGTTACTGAAGGAGTCATTGATTTCTGTTGCACCTCACAAGAACATCACCGTCATACTTCTTCTCATCTTATCCTCAATACATGTTAGCTGTGAGTTTCTCAAAATGCTTTGGTTTCTTACCCTATCTTTTATTATTTCACCACTCATCTATCCCAATATTCCTTCCGTTTATGGTCATCCCATAACACAATCCTAGCTTACTTACTGAAGGTAGAATAAAGCATCGTTGAGCTCATAGGCACCTTAAATTTTTCCCTCTTTTATTTATTCATCACACAAGACACCGATTGCACTCCACTACATCCATTCTACTCTAATTCCATAAAAAATGTCACTTTCAATCTCTACCCCCTAGGGTCAATCATTTGAAGATACCAAAAAGGTCGTTTAAGATCTCTTCATAATCAATTTTCCCATTGCTACTCATTTCACCTCCAATTTCACCAAGATTACACTAACTATATTTCGCACTGGTCCTCCCAATTGTGAAACATTTAGATTAAAAATCATCAGTAAAGAATTTTGATTCTAGTGTATTAGTTAAGCAAATCACTGGCAGACAAAAGATACAAAAAGGAGCCACTTCTGACTTCCCCCTTTGCTCATGGAACAGGAGATCAATCATCCTAAGTGAATTGGATGAGTAACATGCTATTGTGCATGCAAAGAAAGACGAGTTTGTCAGCTTGAAACATAGGTGTGAGATACTATTGTGTTTTGACTTCCCATGAGTCCATGACATTTCTCTTCAAAATCTGTTAACTATGCATATGATGCTCACCTTCAAAATTAGTTGATGTGCATAAGATTCAGGTTCCACTCTTTTGCCCGTCCTTGATAGTTATGGACACAAGTATGCAGCATAAACCAGCTTAATAGACGTGAATAACAGTGACAGTCTGCATAGTGTAACGTACTTAACAATGACATGATGGACTGTGTTAGTGTAATGATAAGTTCATAAACCATATTATTTGTATTGTGTTAAAAAAACAAAAAAACAAAAACTTAGAATTGCAATTTAATGTCAAAATTAGTGACAGCTATAACTTGACCTTGGTAGATTTTGGTATTAGAATGATTCCCTGCATAAGTATAACTGGACTTGGGGTAGATTTAGCCACACATATCAAGCAACATGATGGTACCATCCATCCTGTTACAGTTTAACCTCTCCAACTGTGTGGAAACAAAAAAAAAGGAAACAAAAATTTAAATTCCGCTACCAACTTAAAAACTACAAAGAGCTCCTGCAAGTAAGATGCAGCCATCAGAACCCTATTTCAGAAAAAGGTTTGAAGGCCATTAAGATGTCAAACGCTTGATCAGTAGTCATGAGTTTAGTTTCCATTTGTAATTCAAACCAAACCATTAGCGGAAGGGGCAAAATGTCATTTGAAATGATTGACGTTTTCTCAAGAGGGAAAAGATTAAGATTGATTGTAAACAAGCGCTAAACCCTAAACCAAAACACAAGCATAAATCAATCCAGTAGACAGCAGTAGCAGATAATAACAATAAATCAAAGCATTATAAAATTAAATGAATTACAGATTCGAAAAATAAAAGGCCAATCAATCATATAAAAAGGAAAAAAAGAAAAAAGGATATGGAATGCAGCGAAAGAACCCTGAAAGAAGGCACAAACCTGAGAAGGGTTACGCGGTGTAGAAATTCCATACTCGCGCTCCATTGGCATCGGACCAACCTGTTGGAACGGACAACCAATTCTTTCTTTCGTTATATCACCTTTCCTTCATCTCTGTCTGTCTCTCTCTCTCTCTATCCATCTATCTATCCGGAAAAGTTCTCTTTCAAACCGATGAATGCATTTGGAGTATTATAGCAAATAAATAGTTTGGTCAGTTGCCAACAGGTCACAATTGAGCGCCCCCCTGTATGTATGTACTTCTATCTATATAAGAGGGGGGGGGGGGCCAGTCACTGTCAGTCATATTACCTCACGCGCGTGGGAGGCATCTCCTCTCATGGAATGGGAGAGGCAGATGAGATGCGATATCAATCCTAATCTCAAATTCATCGAAATCAGATCGCTATTGAATTCGAATTTTCAAACCAATTTATCATCGCCCGGAAACGGAATTATATATTTCTTTCCTTCGCCAGCCTATTTTCGATTCATAATTATCACCATAATAAATAACAGTCGAGCCAATAGGCTTTTTTCCACCATCTTCGTCACTACCATATATGATAGTGAGACCAATTTTCAAACTAATTTCTTTTTTTCACACGTTTTTTTTTCTTTTTCTTTAATAAAATTGATATCCAAACATCTAGTATAAAAAAAATAAATGTATTTATTTTATACGTGGTTATTCCTTAAGTTTCAATTAAGCACTTATTATTCTCTATAAAATATTCATATAAGTTCCCACTACACTTTTTAAAACTATTCTTTAAATTTTGTTTAAGTTTTTATTAAGATTCTTATTAAATTTCTCAATTAATTCTTAATCATTTTTTCTGCTTCTACTTTCTATTTTAATAATTATGGTTCTTTTTTGTATTAAAAATCTTATCATAATAATGTGGCTAAAACATTTTTTCAATTAAGATTCATCAATTATTTTAAAATAAAATACTCTCATTTGTATTATTGTGAACAAAAATATGATTATATAGCATTTTTTTTTTTTGTTATCGTGGTACCATTAAAAATATTACTTCCGCCCTTTCGTGCCTCTTTTATTCCTTTTTGTTTCCCCAATTGTTTTTTGTTTTTCTTTATCACCACACTTGCAAGTATTTAATGGATTCCCAAAACCATTTCAACCCTTATCTATAATTCGAATTTTATCACCGTGGCAGGACCAAAGTTGTTGTATTTACCACAATATAAATAATGTATTTATGATTCTCTTCCAGACATGGTGGGGCCATACTCAAGGGGAGGAGCACTTGCACAATGTTTTATTGCTTTCTCAACGTAAGTTCAGAAAATTACAAAATTTACCATCTTAAATTCATGCAAGAAGTCCAATCCATAATACTATTTTTCAGTTTTTCCACAGCGGGAGCTCACAGATCACACAGTCACTTGTGAGGGGATAATTATAGTTGTACGGAAATTTAATTTGGGCTCAGAAATACATTTTTTTAAAAATGCGTTTTCAAGATGAGTATAAAATTTATTTTAAAAATTTGAGAAAATATTTTGAAAATGCGAGAAAAATATTTTGAAAACTCTTAAAAAATATTTAAAAAATTTTAAAAACTTTAGGAGTAACTCTTAGAAACGCTTCGAAAACTTAAAATATTAATTTTTATATATTTTTTTTCTTAAGTTTTAACTAAGTTTCTATGAAATTATTTGTATAGATTTCTACTAAGTTTTTCAAAGACTTCTACTAAGTTTATGTCCCCACTAAATTTTTTAAAAGTTTCCTTTAAGTTTCAGAAAAATTTCCCATTAAATTTTCTAATCGTTTCTTACTTTTCATTTCTTCTTATATTTTTTTACTGCATTTTTCATTTCTGTTTTCCTTAACGTTTCTCGCTTCCGTTTTTTATTTTGGCAACTATGGAGATAATTCGTATGCTAGCTTTTAAGAATCAATCAAAATTTTGTACCCAGAAAAAAATCTATTAAATTGATTACGAATTTGCTATTTTTTAATTTATACTCATTGTCATAATTATATGAGATGTGACACTAATTTCTTGTAGACAATAAATTAACTGATTCAAATTTTGTGGTCATTTTTTTTTTCTTCTCTCCCTCTCTCAATTCATTAGTATTTTTGAGTATTTTTAAGAATTAATTATACTTTTTACCCTTACAATTTACATTTTGTTTCACTTTAATTCTTAAATTTTTAATTGTAATAGTTACCTTCTCACACTTTTGATCAAATTGTAATCTCACCCTTTGACAAGGCTTTGTCTATTCTAATGATAAAAAATGAATATGTGTCCATCACATGTGCATTTTTTAAGGACAGTTTACTTTTTTTTATTTCTCTATATATGTAACCTTTCCTTTCTCTCTCTTTTTCTTTTTCTCAACTTGACCCGTAAACACTAAAAGTCACCATTTGCACCCGCCCCATTCTATTGAGAGAGAGAGAGATCCATTTGGACAAATAATTATAATTATTAATTAACGTTATAGTCACTATTCTTACTATTGATATTGATTAAATTACATTAATATTGACAATTACTATGCATAAGTCACATGAGTGACACGTGAAAGGTATTTGATAGAAAATCATCAAGCAAGATGACTTTTAGGCTCTTTGCTAAACTAGACGTGATATGCACCTGAATTTTTTTCGTTACATTCTTAAATGACATTCATAAAAAGAGTGATATTGTAACTTAATCAGAAGTTTGATGAGCTGATTGTCATAACTAAAAAAAATTAGAGACTTGTATAAATGGTAAGGATAAAAATTATAATTAATTCTTTTTTTTATTTGAAAAAACAAGACAACTTACTAGTTGAGTTGAGCCGCTCGTTTTAAGATTTGACAACGTCATCAAGGGAACCAATAGGCTCAGAAGCCTAAGGTATAGAGCCTATTGTTTTCTCTGTTAGCTATTGGTCATAGACTGCATGATATTGAAAGAAAAAACAAAAATGGACGCGACTTTGCTGCGTTGCAGCATGGTCTTTAGACCCCCAAAGTACAATTCTTTAAGGCACCATCATGTGTGTTTCAAAATATCTGTATCCTTTTGCTCTGTTTCTTCCATCTTTAAGTTTTATAGACCGTTTGAAACTTGAAAAAAAAAAAAGTATTGTATACTATTTTTTTTTGTTTGATTTTGAATAAAAGTTTTAAAA